>VXBB01000325.1:159658-298588 GCA_013399915.1 Illadopsis cleaveri | reverse complement strand
CTGGGAAGGAATGGTGCTGAACTCTGCCTTATTACCTCTTTACACTTGGCAGGTGTGTGAGAAAAGAGATGGGAGGTGATGGTATGGGCATGGACCAGACAGTGTGCTGGGCATTTATCTCCGGGACCTTGAGCAAATCATTTACTCTTTAGATAGTGATGTTTCTGCAATTGCTGAAAAATAATGGGGTTTATCTCAGAAAAATAGTGTGATGTCAAGAGCTTAAAGATCTTTCTGTAGAAAGTATTGTATGAAGGTAAAATAGTAATTTGAAGACTAAACCAAACTTCTGTGTGCTGTTGAAGTCTTCAAAGCCTTCTTTTAAGCTATTTTTAAATATTGTATGTTTGATCTTTATAAATATTTTTTCTTGATGAACTGTAATGCATGAATCTCTATCCTGTAAGGGTCTGTAGTACTGCATTAGGCAATGCAGCATGGAGCTGAGGATATCACAGGTACAGTAGAAGCTGAGAACTGTTTACCTCAAGGACTAGAAAAAGAATTTTTATTCACCAGGATTGTTGTGCTGCCGAAGCCATTCCCTTTTTTTTTTTTTTCCTAACAGCTATGAGTGAGTGTAAGCCCTTCAATATTCACACATTCCAGTGTTTGTTATGTGATGCTAAAGGGTCTCAAAGACTTCCCTTGACAGCTCATGTCTCTTATCTCAATTTTTACAAGTTGAAAATGTCTTTTTAACATGCAGTTGTAAGGTCTCACTCTCAGTCTGTATTTACTCATTTGAGCTGTTGCTGCTCGAGTACTTCAGTCAGTAAAATAATACTGCATGTAGGGGTACTCAGTGTTTGGAGGCTACTTTGGTATTTTCGTTACTGATTTAAAAATCTGAGCCCTGCTGTTCGCCCCAGGTTTGGTTGTGTTCAGTTGTACTTTGCTGCTTCCTACCATGTATATCCAAAGATTTCCATTTTAGTAACGCTAACTCGACTTCAGAATACTTCCTTTGAAGTCCTATTTCATAGTGACTGGCCAGAGCAGACCTCTATGTTCAAAGCAGTTAAGCAGCATTCTAATCAGTGGAGATTTAAATGTATAAAGCCATATGCTGAACAATATGCCTCCTTTTTTTCTGCTCTTCATTTAAAACTCATCCTTCATGTAATATATCACCAGCACTGTGGTAGTGTCCAGGTTGGTAAGGAACAGAATGAGAATATAGTGATAAGGATTATTAGAAGAAAGTTATTAAGAATATGTCCCCAGACAAATGTAATATGCCTGAGTAATATTGATGACTACTCAATCCAGGACTAGCTCTGTTCTAGTAGCTCTTGATGAAAAGGATTTTTGTTACCCTTTAGAGTATGTTTTTACCTATAAGTATGACCCAACTTTATTGTTTCTAATGAAGGGTCACAGTAAATAGTTGCCCTAACACAGGCTTAAGGTAAAACTAAACCAATTTTCTTACTGGTCTTTGGTAAATTTGATTTGAGAATAGTTTCTCACTTATTTATAGATAGTCTAGTTGAGCCCATTGCTTTAATCTTAAAATTAACACAGCAGAATAAAGTTTCTTGTCATTCTAAAAATTATATTGATACTCATGATTCAATTTTTTTTTTAATTTTTTTTTTTTAATTCTGTGCAGTTTTATGAGCCTGTGCAGGTAGCTAGTTTCTTAGTTGAACATCTGTTTTTACTAGATTGAGAACCCCTGTGAAGAATGTAGTAGGCTGCATTCCCAGCCAGTGTTGTCTCCTGGAAGAGTTTCCTTTGGGGTTATCAGGGTGACATGATTTACAGAAGCCAAGAATTTGGTCATTTGTGCTTACCAAGGAAACAACAAGCTAAAGAAAGCTGCAAGTGGTAGGAACTCACTCGTGGTGTGCCTCAGGTCTTTGGGGTTCCTCATAGTACTTGTTCTGTCATCAGTGCTGCTTTGCTAGTGAATTTAAACCTGAAACAGAACAAGCAGAACAAACCAATCCAAAGTGAAGATCTCTGTTCAAATGCATCTATTTCATGCAGATTGTGACTGCCCAGCAGTGCTGTTCAGAATGGTAAATCTTCTGCTTAATTAGGTGATAATTCTTTCCTGTACCAGTGAGATTTTCACGTGAGCTCGTTCTGGGCTGCAGAAACCACTTCTGCAGTAGATGACAACAACATTGAGCCTTGCTGTCTGTGTTCAGAACAAAATGTAAAACTTGCTTCCATGACTCAGCTTTCTCTCAGCAAGATCTTCTCCATAGTGAGTCTGTAAGTTAAAAACCAAATTCTGAATATTCAAAGATGCTAATTTTCACCTTAAGGGAGCATTTTGATACCTCCTACTTTGAGCAGCAGAGGTAAAAGGTTCTGGTCTGAATTTTAACACGGTGGCATGAAAATGCAAAATAGGAGATCAAATGCAGGTTGTAGGAGATCAAATGCAGGTTCTTCTAAAGCAATAAAGTTCTAGATAAAAAGACAAACAAGAATTTTATTGCTTCAAGCCATGGAAAAGTACCATACAAATTATTTTATGAGTAAAATTTATTGCAACATCAGCTTTACGGAACTTTGGGTTCATATAATATCTGACACCTGTTTTCAGGTGCTTTGGGGTACAGGTGGGACCATATTCCTCTGTCACTGAACTCCACATGACTGTAGAAATCAAAAAAGGGCTGGGACTGCTTCTGTTCTGGGTCTTTTTCATGTTTTTTCACTGAAACAATACTAACAAGCCTGAACTCTTGTGAAGACTTTTCTAGACTCTTTTTGTTTTTTCCTTTAATCTTTTTTCTTATACTTGGATATTTTTTCTTGATGTTGAACCTGTCATGACTTCTCCTTTCTTTGGTAAAGTATTGCATTCTTTTGTGAGGAAAGTAAGGCTCCACAAGTACTGTCCTCTTCTGAAATGCCACTTGTCACAGCTTACCCACTGTAGGCACATTGAGAATTGCAGCTCTTGTCTGGTTTTACTGTAGGAAATGATAATGAGCAAAGACCATCTTTCCTGAATCCACATCTGGAGATGTGATAAAGGTCACTGCACAATATCCATGGGTCCCACAGGGTGTGGTGCATCCCAATGATGTCACTGCCAAGGGGGTGCACTGGGAGTTATTTTACCATGCTGCTGTAATGCAGCGCCAGAGTATCCAGCAAGTACCATTGCTCAGGGGAAAATGCTGCTGTCCCTCAAGGAAAACAACTCTACCTCATCGAGGCTTTGGGACTATTGGTAATGTAAAATGCATGTTCCCTCTGAATTTCTTGTTTCCTTCTTTCTGTGTTCTTTTGAACTCCTGCCATGCAAACCAGTCCTTAAACAAGTGAAAATTACATAAGCCTCAAGCTGATACAAGAGAGTGTGCATGTAAAACTTGTGCCTTGCTCTGTTCCACCCCACTTCCTGAGTGTCTCCAGCAGGGAGTGTGCCAAGTCGGGCTGTGTCCTGCTGCCTCAGAGAATTCCTCATTCCTCTCAGCGGGACCTCACCTCTGTCTTGGCAGTTCCAGCCACTCCTCCTTACAGCTGTGCTCTGTAGCCCCAGGGGCATGTGCAATTAGGAGCTGAGGATACAGTGATAGGGCTTTTCTTGAAGACAACACAGGTTTCTGGGCTGGCTCCAGATTTTTCTCTCTATGGAATGGCAATAGGAACCGTGTCCTTGCTGCAAATGTTTCTTGGGTTGCAAGCCTGGTGTAATACCCAGTTCAAGCAGCTCTGTCTCATCAGCCCTTCCTTGCTATGAGCTTAGGTCAGTGTCAATTCTCACTTTTTTCTGTATCTAGACCAGCCAGGTCTGTAGTTATCAAGGAGAAGTAGATGTATGTACAGCTTTTCTACAGAATCCAGTCAGTGTTAATTTTAGGCACTAAAATTATGTATTTCTTGGCATTCAGGCAGCTGAATTGGAAATGCAAAATGAAGAGAACCCTTCGTGTGTGTAATGAAAAATCATCTGTCTGGAAACCTCTCTCTGGTGTTAACTCATTCAGGATGGAACCTCTCTTTGTCACCTGACCTGTTACCATATTAAATATCTCTGTTATGCCATCCAGACTGACATTCTTGAAGCTAGCGTGGCAAGGATTGGACATTCAAAGTTTAAGAATGTTGAGTTCTTCTAAAGATACTTCCATACTGTTGTTTGGTCTTTATGCATTCTTTAGGGTTTTTTTCAGATAGAAACTGGGAATCTGGGGTTCTGTGATTTCAGTCTAACACTGATACATGAGCCTGGGTGAAAGGCAGGTCTCCTGCCCAAAAGCTTTGAGCTTTGTGCAGCTGCAGGTAAGGTTCAAGGCTGGGTTTAAGTCTTCTCAGAAGAGAAGGGGTTGATAAACAAGTGTCTGTGAGTAGAAGGTGAGGAGAGTAAAATCTATCCAGAGCAGAATCTATCCAGACAGCAGGAATCTTGCAATGAATCTTAACTATGAATGGCACAGCTCACGTACACTTGCTCTTCGTGCTGAATTTTGCAGTTTTGATGAATAGAATGCCTTGGAGTTTTTTTTCCCCTCATCTGATTTTTCTCATTTATTTTTACTTTATGTTCATCGTGGCACTGGGAAGATCTGTGTTCAGGATTTAATTAAATCTGTGGACATTATATAGGTACTGTTAAGTACATCGTATTTTTTAGCTTTTTTGAAAATCTGGAGTGAAAGACCAATTTGTTTACAATGCAGGATTAAAAAAAACCCAACCAGGAATGGAAGGATTAAGCTCTCAGTTAGCAAATGACCATGTTAGTGCCACACCTTATCCTAATCCCATTTCCAAATGGACCTGGGTGCAAAGTACACTGAAGTTACAGTGGCATGTTCTAGATCCTCACACACTTAATATTTTTCAAAGTCTGCTTTAAGCCTTTGTTTATGACTTATGATCATTATTTTATGCTTGTCACACCATCCAGTTGTTTTACTAGGGAGTTTTGACAGCAGTTGTACTGCTAGCTTGAAAAATTGCTCTTTCCTTAAGTACAAGATAGAGCATAAGTATATCCTTAGGTGATCTGCCTGTTAGGTTTAACTTTTGATTTATCACTTTCTCTTCTCGAATTTAACAGCTTGCTTATTCTATGGGGTTTTTTCATGCAAAGAAATGCGAAGTGCTTCTAACAGTTTGCAAAACTCCACAGTCCAGAAAATGCTTTGTTTTCCTGTAAAGTTGCAGGAAGGAAGTTTGGCTTTAAAACCATTCCTACAATAGATGTAATGTAGTGTGTATCAGTATATGTTTGTACTGCAGTTAAGATGTGCATGTTCTTGGTTCTTTGAAAAACTAATACAAGATAGAATTTGTTTAATCATGTTCCCCCAGCTTTTTAGGGGTAGAAGGAACAAGGTTATAAATTTTCTTCAGTATTTTGGTTGTTAGCAGTTGTCTACTTGGAGTTAACTTTTATCTTTAGGTAAAATGTGTTTCTAAAACACAGGAAATTCTTTGCTTTTATGTCTTATTTTTTTTTGCCTCTGCCTCCTTTATTTGATCCCCTGAGTTGCAGAACCTATGAGATTTAGAGACCTTCAAATGCACATGGCAAGTAGTGGGAGCAGGAAGAAATGTATTATTGCAAAATTTTGGGCTGTTGGTCTCCAGACCTCTGGCTGGCCGCCATTTCTTTGTTCCCCATTACTTTAAGCTGATGATACTTGACAAGGTGATGCCTCAATTAAATCTCTAATTTTCTTTTCTTCTAGACTATGCCTTCAGTAAAGCTCTGTGGAAGATAGATGTGTGTGCTGCAATGGTGACATAAATATTTCAGAGGACTGGAACAAGTTGTTGAGAATCTGTGTTTGTTTTTCATGCTGCTGTTGAGAGCTGTCTAAGGCAAGTAAACACCATGAGTTTTATCCTGAAACTTCACAGACATTTTCAAAGAACAGTAATTTTGCTGGCCACTTTTTGTATGGTGAGCATAGTTATTTCTGCCTACTACTTGTATAATGGCTACAAACAGGAAAATGAACTTCCTGAAACCTCTTCAGAAGTGCAATGTGGTGATCCTCAAGCGTTGCCATACAAGCTGATGGAGATGAAGACCACGAAGCCTATTGACCCCCTGAGGACAGACCTGGTAGTGCTGGTGTTTGTGGAAAGCCAGTACTCAACGTTAGGCCAAGATATAATAACCATCCTGGAATCTAGCAGGTTTCAGTTTCACATTGAGATTGCATCTGGGAAAGGTGACCTCCCAGTGCTGATAGACAAAAACAAAGGCAAATACGCCCTCATAGTGTATGAGAATATTCTAAAGTACGTGAACATGGACTCTTGGAACAGAGGCCTCCTAGATAAGTACTGCATAGAGTATGGTGTAGGTGTGATTGGATTTCACAAAGGCAATGAGAACAGCTTGCAGAGCTTTCAGTTGAAAGGGTTTCCTTTCCATGTGCACAGCAATCTGGGTGTTAAGGACTGTTGCATTAACCCTCACTCCCCACTGCTCCACCTGACTAAACCTTCCAAGCTTGAGAAAGGGCCCTTGCTTGGAAATGACTGGGCCGTTTTCCAGATTAATCACACAGCTTATCAACCAGTGATCTTTGCAAAAGTAAAGGCACCAGAAAACCTTTCTCCACCTGCTGCTGTAAGTGCTGTCTATGCCACAGTAATTCATGACCTGGGGCTCCACGATGGGATTCAACGAGTCCTTTTCGGCAATAACCTGAATTTTTGGCTGCACAAGCTGATTTTCATAGATGCCATCTCTTTCCTCTCTGGAAAGAAGCTCACACTGTCCTTGGATAGGTACATTCTGGTTGACATAGATGATATCTTCGTTGGCAAGGACGGAACAAGGATGAACACCAACGATGTACAGGTAAAGTACGTGCACAGACTAATGGTCATTACAGCAAAGTGATTTTTTTATCTGAAAGTGAATAATTGTTCATAGTTGGAACTTCAGGCCTCCACCCAGGAGCTGTTTGTATTTAATGCACATGTTGAGAGTCTTACAAGCTGGAGGTAAATGTGGTGAGCAGCAGTAAATGTCAGCATAAACTGTGAAGAGTGGGCTGGGTTATTGGCTGTTTGAAATAGGCTTGGATGTCAGGAGTTGCTTGCAGCGTTTCACCTCTCTCATCTCTGTTTTATGGCACTTGCCTGCAAGGAGGGTTTGTTAATATTGGTCTCAAAAGCTCCTTCTGTCACTAAATGACTTGACAATTTCCATTTTAATGTTTGCGGTTGTACATTCCTTAATGTTTTCCACTCTGTTGTGCTCTTCAAGTGAGGTGGTAGTTTTTCGTCAGTAGCACTAATATCTTAACATTATTTCTTCCTGGAAGTATTTCTTCTGTGCTTTTTGTGAGGAGTGTTGTCCCAAAGCAGGCAGTAGGAGGTCACCTTTTCCAACTTGGTCTAGAAGCCAAAAATCTATAACATACTGATTGTTGCTGTTTGAGCTAAAACTAAGGAAAAATGTTTTCTTAGAACTTTGTTAATGGAATGAGGAACTGCAAGAAGGAAAGACAAGGACAGCACTGCATGCAGTGGGTTATTCTTGTTTCATTTTTAACCATGTTTTGGGCTTTTTTCAGTGTTAATATATTTGTCAAGCTACAGCAACTCTGCATACAGTGCTTCCTTAAAGAAAGGTTTGACCCTGCAGTTAAACTCTTCTTTTGCTTTAAAACTGCAGCACACACGCTTTTGCAAAGTGTTCTCTGTACATGCAATTATAAATGAGATTTACCTCCCTGTTAGGTGTTTTCCTTAGGCAAACAAATCACTTAGGAGAGTGCAGAAATAAAGGTGAAGCTTCCTAAATGGTGTTCCTGTGGAGAACATGATGGCAGTGTTTGAGTTAGGTGAGTGAGCCTGCTTGGGGAGTCTCCTAAATGCAGATGGCAGGAAAAAGGTCAGACCTGACCAGTATCACTGGCAGAACTTGTGCTGCTCTTCAGAAGCAGCACTCTCTGCTAACAAAGTGAGTGAAATAAAGCCTGAATGAATCCATCACTGTGTTGGGCAACAGCAGTGAGAGACAGCATGCTTTGTATTGTTTCTCTTTGCAGGTGACACCTTAGGACTGTCGTTTTAAAATAAGTTAGGATGTCTAATTGCCAGAGTTATATACCAGAAACAGGAGACTATTGAGACAAATTTGATGACAGCAGATACAGAAGGATAAACCGTATTGTTTGGGCAAAATAATTTGCAGTATGTCAGAAAGTAATTTTCCCAAAATAAAGCTGTCATATTAAATAGAAGAAATATCAAAGTGAAAATAACTTTTAAGTAGGATAATTTCATTTATACAGAACTGTGTTCTGAAACAATGGAATCTGAGAAAAGCGTTCCCTTCTGATTCTTCATCTACTTACAGTTAAAACATTGTATTAAACGTGTTGTTAGGGCTGTCAGATGCAATGCATCTTCATTACTATTAATATCAAAGGAGTTATTCTCTGTGGCACAATGACATGTGGAAGGAATGAAACAAAATCAATTTGCAGTAGTTGGAAATACGTTATTGTAAAGTGTATTTGCAGATAAATGACATCTCATTAAACAGGAGCTTTACTGAGTTCTGCAGTGACTGTGACGGAGAATTGGGTGCTGCAAGTGTGAAAAGAGGTTCTAAATGTAGACTTTGTATCATTTCAGTACTCAAGATTAGGTCATTCCCACTAAGCACACATTTTCACTACTGGCACTCTAGAATTGAGGAGGATACTCTTTTGTGACTTAATTTTGTTTGACGTATCTCCCTGCTAATATTTTCTGGATATACTCACAGCTGATGGGGCTGTCAGCTGAAGAGAGTAAGGTGAGTGTTTCTACCAGTATTCTATTAATGCAAATCAATCTGAAACTTGAGCTATCTCCCAAGAGCCAGAAGACCACTAGGGTTGGTTGTGGCTGCTCTGTGGATAGGACACAGTTCAGGAACTGGAAGGTTAATGCAGAACCAGTAGCAAAAATCCAGTGGTCATCTGCTCCAAACCCTCTGCTCAAGCTGGGCCATAGTCAGGTGCCTTTTGACAGTCTTCAAAGAGAGAGATCCTGACTGCATGTAAAACCATGCTTTCAAAGGAATTTCTTCTTTAGATATCTAAATTAGATTTGCAAAGTGGCCAGAATAGTTAATATTTGGGGGCTTAACCCATGAAGGCTTAACTTCCCTCTCCTTTAGAGTGTGTGAATTAAGAGTTGAGCACTTAGAAAAATTACTGTTATAAGGTTTAGTGGTAATTTTTTTCAATGCTATATACGAACCTCAGAAGAGGTCAAATTAAAAGCAGACCCTCTAAAACTGAGTGTCTTCTCTACCTCTAAAGAGGAGGCAAAGTGATGGTACTTCAGCTTGAGTACCTATAGTGTCAGGAACACTAAAGAGCCCTTTTGAAAATCTTTCACAAACATAGGTCGTCAACCTAAAGCCTGTTGTAAATGCTTTGTTTTGTTAAACAGCAGGTTAAGTTTATTCTAGTTTCACCACAGCTTCTTCAATTAAAAAAAAAAAAAGGATCCCAACAACTTGAAACAGTGGTTCAGATTTTTAGAATAAGTACCTGTTAGAGATTTGCCTGTCTCTGTGTAACATTTAGGCTGATAGAACACAGTTCTTCGATGTAAGATACTGACTAGCTGGCACTGTGCATCAACAATAACCATCCATCCTCATGTTTGTGTACTTTATCTTCCTCTGGTGTAAGAAATAATGGAAGAGAATGTTTCCATGGTCTAATTGCCTCCCACTTTGAAAATAATCTTGGTAATAATCAACTCAACATTCATTTTTCAGTAAGTTTTTTTCTCTTCTATTGTCTGTCAGGCAGGAGGGGGCATTAGGCTGTGACAGTGTTATATTTTATTCTTCTTGTTTCTTTTAGAAAGACTTAAGAGCCTGTGCAGTGCAAATAATTCATTTAAATAGACATACAGAGAATAATCTATCTAGATATCCACAGAATAAGTTTATCTTAATAGACCGTGATTGTCCTGGCTGACAGTCTACTAATTTAATATCTTTTTTGGTTACAGTCACTCTTTGTGAAATTTTTATCACTATAAAGCATTGAGATTTTTCAAGGGAGAAGCAGATGATAAAAGAGGGGAAAATAAATGTGGGGTTTTTTTCCCTGATGACAGTTTGTTCTGTGCTGGTGGTCTAGGCTATCTACCTTTCCCTTCCTTTCTCCCACATATGCACTTTCTGGAGTTCCTTGAGAGGTAATCACATTTTTCAACTGAAAAATTAGAACACTGCCAAATTATTTTTTCCTAATAATTAGCTCCTCTTGACTGTCTGGCCCTTTGTGTGCTTTTCAAATTGAAGTCAGGATCTCTTCTCTTCAGGTAAGCCTAACCTTTTTCTATACCTGTAGTTATTCTTCATTATTGCCAAGGAAAAATCTTTGTATTACCCATATCCAGTACTGGAGGGGGATGATAGATCCTTATGTATCACTCTGGTTTGGGAGTGCTTGGGCAGTGCATCTGTCAGTGTATGTGTGCACTGCAGTGGGCAGTACAAGATTCAGGCTGCACTCTTCCAGCATTAGTCACTGGAGAACTGGAGAAAAGAGCTGTGCCAAACGTTGTTCTGGTGATGGAGAGGGTTCAGCCAGAAGGAATCAATTCCCAGCCCTTCAGTCTCCATCCACAGTCTCTCATCTTGCTGGGATTTTGAGGTTTATAGAGCAGACACCTCTAATGGAGCTGCTCCTCTGACTTCCCACAGCAGACATAAACACAGAAAAACAGCTCCTCTTCAGGCAGGCACTGGTTGAGTGAATTGCACCTTAGTAGTATGTGACTGTTGTTCATAAATTGTTCCCAGAGTGACTGAGATCAAATATAAACATTTGGATTTGGTCAGATCAGTCATTTTCCATTTTCCATAGCCAGTGCTGTCACTTCTTTGTTACTTTCTTAGTAACATTGGTGGCCTAGCCTTTTGTTTTATATCGTTCTGTTTAATAACAGATCTCCCCACTAAGAGCTAATTGTTCATTCCCTGTATTAAATTCATCCACATTAGTCAGCGCTGCTTAAATTATTGCAGTTATTTAAAACCCATTAAGTGTCTTTTCACCCTGTGCAGCAGTCATGGAAAGAAAGCAGAACTTCCCAAGGCAAAGAAGACCACTTGGCTATAAATTTTAAAAATCCAGTCCTGTGGCTGTTCAGCTTTTCTTGCACAGGAATGACCTAAATATTTCCCTGAGAAGAGAATCTTCCATATATATTGCATTAAGGCAGAAGGGCTAAAGGTGGAGAAAGCCTGAACTGTCAAGACAAAGAATGGTTCCTGTCACAGGGGGAAATCTAATTCTCTAAGTTAATTGCTTCTTTATCTGTAGGATCACGTAGAAGGTTATCAGAAAAGAAATGACAGATGTGTCATCAAACGTGTCAGCTGCAGAACCACTGAGCCATAAATCTTTCCTTCGGGGAGGTTCAGAAATCTTTTTAATCACGTCTTGAAATTACATAAGAAATTAATGGTTACAAACTTTTGTTCTGCTGAATCATTTTGCATTCCCAGTCTGTTAGCTGTAGTAGCTGTATACCATTGTGGAATGTGTCTGCTGTGTGTGAACATAGCATTCTTTCTTATTGTGACCTGAAGCTCCTGAGGTATTTCATTCTGACTTGTTGGAAATAGCAGGTAAAAGGTGCATTCAGTTGTTCAGAAGTGTCAGGGAGAAGGAAAATTACTGACTGGGGTGTCTGTAGCTGTCTGATGCCCTAGCGAGGCTGGTTTACTTCAGCATATTGTGTCAGCTGTAGCAGTGTGGAATATTGCACACTGTGAGACAGTGGAGAATTAGAATTAGATTTCAGAACTAAAATACAACTTTAGAAGAAGTGATAACAATTGTCTTACATATTTTATGGGCTGCTACTGGCATATATTACACTCTAGCAGTCAGTTACCATAACATCTTACTTCTAAAAGCAGTTTGTGTTTCATGCGCCAGCCTCTGTGAATTTTAATCTAGTAAGATGGATACAACTGCTGCTCAGCAGAGCCCAGCTCTTTTTTGTTAAAATCATACTGATGTTTGAAATGGAAAGCAGGATAAAAATCCTCTCCCAGAGCAGGGAGACTGCAGAGGGGCCACAGGGACCCAGAGGAGCTGGCTCTGCTTTGAGTATGACACTTGTGGGGCTGCCAGAGCAGTGCTGGGAATTTCTCATGGGCCTCTTCCTCCTGTTTTGCACCTGTCCACCTGAGCTGGACACAACCAAATCCATGGGAAAGCTTGGTGCTGAGTTTAATTTAGCAGCTTATCCATGGTGGATGTTGACAAAAACTGTGCATGCAGTTTTGGTACTGCAGCCCTCGTTCCTGTAAATTCTGTGTTTTGCCTTAGTTCTGGTTTTGCAGAAATTCTTGTTTGTCAGGTATTTTGTATTCGATTGTCTTTGAAAAACGAATCTTTGGATTGTTTTCCCTCTGTTTAGTTTTGCAATACTGGAATAACTGAAGCTGATGGGGTTTTTTGTTTGGTTTGGTTTTTAATTTTAATGCTCTGACACTACGTGAAAACCTAAAAATGTTTCATGCAGACCTAAGTCTTGAGACAGTGATGTGTCAAGAGTTGCACCATCTCCTACTGGTGTAAATTCAGTGGCAGGCAGCTAAGAGAAGAAAAATGCATTTCAGCTGCAGGTTTTTTATTGTCAGACTGCAGAAATTGTTTCTTGGCATGGTAAATCCCATGAGGTCTTTGAGGGCAGTGAGGCTGATTTGCTCCAAGCTCTTGTACCCCAGCGCCTGATCTGACTGTTGGTTATACACTCCTTGGTTGTCTTCAGGATAGAGCCAAAGTGTGGAAATCGTGGCTTCTGTGAATCTGCTGGTGCTTTCCCAGGTAAGATGATGTGCACTGTGGCTTCAATCATCTGTATCTTTCCAGATAATCACAGTAATTTAGTTTCATTTCTAAATTCCCCATATTTCTGTGTGGTGGTGAATACTTTGCTGTCCTTGGGCTTAATGGGACAATGGTGTTTTCCTGTTCTCAATGGAGTTTTCAGTTTCAGTAGCTCTTTTAAATAAAACTTCAGGAATGACACCTGAGATCAAGCGGGCTAACTCTGAATACTTGGTAACGCTGTTTCTGGTTTTTCCCTTGACTTAATTTATGATGCAGAGTTATGTTTACTCTTGAGCATAAGACTTCCCATCCAAAGAAGTCCTCACAAATGGTTATGTCCACCCAGTGTACCAGCCTGCACTGGGATCATTTTTGGCTCACATGTGGTTAGCAAGCTCTATCTTCCTCTGTCTACTTAAGAGTATACACTTTAGAAATGTGGGTGAGTATTTTCATGGGTGTGATAAAAAATGCATGTGAATCTGCACACCTCAAGTGTTGTCAGCATAACCTAAACTCTGCAGTGTTTGGGTCAATCCATCTGGCCATGGAAAACAAAAGCTGCTATGCTGTCAGTCCCTCTCTTTCCTTGGATTGCAAGTTCTCTTGGTCAGAGGCTCTTTTTGTTCAGCAAGCACCTTGGTAATACAAACAGTAATAATGCAATACAGCTTCCCACAGAGCTGCACAGATTCAGCAGCAGCCTGCGAGTTCCTGCTGCAGGATTGATTCTGGGCCTTTTCAGTGACAAGTTAGCCATCCACTGCCTGCTGCTAACAGACCTGAATAAAACTTTCACAGCCAACAAATAAAAACCAAAGTGCAGACAGATCTAGAGACCAAAGCCACTGGGTGTAAAACATGATGCCAGAGGTGAGCCTTCCTCCGTCCCACTCTCCAGTCACATCAAGGAGGCACAGTCTGGCGAGGGGAGAAGGATGAGAGTGGAAGTGGGACTCCTAATGTTCAGTCTGGAAGGTCAGTGCAATGACATGACTGATTCTTTGCTGACCATGCTTACAACACCGAGTCAAGGAAAAGCAGTTGGTTGACAGTTTATGTGTAGCCCCTTGTGGAATAACAATTCCCTGTCTATTTCCAATTCCAGTTTCTTTTTCTGTGCACAGGCCATAAAAACCTTACGACCAATTTTTAGAGGTAGTTACTCTTTAGGAGAGTCTTTCTTTTACTTTGCAGTCCTGGAGATGAGTTAGTGTTGCTCCTTAAAATGTAGCTTCATATCCGAGATTAGTAATAAATTAAATTTAAAACCACTTTATATTGCAGAAATTATACTGCAATCCATTTGAAAATAGAAACAGTGGAAAGGACAAATAAAAAAGTCTGTGAGCGTGCAGGGGAATGCTCCCCACATTCATTCCAACCCAGGTCAGTAAATCCACACGACAGAGGCCCTCCAGAGGAGACAGGTTTGATTTGGGAGCACTGGTTGTATTTCTGTGGAACTAATGAACCACAGCTCTTCCTCAGGCTCTCATTTACTTGCCTTTTACTGTTAGCAATCCTGGGAACAAGCCAAGTGTCTCTTCTCCATTTTAAAGTGGACTTGGACTAAAGATGCCTCAGCGTTGTCTTTGATAGAATGCTAATGGCACTCAAAAGGAGGCTGAAAATCAATTTTGCATTTCTATAAAAAATGTTATTGTATGCTGCAAGATGTTCCTCTTATGCCTTGTCCTTTTCCACTGCCATTGTTTAAGGTAATAGAAATGTTGAAAATGGTAATCCTGAGAATATCCTAAAACAAGATGAATACTAAAATGTATCTCAGTTTGTGATAGGAACTGGTCTTAAATTCAGACAGACTGTGAAAAATATTTTACATCAGTGAACCACTTCATCTGACTGAAGAGGTTTCTAGATTGTGCTCAGTTCTGCACAACTTGATTAGAAATATTTGGAGAGTGCTTAGAGACACCAGAATAGTCAGGAAACATCTGAGCAAAAAATGAATAAATAAAGGCTAAAGAATTCAGTAACGATGACCAAAGCAGAAAGGAATAGGCTGCAGATGTCTGCAGGGTATAAACAGTGAGGATGGATAAAATATTTAATGTAAGGCACTGACATGTTTTAGTGTAGGCTGAGTAGCCAATAAAAGCAGCAGAATAGAGGCTAATATCCAAAGGGAGGTAGAAGGATTATGTAAGTCTTTAAAAATTAGATTTGGCAAAAGAGTATGAAGTATGCTATTGGAAGGAATAAAATACTGGCAGGGGATTTGTATTAAGATATGTTCTCAGTCTCGTACAGTAAATCAAATGCAGAGCTCGCTTGGATTCCTGTGTGTTGGTTTGAGGCTGCAGGTGTAGACTTTGCCAGCTGGGGTGTTTATCTAGGCACACCTAGATTTTGTAATCTTGTCTTCTAGAAACACAAGCACTCATGCAAACAGGTAAGGTGTGTGTTAACACTTCTGACAAAATCATCCCCCTCTTTTTCACTGATGTCTTGGCATTTTCTGCAGTTACATCCTTTAGACTTGGTACTATGTGGGAGCCAATGAAACTGTCAAAGTTCTTATTAACTTGAAATAAGTTTTTATGTTCTTTCTGTGTTGGCTACATATAATCATGAAAGTATGTCTTGAGAAAAGAGGTGTATTTGTTTTTCTGTGGAAACTTTCTCTTGGGGTTTTTTTTTGTAATTTCTTTGATACCAGTGCTGATGTAGCTGGAGAATTTCATTCAACAGCTTTAGAGCTACTATAAAGAGAAGGAAAAAACCATAAATTGTGACCCTTGGCTGGTGAGCAAGCTGAATACTAAATTCTCAGCTGTATCTTACCTGGAGCTTTCAGGCAGAGTGAGAAAATGAAAAAATTTTGTTTAAAGATTGGGTTTTTTCGGTCAGTAAAGGGGGAACGTGGAAGAAGAGCTTTTGGTTTTCCTCAGCTCACCTGAAACACAGGTACAAAGACAGATAGCTACTTTTATTCAGACAGTATTAGAAGCAGAGGAATCTTTTTGGCTGTATTAGGAAAAAAAAACAAAAGAACATCTAAGAAGCATTTGTGAATGAACTGTGACATGGATGTATTGCCCAGCTCATGGAATAATCTTTATTTAATATGCCAGTGATGTGGTAATTTTGTTGTGCTTTGCTAAGCAGGGAGAGCAACCAGTTTTTTTTGGTTTTTATCTAGATTACAGGGCTTGGGTCTTCATTCATTTGCACTCTCTTTGTTCTCTAGTATGTAAAACTCAGCATTAACACAAATTCTGTGTTTTATCTGGGGGGAAAAAGTATCAGCTGAGGGGGAAACAAACCGCCAAGGTGTTTCTCTTTACCTGGTGTCAGCATTTTAGACATAGCTTGTAGTCTCCAATACTTCGTCCAAGGTACCTGAATAGCAGCTTGTTACGCCTCAGTCTGTGGAGTTGAGTTTTTCTGTAATCATGTAACAGATTTATGTTGTTATTGTGGCCAATGTTACTCTGTGGGAAAACAGTGTTGAAATTTAAATGCTTTGAATTGTGTGTGCATTCGAACAAGAGATAAATTTTACTCACTCTTCAGCTCTGATCATCTAGATAATGATCCAGACCAGACTTTGAAATCTTGTTTATTTAATATTGTGCTGAGCAGGAAGCACAGGTTGTAGGCCTTTTGGGGACAACCAGGTCTGAGTTTGTCCAGGCTCAGGCTTTGAGGTTCAGAGAATATTGGCACTAAAGATAAAATAAAGCTGAGGTTTTTCCAGAAGGCCATATTCACACTCTCTTGGATTTGATATATTTAACACTGACACCACGTTTTTACTTTCATTACCTAAAGAAATGTTTGGGGTTTTTTATTTCCCAGTCTGCCTCTGTCAGTCCAGGGATTAAATTGGAAGAGGGTAGATTTATATTGGACATCATGAAAAAGAGTTTTTTTACAGTGAAGGTGGTGAGGCACTGGCACAGGCTGTCCAGAGAAGCTGTGGTGACCTCACCCTTGAAGTGCTCAAGGCCAGGTTGGACGGGGCTTGGAGCAGCCTGGTCTAGTGGAAGGTGTCCCTGCCCATGGCAGGGGGTTGGAATGAAGTTACTGTTCCTTTCTTATCTGGACAGGACATGTAGGGCAGAGCGGGAAGGGAAGGAGATGCTTTGGAGACCTGACATGGAGAGCAGGTCCTGGGCAGCACCACAAAAGGGGCTGCAGGCTATTGTACCTTGGGAATAGCAGTTTTGGAGGCAAATCTGTGGTAAAGTAGGTTTTAGGGAATGTCACCTTTTGTACACGAGCCGTGGTTATAGGTAGGCCTGGAATTGCCCCTCTGAAACATGGGTGCTTTGGGCAGAGCAGCGTGGCCACGGACAAACTTCGCAGAGCAGAACTGGTGCAGTGCCCCGGCTGTGGCTGCCTGCACAGCTGCTGAGCCCTGAGCTCTCTGCTGCTCAGGGATGGGCCCTGCCCTCCTCCAGAGCTGAGCCCTGCAGTGTTTGCACACACTGCCAGCAGCAGGCTCACAGGCCCAGCCAGGGATGGGGATGTGCTGCAGCCGGAGCTCGGGGACAGCCCGCCTTGTCCTGCAGCCACCTCTGCCTGCTGGGCCTGCTGCCTGCAGTGGGAGCTGCCGTCGGAGGAAGCTGTAAATGAGGAGCAAATGTGCTGTTGATAATGAATGTGGAGCTGGGATCACAACCTCTGTCCTTTCTGAGCTGGGTGACTATAAAATACACGTCAGACAGAACAGCCATGCCGCTGTTTTATCTGTGACAGAACACTGCACCCTTGCAGACAGGATGTGAAGCTGCAGAAGTGTGGGCTGGCTAATGAGGGGTGCAGAGGTGTAATGTCTAACATTTCCTGGGAGTCAGACAAGTGTCAACACAAATCAGTGAACAGCCCTTAGAATTTGTCTGCTGCTGGTGGGATGCAGTGGAGACAAGCCAGACAGAGCAGGCAGAGCAGAGTGGCCCAGAAGTGGCCTGGAACAGTCTGAGGGATGGCCTGTCGTGCTCAGGGCTGAGGCAGCTCTGGGACTGTGTGTGACTGCAGCCTGGTGCTTCTACTGGGGTTGACAAAGCTCACCTTCCCTCTGCACTGACCATCGCCAGAACTTCAAAATACCAAGAGATTCTAAATGCATCTTAGAGCCACTTTGGTTTACTCTTGAGTTCTGTTATGCTCTGAGAACTCACCTCTTAATACTTGGTGTTACATAAGCAGGTCAAGTGTTAGGTAAAAATGCAGCTGGCAAGGTTTCTATTGAATCCTATCTGACCAAAATCCAGGGGAAAATAGGTGGAAATTGGGTGTTTTATTAGCTCTATTTCAACTGACCTGGGTTTTTTTTTTTTTTGACCTTTAATTAAAAGAAATGCAGGAATTTTTTTTTTTTTTTGCTAACTGCAAAATAACGAGATCGTTTAGCTGTTTAGTAACAGTAACCTCTTCCGTCTAAGTACAGTTTAATTAAGTGCTAATAAAGCAGAAGTTCAGACAGAACCCTGAAAACAGCATGCTAATTACTTTGGTTTATTAAATACTATTGGCACCAAGTATTTATAACCTTCAAGTTACCTTGCCGTAATTAGCTCAGTTCTCATTAGCTGGTACTTCAGCCTCCAAGAAGTGAGAAGTTGGTGAAGGAAGTTAGAAATAGTTCTTGAATCTCTTAGTTGTATAAGTGATTTACCTAGATGAAAGAGCCTAATTGCTTGAAAATACATAATTGCACTATCATCAAGATCATTATTGTATGTGATAAAAAAACAACTCTAAAGGAAGACCCAGTGACATCTAAAACAGTGTGTCCTGATGACAAAACTTTTGACTGAAATCAGTTGAGCAATGTTTTCTAAAGTGGCTCTTTATATTTTAAGGATCCTTCACTGGACACAGATAAGTTTGAACACCTAAGATGAAGTTGTGGCTCCTGAATTTTTTTCTTCTATTGGACACTGAAGAACTTAAGGGGAACATAACTGGGCTCCAGCCTTATATTTTATTGGCACTGAGAGGGAAAATTGGGTTACCTGTTCTCTGCCAGCAAAACGCTTTGAAGAAAAAGCTGAAGGTTTTCTTTGTTTTTTTCTCTTGCCCTCTCTCTAGCGTCAGCTCTGCTAAGAGTGCACAAAGACAAATTAAGCTTTCTTGTCCTTTTGTCTGAAGGATAAATAAAATGGGTTTTTTTCAGGTACACCCCTATACCCAAAGCAATTATTCTTTCTCCCGCATAGATTAAATGTTTATGGGGATGGGTGTCAAATTGCTAATCTTGGACATACAGAAAGAGTAGCCGTTGCATTTTAATGATGTTCCAAAATACATAATTTGTCATGAAGGAATCATTTTTCCTCAGAAGCAAAATGTCCAATAAAATCCTGATTCCCAGACACTTGGGCTGGACCTTCAGTGAGGCTGTCTTCTGTTCCTGCTTGTGGTGCTGCTGTTTCCCAACACTCCAGGCTCTGCAGGAGGGGGAGGTTGAGGGAGGCAGGTGGTGTGTGAGTACCTGAGCTCATTCTTCTGCTGCAACACTCTGCAACACTCTCCGAGCAGGAAAAGGCAAAGTGCTTCCCAAAAAGGGCAGAGTAAAAGGACGTCGCATCAATTACAGCTCATTAAACCTCTCTACACCAAGAACTCCACTCAGAAAATGGCTTTAGTTCTGTTTCTTCCCTCTATTGCAAGGGTTACAGAAGAAACACAGTATGGAAAAATTAAAGCTGCTCCTGGATAAGGGCTCCCATAGAGGTGCTTGCTCTGCTTAACTCAGGTGCTTTCACATTACACTATTAATGTGTCCTTCCTTTTCAGAAGGTCCTTGCCTTTGTTGAAGAGCCAATACAACATTAGAAATTTTCATCAAAGGCAAAATAATTCCTAATTTAATGGCTCCTTTGATAGTATTGTCAGGCAGTAAAACAGCTAAGCAAGCGGGCCTTGAGAGATGAGATCTCCTTCCCAAAAAAAGGAGGAAGAGAGAGGCTTTCTGGAGAATGATGAAGCTGCCCTTGCATTTGTTGCTGACATGAAAGCAGATACTGATGTGAGGTGTAAGATGTTAATGCTGCTGCACTGTGAGGCTCTGTCTGTCTGCTTGCCAATTTAGTTGAAATGTACGTGATTACAAGTAGAATTACCAGCATATTGAACTATTTCTCTTTTCAAGTGCCTGAGTTCTTTAGCAGCTTTTCAGCAGGAAAATAGTCTTAAATATGTTGGTGTGACTGCACAAAGAAGGCGTCGTTCCTCTTTGGTGAACCAGAGTTCAACAAGGCAATCTTGATTTATTCCTTTGATCACTCAAGGCATTTGAGGCTGAATATTTGTGTTGATGCTGAAGAAATTGCAACTCTCTGTTTGCTGAAGACAAATTGACACTTGGAGCTTCTCTGTGGCAGACTCTAAAGAGAAACCACATTGACATATTTGAGGATGGCTTCCTAGCTGTGGAAGTGGGAAGCAGGTTTGAACATAGTTTTATCGTTGAACAAAAACTTTTGACAGCCCATGTGATCTGTCCACACTTCTGTCCTGTTTGAGAGATGAGAAAATCTGGTGTTTTGCCATCGGGATAACTTTTGTCTATCCCTTCAATTGTAACAGGGCCTTTTCCTGAGAATTTTATTTTTACTATTAGTGAAGAAGTGGGTCTTTCATCATGTGTTGGACACTTACATTTGATTTCTGGCACTGGGAATTTCCTAAACCTGGTCTGTGAGCGTAGCAAAAGTTCAAAAGAAAATACTTCATTGGAGCTGCGTACGTGAAAGGGATGATGCAGCCAACAATTTATTTCCCTTATAGTACCAGCAGAAATATAACATGTACTAAATAATTATTTATAAACATATGAAGACCTGACTAGATGGTTTTAAAATAAAATCTTCAGTACTGGCGTATTTATGTAACATCTCATACAGATACCCAGAGGGGCTGTTCATAAACAATCATAAAACATCCAGAAAATACCAGCAGTTTACCTTCAGCTTATAACACAGCATGTAGAAATGAAATTTCAGGCTTTTAGTCCCCCTGCTTTTCCCTGGTTCTGTCTTTCTGATGGAAACTCACAGTAATCGGCTATGCCATCTGCTACTATATATTTTTCATGAGTTTTAACATTTTGTTTTTAGAACCTGAAAGATGAGTAAAATGTCAAGTCGCCCAGAAAATAATCGTAGGCACGACAACTCAAATGTTAGCTCGGCTTGTCTGTACCCAGAGTGGTTCACAGCAGGTCTGGGGCCTCCCTCTTCACAGGCAGAGCAGGTACCCCCTTGCAATTAGCTGATACATTCCCAACACAAAGCAAAAAGGTGCCAACCACACTGGCAAAATTCATTCCCAGGGAAGAAGTGGACTCTGGGCTGCATTATTACAGAAGTGTCTTGGGCCTCTTGCCACCTTTCTCCCCTCCTCTCTCTTAAAAGCCTCTTTGCCATTCTGGTTTTCCATCCTGCTGAGATCACAGTGGAGATGACAAGCTGGGAAGGTGTTAGAAAGGTACAGGATAAAACCTTCAGCTCAAAAAAATGGTCACAGCTCTTAATGTGGAGGGAAAGAAGCAAGCAACCCTTCGTGCCACTGACTGTCAGGATCCCTTCCCCTCCACAGTGTGCGCCCTTAGCACAGGAAGGGAATAGCTGGATGATTTGCCTCCTGCCTTTTTAACCATGCAGAGATTAAATTGTTTCATTGAATGGGTTCCGAGCAGCTCAGGGCTGGTTTTCATATAAATCCTGTGCAGATTTGCTGCCTTTCATTAGAATAAGAACCCTCCTCGGAGATCTCTGTGCTCTCAGCCTGTGCAAAAGTGCAAGATTTTTCACTTGATATTCTGCTTCTTAAGTCTGGAGCTTGTTTTCAATTATCTCCATTCTGTGCTTCATTTTGCTGATTCCTTTAGAATGTCTCTTGTTCACAGAACAGTTTTCAGGCTTTGCAGTGAAAGATGATGATCTTTACCAGGTGAGCCCTGGGAAAGACCTGAAGAAAAGCCTGTGTGCTCTAATAAGGTGGATATTGCCTCAATCTGTAAAATGGGTCATATGTTAGGGAATTGTAAGTTGAGTATACTGTGCCTAATACCTAAACTGAACTGGACTTCCTAGTATTTTGTTGTCATTGGCATATAGTTGTAGGCAAATCACTTATATAATGAAAATGTCCAGGGAAACTAATCAAAATTACTGTCTCATGTTTTTCAAGGCACTAAGTTGTCTTTGCATTTCAAAAGTAGGGTGCCTGCTAGACCTTTCAACCTTTGAAAATCTCCAGTCATTTTAATATTTTTTGTGCAGCTAAATACATTCCCTATTCAGAATACAGTTACTCTTCTCTGACAATAATAATGTTTTCAAACACTTGATTAAAATCATTGTGCTATACTCTATGTTGACTTGAAAAACTTTTTGATGACCTTTGCTGGTCTGTTTTGATCTTGCTTAGCAAAGTTTGGAAAGCTGGGTTTGTGTGTTCCACCTGAAAGACTGAATGAAAGAACAGCAGGGTGTGAGAGTCTGGGAGAGAACTCCTGAATGTAATATGTAAATCTTAGGAGTAACAAATCAAGGGCATATTGAAATCAAAGAGTGAAACTGTACCTGATGAATAATGCTTCCCCCTTCTTCCTACATGCTGTTTTTTTGTTTGTACTGCTTTAGTGGAAGTACACAGATGCTGACAGTCAGTATGCTCACTGTCTGAGAAATGAGTCAGAATTCAGGGGGATCTGCCATCCAGTTCTTTGATTTAGCTTCTTGCTGTCTCTCTAGATTTTTCTTTTTGCATTGCCAGTGATTTTGAAACATGACTGAAATGCTGTGGATGTACTTGAGCTGATGCAGGGCAATGTGACTCTGACAGTTGCTCTTCACCCTTGTGAATGGAGCAGTGCTGGGGGGCACAAGGGATCCGAAATTCCTTCCTGGCTGTGGCCCAGGTTTACTGAGTGACCAGTGGGAGGTCTTTCCTCTGTGTGTGCCTTTGTTTTCCTGTCTCATGATTCAGGGAGTAAACCAGCATTTAATAGCTGGTCATCCTCATGAGGAAAACGATGGAGTTTTCATGCGGTCTTTAATCTTTATGTGCTCATAAAAATATCTTTGCTGCTCTGGCTTACATAAAGAGCTGGTTTTAAATGGCAAAAGCAATTGAAAAGGTGCATAACTGTAAAAATATTGTTTGTATTAAATTTCGGTGCCAGCTTGTGTTTTCTACAGGTATGTTTATATGCTGGTTTTTTTCTTTTTCAGGCCCTGCTTGATACTCAGAATCTTTTGAGAGCCCAGATTACAAATTTTACTTTCAACCTGGGATTTTCAGGAAAATTCTATCACACAGGTAAGAACAAAACACTAAAATTATTTTGATTTTGATGCTGTTCTGTATAGTGTGAGGACAAATAGGAATAATAGAGTCTAAGGGCCTTAGTATGCTGTGTTCCTGCATTAGTTGCTGGTGTGGAACAGACTAAATGCCTCCCCCTGCTTTTATTAAAATTTAATTCCTTTCAGTCTGCTTTTGAGTGGTAAATTCCACCAATCACATGAAATTTTGTATTGATTTCACTGAGGGATCTGTTGAGCTATCACAGTTCATCCTTGTGATTGTTTCATCTCTACTGTAGAAATGTAGAAATACATATTACTCCTTAAAATAATTCTGTCTTAAAAGCACTATAGAAATAGGAGAGGTAAAAGAGGGAGTATTAAATAGGATGTGGGCCAGCAAAGTGGTCCTGACTGTCCCATTTTGTCAGCAGTGCTTCAGCAGGAGGCATTTTCACTGGTCACAGTTTATTACATTAATGTCGTTCTTACTGTTTACAGCATTTGTAAAAATGTAATAAAAGTAGAAAGTTTACTTCAGAAATGTTTGGGTTTTTTTAATTTCCTCTGCAGGGACTGAGGAGGAGGATGAGGGCGATGACCTGCTGCTGAGATCTGTGGATGAGTTCTGGTGGTTTCCCCACATGTGGAGTCACATGCAGCCACACCTCTTCCACAATGAGTCCTCTCTGGTGGAGCAGATGATCCTCAACAAAAAATTTGCCTTAGTGAGTTTTATTTTTGCATTTTTTATTTAATTTAGCTACTCAGAAACCAATACTCTGTTTAGGTTAGGGGAAAAAAATCAAGTTTCTGAAAGAGTAAATATTCCATTGAAAGGTATCAAATGACTTTGTGAAACCATTGGATATTAGGGTTAGGTAAGTGTGCCACGTTTGCAAGGATGCAATTCTGCAGTGATACCCAGTAACACCTTATATATTTCCTTTAGATCAACTTTATGTAAACTTGTTTTAAAAAGCATTGCCTTTACTAATTATTTATTCACAGCAAAGCTCTGAATCAAAATGTTTCAGTGAGAACATCAGAAAAAATCAAAACAGATTTTAGGTCTGAGGATACTGGAGAAACAGACCACAGTTGATTTCATACAATAAACCAAAACAAAATTGCCATACATAAACCATGTTATTTGTCTGAAGAGGATGTCTGGTGTTAAGACCTAATTGTATCAAAATATCTCAGCAGACATCACTTGTTTGCTGAACTACATCTGCTCCTCCAACAGCCTAATTTTCATTCTTCCTTTTCAAAATGCCCTGGTTGCTCTTTAGCTGGCAGGTGATGACTTTGTTCCTGGAAGGAGCAGGGGGGTTTGAAATACAGAACAACAAAAAGTGCACTTAATGATCATGTGTCAGTCAGTGAGTGAAGGAGAACAGGACAGACCTGACTATCAGCCAGTTAAAGTTTGTATTTGAAAACTTGGCTTTTAAGTGAGACACATGCTTTCTTTCAGATAAAGATTTCACCAAGTTTGCTGTGAAATGGAGTTGTACTGAGTACAGGACAGCTTTACTTTAATGTTTCCTTTTGAGAAAGTGTTGCAGTAGGTGTTAGATTCTTGAAGATTTAAAAATCTTGTGTCCAGAATTGCCCTTTTAATATGAGTTTGTGCAAGCCCCACTGGGAATAAAATGGGTCCTTGTAGTTCTGATGTGACCTAAGACATCCTCTGGGATTACTGTGCAGGATGTAATCATTAAAGAGTGTTATAAGGATAATGCATTTTTGACCCTGGTTTATGTAACTGCAGCAATTGCCATTTTCTTCACTACTTTCAGTGCTCTTAATGCTTACAGATGTCTTCTATTAATTTTTTTCATGTTTAGACATACAGACAATGAAGCTACTCATTATGTTTCATTTGCTCAGAGCCTTTAAATTAATATCAGAGAGGGAGCCACTTTTTTGAAAGAGACAGAAATCGATGATGCCTCATGCATTATCCGCTCAATGTGTGTGTTGTGTGGGAGATGCTCAACTGGGGAGTAACAGTCAGTAAGGAGCAATGGAGACACTATTTCATTGAAGATGGTAGGCCTCTTATTAGAGTGCAAGATTTAGATTACATGTTTATTACTGCCTATTGTGAAATTTGAGGGGAGAAGCCTTAA
Organism: Illadopsis cleaveri; assembly: GCA_013399915.1. NCBI lineage: Eukaryota > Metazoa > Chordata > Aves > Passeriformes > Timaliidae > Illadopsis > Illadopsis cleaveri. The sequence goes on along the minus strand of VXBB01000325.1, from coordinate 273,349 downwards.
GAATCAGACTTTTGTTTATAGGTAAATGAAGGAGATGCAGTGGGATGTTGGAGAATGCAGTTTCTTACGTGTTCTGTGTTCGGTGGAGATTTTCCTTTCTGATGTTTGTGCATACTTATAGGCAGTAGAAAAGATAAAAGGAAGAAGAATTGGATTATCTGTGATGGAATTAAGTTGTGTAAAGCAGCATAACTGATGGAGTACCCACTCTTTATCTCCTCGTGCAGTACAACCAGGAGGGCAGATGTTACTCATTCCTGTTTTTCAGATTACACATGGTGCCCTTTATGTGTGCCATAAATTCCTAAAGGCAAACAAGAATTTCACCATTCTTTAAACACAGAGAGCTCAGGGTTCTCCACTGTGATTGTGGAGAACATTCCAGGCGTGTCTGTTACACACAACAAATGGTTTTACTGACATCACACACCTGATTTTCTAGAGATTTTTTTTAGTAACGAGTTAATTCAAAGGAAGGGGTCCAGGTACCAGGCAAGGCTTTGCACACACAGTATGATTAGGAAATATGGTGAGGATGACAGTAGCAGTTCAAGCCATATTAAAAACTAAGAATTCAAAGGCAGTGCAAGGACAGTCTTCCTAAATCGTGGCAAAATGATATCTTATGGACTGTGCATTCTGCTGATCAGCATATCAAGGAATATCTGCTATATCCTGTCCCTTTGAAAAGTAACCTGAGGGACAATGCATTGGATGTGAAGGGAATGTAATGGCACCGAGGTGAGTGTGTACACAAGATAAAAGCCAGGAGTCTTCAAAAATAGGGAATGTGCCACAGAAGGGTTTACTCTACAACATCTGCCTGTAGACTGTTACAAGTGGTTCTCTTTTCTTCCATTTTTAACATGACACTAAAATAGTTAAGCTGGTTTTTGAAAATGGATTTGTGTTTTGAATGGACTAGAGGGGAAATGCAGTGACTCTGAAATTCATCTCCTCATCCAAGTAATTGTGAAGGGACATGTAGTGGAAATTGTGGTTTTGTGATTGTAGCTGCCAAATGCTGCGTGTTGTGTTGAGTATGTGCCAGTGATTTTCTCTCTGAAGTCAGTGTTTGTGAGCAAATTCCTTGCAAGACCTTGAAAGAGTGCAGCTGTCTGTTTAATGTAGATTGAAGAAACCAATGTAAAATGCATTTGTATCCTTCTTGCCTGCCTACTCGTAAAAATATTTTCTAAAAAAGCTTTGTCTTAAAATCCTGTGTTTCATCTTCATCCTGCTGCTCTCCATCTCCTTCCAGATCAGCATGTTTTGATATTACTGTTATTTGCATTTCAGACCTGTTCTTGGTCTGTCACAAACAAAGCATTAGGAAAGTGCCAAAACATCAAGTTTCTTAAATTTTTGAGTGCAGCCATTGTTCTGCCATGTTTTAGGAACATGGTATTCCAACTGACTTGGGCTATGCAGTGGCTCCACACCACTCAGGAGTCTATCCAGTTCATGTTCAACTTTATGATGCCTGGAAGAAGGTCTGGAACATCAGAGTTACCAGCACAGAAGAATACCCACATCTGAAACCTGCAAGGTATAGGCGAGGCTTCATCCACAAAAACATCATGGTGAGTTGTATTGCTGATGTTCGTTTTGTACTCTGCCTTTTCATGAACAATTTCCTTTTAAGTGGAAGAGCAGGGTGTCCTGAAAGTTCACACTGTGAGAAGAGAAGCACGTACTACTGTGCATAAGTAGCAAAATATATTTGACAGTGTCTTGTTAATTAAAATCAGTCTGGTGCTGGTGTTGTTTCTGCAGATGAGGGTGGCATCCAGGCACCCTGCTGACAGCAGTTAACAGGCTGTTAACTGTTCCAGTCCTGTGGTTAATGCTGGATCAGAGAGCTCAAGGAAAAAGTCAATTTTGCATCATTTAACACAATGTGCTGGGTTAGATTTCTGTCAGGTTTTCAATTTGCATGGTACCATTAACTCCAAAAGAGTGTTGCCAGGCTGTGCCACCTCAGAGTCTGGATCTGGGTGGGTACATGGGTTTGTCTTCCCTATGAGCTGTGCGTGGTTGCCCTTGTTTGGCTTCCTGCCATACCCAAATACAGGCTGGGCTGCAGCCTGGTTTAACCCAGAGCCCTCAGCCTGGGTGCAGGCAGAGCCTCAGGAGCTGTGGGGAGGGAAGACAGCTCCCACAGCACCTCCAGGCTACCAAAGTGCTCTCAGATCCCTCTGTTCTGCTGGGTTCCATCCCTCCCAGCGCTGTCACTGGCAGCCACGTTTGCCAGAGGAAGGGATTGTACACAAGTGACTTGGAAGGCGTTGTGCTGTTGCCATCTGGGCACCGGGGTGGAGGCTATTTCGGGTTCACATCTCACCAGTATGATCTCAGAAGTGTTTCAGACCAGCATGCCAACACCCTTGGTGGCATGTTCCCAAGTGACTTGCTTTGGGAGCGTGTGGGAGAGCAGTCAATGGGGGCCCTGTGTTGTACAACAGGCACTTTTGGGAGGTCGAGAGCCTTGGCACAATGCTGCCACTAGAACAGAACTCTGGGATTGTTCTCAGCTTGCCGTGGATACCACTCTCCTAAGCTAAGTACTAATATTTCAAAAAGTTTTGAACTGTTTTTGGGTGAAGCAAATGAAAATGATCTCCAGAAATCTAGGAACAGAACTGACACCAATATAGGGTTGAGCTACAGTTTGTTCTCCTCAAAGCAATCACTGCTTGTGAAATAATGGGTTTGTGGATGTGCTCAGGGAACACAAAGCATTTGGGGAAGACAGATTGACTCAGAATCTCCAAAAATCCCTTCCATAAATATTTGTAAAAACACATCATTTGGAGAGACATAATGAGATTTAACACAAGGACACTGCAGCCAAAAATCTATTTCCAAAACCAGTCATATAAAACCACCTGTTCAGGGAGTCTCAAGCTTTCAGTTCTCCAGGGCAAATGCATCAATATTTTACATCTGCAGGCTAATAGTAATGAACACACTCAGTAAGAGCATTGTTGTGTAAGATTTGTCAGAGCACCTCCCATCCAGTACAGCTTCATTCCCTGCCTCTGTGAAAAATTGTTCTCATATTTCCTCAATGAAATCCAAAGATTTTTTCAAAACTTAAGCAAGTTCATAGCAGATGTACAAATTCCATACGTTTTCTGACAACACAGAATTTACAATCCGTGATCAGTATTCTCTACGGCACAAAAAAAAAGTTGAGAAATGAAACTGCAAGAAATAAAGACTATCTACAAAACCACAGCCTGTTTCAAATAAGGCATTTGTGTGCTTTAAAAGTTAATCTATCATAACAATCCCAGTTAAGCATTATACATGAACATCCATACTCAGCTGTTGATTTTCCATAAGGAATAGACATAATTGAAATACTCTCCAGTAAATTATTTTCTGAATTCAGGAGAAAGTATTTTGAGTTTCTGATGCAGAACGTAACTGCATTTAGTAGTTCTTCATATTCAAAAGATTTGTTCTTGGAATGTTTTTTAAAATAATTTCTCTTGTGCTATGTATTTCAGCTGATCTTAAAAAAATACCACAATTGAATGAGAAGTTAATCTTTCTTATTAGGTGAGCATTAATGACAAAATTCCCCATGTGTCCAAGTAAAATTATTGGTGGTGATGCCTAAGCCAAACAAACCCCAATTTGCCTTTTCAATTAGAGTTTAAATTTACAACAAAGCCATCATTCAGATAAAAGTGGAACTGATTGATATGATATAGACTGATAATATTTTAGATTATCTTTCACATTATTTTAAAACTTTACACTTCAAATACTTGGATTTAGGATGAGGTGTTATGGGCAGAATGAGTTTGAGGCAGCTCTGGAATTGTAATTTGGTGATAGAGATCAAGTCTCCAGTTTCAAACAAAATGCGATGAATTTTTGGATGTTATGGTTTTACTGATAATAACTCATCTAGATCAGTATTGATTTCCAGCAAAGTTGAGAGGCCAAATATACCCAGCAATTATCTGTTATATGTTACTTCTCTGACTTTTATCATCTCATTAAAAGTGAAAACTCTTGACTTTTTAATGTTTTTTTCATAAATGCAGGTGCTTCCTAGGCAAACTTGTGGCTTATTCACCCACACCATTTTCTACAAAGAGTATCCTGGAGGTCCAAAGGAATTAGACAAAAGTATTCAAGGAGGAGAGTTGTTCTTCACAGTGGTTCTCAATCCAGTAAGTACAGCGGAATTTCGAAATGTTTTTAAATGATTAATTGAAGGAAAAGTCACTGAATGTTCCAGGGCTGATCAGCTGGGTCTCCCAGACAGTAGTAGTGACTGACAGTGAGTTCTTTTGCTTTTTCAATTAAGTAAATTAAGATCTAATATTGTATATGTTGTTAGTTATAAAAGCAGTGTCCACCTTTTTTTGACAACTGTTTTGTTAGTAATGCAGCAGTGCCACCCTGTCCTGTTCTTTACTTTTTGCATGAAATAAGACCCCTGAGATTTAATTTGTTGAAGAATTCGAATGTAAAGACCTGCTGTGAGTATCTCAGGTGAAGTTCATTTCTCTGCTGTGCGAAAGTCATGGTGCAAAGTGTTGGGAGCAGGTATTGAGGTGAGAAGGCTGCAGGCAAGGAATGCTTGGGCTCCAATCAGGTGTGAGGAATTTCAGTTGCTTTTGTAACAGCTTCAAAGAAGAGATCCAAGTAAAAGAACCACACTGTTCAAAGAAAAGATCTGAGTAAATGAGCCACCTGCTTAACCTTTCATTTATGTTTAATGGAAGATAAACCACAAGTGAGGTGCTGAAACCACAGAACACTGACAGAAGAGAGCAGCGTAGCACGTCAAACTGGCATGGGATTAGGTCAGCAGCCTCAAAACTGACATTTTAGACAGGCTTTTAGATGAGGTTTGCATTTGGGGTCCAAATCAAACATATAAATAAAGTTCTACTGCTCTGTAAAAATGCAGTCACTGGGAACACCAAAAGGAGCAAAACCTATTTGCACTCAAATCTTTTGGAATAACAGCCTAAATATTTTGTGCCTTTTTTTAATCTTCTGCAATGTGATGCAGTCCAAGGGAAAACCATTTCTGAAAGTTACTTCAGCAATTTATATGCAGGTGTATTTTTCAAGCCTCAGATTCTTTCAGGCTGTAGTTTTGGCTCTTTGAGAGCAGTTAGTGTTTTGTTCCCCTTTTTCACGTTCACATAGCAGAATTAGGAAATAAACACTTTACTTCCCTAGCACACGTGTGGTTTCCCTTCTGGAGGGTGGCAGTGGTTGCAGTCCTGGCTTTGAGGAATGTATCATTCCAGGCACAGCACAGTGTCACTCCTAGAAAGGTTTAGGGTGGAAGGGACCTTCAAGACCATCCAACCCCAGGCTCATAGAGCTGAGACCTGGAAAATTCATGGGGTGGGGAGGGTATTGGCACCATAGCAGTCCTTTGGCAGTGTGTGGGTTTTGGCTAGAAGTTACTAGGTGAGCAGATGAGAGGCAGGCACAGAACAGTATTTGACAAAATATATTCCACACTGAAGTACAGCCACAACAGCCAAAAACTATTTTACAACGTAGGGAAACAGCAAAGTTTTATCTGAGAGCTTGAGGCATAAGTCTTTTAAATTAAAAGAATGAAGAGAATGGAGGGGAAGACAAGCAGTGAAACCTCCATGATTTTTGATACTCATCATGGAGGTTTGATCATGTCTGCCTGACATCCTGGAATGTGAGTACAGAAATGTCTTCTTATAGATTACAGTTAGGTCTTTGATTCATGCATTGCTGTGCAGACTGCGTGATCACCTACTTCTGAAAATGGTGATATCCCCAATAAAATACAGGCTAAAAGAACAGAAGTTGTGCAGTGTTTTCTAAATATGACAGTAAGTGAATGTTAGACCAAAATCTGTCCAAGACTCCTTTTAAGGAGTTCCTTTGAAAAAATGATGCATCTGGTTCCTAAATATCTGCCTGCAAACAGTTTGTAAAGCTCTAAGCATTAGCCTGGCACATAGTCAGTTTAAAGACTGAGGTTTGTATCTTGGTGGGGCTTAGGTCTTGTATGTATTTATGTCATGCTTTGCAAGTCAGAGTTGGGCAAGAATTTAGACATTAAAATGAAGACTAAGTAGCTTTAGCAGTCTGTCTAGTTATGGAGTGGCATTTTGGATTTCATAAACTTTCTTGTTTTCATTAAAATTGCTGGCATTTCTTTATGTGAAACACCCAGCTGTTGAGAGGATGCAAAAATTCCATTATGAGGCATTTTCAAAATGTTATTTTTCACTGATAGAAAACTAAGAAGAGAAAAGACTACTCATGAATCATTACAATGTCAACTAAACAATGTTCTCAGTAATGAGTACATAATTAGTTAGTTTCCAAACGTGGAAAATGTGAGTGTGGATTAAATGTTAATCTTAACAAATTTCTTCATTATATTTAATTTGGAAGTGAATATCTTTTTGAAGTGGAAGTTACCTGGCTGAGACTTCAGGAACTGAGTACCCTACTCTGAAATAAGTGTCCCTAAGAGTGAAGCCTGAAATTTCTCAGTGGTTTGGCTGTGCAGTGGTGTAAGAGAGGCTCTGCCTCCTTACAGTGTGCTTGATCAACCACAAAAGAGCACAGGAGCGCGTGTGCAGCTGTGAGCTTTTGTCATGAGAACCAGTGTGATGGCCCTGTTCCCAGAGCATTGTACAAGACATTGTGCAGGTATGGAAAGCCTCAGGAAATCCTGCTCTGCAGATGCTGTCTGTGTGACTGGGAACCAGCTGGGAGTAGCAAACCTCACGGCTGGCAGGTTGTGTTCCTGTGGTTTGCGTTGGTACCCCCGCACTGGTGGCTGGGAAGTGATCCTGACCACTGTTCCTGTAAGGAATTCTGGAGTGCCACCAAGCTGAAAAAGAGCCCAGGCAGGAAGAGAACACTGTTACCCACTCTTCAAGTAATATTTTGTGTGTCTGTCTCCTGTTAAAGATCTTGCTGACTGCAGCAGCCCTCGGGCGAGATTGTGCTATATCAGGATCTTGCACAAAGTGTTTCACAGGAAAAGAAAAAGGAAGCTTCAGCAGCCTTTATTATTGGTATAGTGGCATTATTTCTCCCACATTATCAGTTGAATAATTGACTTACAGGGAGGTTGAGGGACTTGCACTGATTTAGGCAGGGAATTCTGGGGCAAAGCCAGAAGGAAAATGTTCATTGTGGAAGTGTGTAGTGATAACTGTCTTTTCCATCTCTGGTTTATTGTTACTGGTTTTCATACCACTGTGCTGACTTTAGAACATTTTAGCAAGTATTTTTCCTGATGAACTTGTTAGAATCTTCAGTAATTTCAGAATCATCTCTCTCTGCAATGTCCAGTGAAATTCTTGGATTAATAAAACAAATTTCTGTTCAGTGTTTCGTATAACAAAATTGTACCAGTTTCCTAAATCAGTCCTCTGAAGGAAATGAGCCATTAGGTTTTAAGCTGTGTGCAATGAAGAGGTCAGTATAGACACTGCCATCAACTGTATCACTGCTTCTGAGATCCTTTGAACTGTAGAAGATACAGATCTGGAACTTTTCTATCCTACAACATGAATGTTTAAGGGTAACCAACAGTTGATGGAATTTTTCCATACCTTTTCTGCCCCTAGGAAAAACAAAGAGAAGGCAATAATTGCATTACATGCACTTCCTTGCAAAGTACTGTGTGTCTGCAGACGGAAAGAAAAAGGGAAAATGACCTGTGGAGAGGAATTTGGTGAAAGCCTTCAAATGGTTGACAGCCCAACAGTGAAACTAATGTGTAGCCAGCTGTGTGCTCTTGACACGGTTCTAGCAGTGCTGATGAAGAGGAAAGGCTTTTAATGCTTTAGGCACTTTGATTGATCTTAAAATAATTGTAATCTTTGTGTGCGTTCAGTTCTAAGTATTATTTTCTTCTAATTTTTACCTCTCCCCAGTTGCAGTGAGTAGAGCTGTTATTAAGCTAATTGACTTGCAGCAAGGGAGAAATTATCTCCTTTAGCACTGAAAATGAGAGGATTTGTATGAGCATCAGCAGAACCTGCTGTATGTTAATGTGACCCTGAACTGGCACTACAGAAGAAAAGCAAAATCAAAGACATTCAGACTCACATCTTCCCTTTCTGTCCGTCCTGCTTGGCACAACCTCGTATTTTACTGTACTGAGTGTGAGAAGCAGGAAAGATGGTTCAGTTTGACAGGCTTGCCCCACTTTATGGGTCAAAAAGGCATCAGTTTCACCTCTTGCCTGTCCTCTCACACCCATAACTCCTGCAATAGTTGCCATCAGTTGGGGCAGGGCAGGAATCAGTTTGGCCGAGCATTTTGCCTGACTGCAGAACATAAGGATTCTGTGCCTTCCTATCTGTTCTTCAAGATCCACCCACAACAGACAGACAGTCTGGTATTTTGTGGGTAGAATAGGAAAAAAAAAAAACCAAAAATTCCTAAGTGAATAGGCATTGTGGAGAGGCTGTGGAACAGACGGGAGTAGCTGTCTCTTGAGAGTTGATTCCTTGTAACAGTGGGCAGGAAATGCATTGAAACTGTGGCAATGAGAAAATTTTCCTCTTCTACTATCCTTAAAATTCTTGAATGGAAAGCTTTGTGCCAGTGGTTTAGAGTTAAGCAAATCTTTTGAACAGTACTACCACTGCTGAGTCACAAAGGGAATGAGCAGCAGCAAAAGATAAGCTTGGGGCTCCTGACTGTCAGATCAACACTTCAGAACTTCTTTAAATATATGATTTTGTTTGAGCTTATAACTCTTACCTGGCTCCATCATATTTATGGTGGAGACACCACCATGTAGATGGAATTCCACTCGTTGGCAGTCTATGACTGGACAGATCCGTGGCAGCTGTGAAAGTAGCAGGACAAGCTCAGGGCTAAAAAGGGCGTTGCAGGCTGGAATCTCTGTGGTGGAATTGAACACAGCTTCTCTGCAAGCATCCGGGTCTGAAAGGACTGTCTTTCAGCTATTAAAAATACATATGCAATATAGATGCTGCTCTGATTTGTTATTCCATCACTTTGGTAGTCTAATGGGGCAAAACCTGCTGTTTCTGAGTCTCTGAATACCTGAAACAAAACTGTTGGAGTAACTTGGAAACAATAGCAGAACTGCAAGCAGTGTCTGCAAAATGCCAAATTAATTGGAATATAGGTGTTCTGAGAGTTGGATGCACTCTCGTGGCCTGTAAACATGTGCTCAGGAGCTAAAATACCAGCAATATTCCAAATTGGAAATGCATCTGCTGCTAGTGCCTAGCTGAGATCACAGAATTAATTGTCAGTCATAATTTAACTTCATTTTGAAGGGTTGTGCATAACTTCATTGAGTTGGGAGGCCTCAATGCTGCCTTGTAATGTTGGTGCACAGATGGGAGGGTGACACAGTGCCTGTGACTAAAGTACCTTCATGACTGGTTTATTAGTAGGAATTTATTCAAGTTGGAATTGCCTGCAATAGATCTATATATGGTAAAAAAAAAGAGTGCCCAGTATGTAATAAGTGTTTATTACCTGTTTTTTTGTATACCAACTCTTCTAGTTCTAAATTTGAAATGCCAGAATAATTAAACTCTTCAAGATCATCGGTGTCCTGTAAGTCTCAGACTTCCCTCTATTTCCCTTGCTGCCACAGCTGATGTGTGAAAAAAGTCTTCTCTCTGCTCTGGTCTCTGATCCTGGCAGCCTAAGAGGGACCCCTTAACTCCAGGGCAGGAAGCCAGGAGCCCTGGGAAGGGCTAGTCAAGTGGGAATGGTAATATCATTTCTTTAGGAGGCAGGCACCTCTGTTTTGTCAGGAAACAGCAGCTGTTACCAGGACTCCAGAAGCTTAGTTTGAGTAGTGTCCTTGTTGTATGATTTCAATAGGTGCAGCATCCTAATAACCTTGATTTTGTAGTGATCAGTATTTTTTTAAATACCCAACCAGTTACCATCCATCACTAGAAGCTGAGTAACTTGTTGCTTTGTTTCATTCTGTGTAACCTGTCTGTCAAGCATCTCTCTGTTCTTGATACATAAATTGGGTCATGCTGGTTCATCTTTTCCTGAGACATGATTTAACAGCAGCAGCTCCTTCTGTTTGTTGACATAGAAGCTATTGCCTCTAATTGGGAAATGTTGTAGTAAGGAAATATGCAGCATAGAAGGAGCAGTCAAAAAGATAAAAGCTCTTTCTCCTGAGTGCTTGTTCTCATTTCTCTACGTTTCTGCAGTACCAGTGAGAATCCCAAATAAAATCAGGACTGGGGAGGGAGAGCAAATGTGACTTAGACCTCTGTCCTTTCACTCTGGGGAAGGAGAAAATGCTGAGGAGAAGCTGGAAGGAGAAGGCAGAGCACCTTTGCAGTTCTGATCTGAAAATGTGTGAGAGCAGGAAAGGTGCTGCTGCCCAGAGGCCAGGTTTAGTCCCAAACCATCGTTTTAAGAATTGTCTGCATTCCATTTCAGTTCCCTTGTGAAGGATATTAAATCCCGTGGAGAGTGTGCATTGAAGTGCAACCAAGATGATGGTTTGTTTATGAGGAACAGCTAAAAAAGGGTGATCCTTCTGCACTGAAATAAAGAAAATGCTGAGATGCCTGAAAGAAATTATTTGAGAAGAGTGCTGGAAATAATAAAATCAAATAAGCTCTTTTTATCTGAAAGGGAGGCTAAAATGCTTGTTAAAGTAAATATAAATCCATTCACAACTGCTTCCCTATTAAAGGAGGAATAAAGCAATATATGAAGCTCTGTTTGTATTTTACAGCATTTCCCAGAGGTGGAAGGTTATTGAACAAATAGTGTTATTTACGAGGTGTAGCCTTGGGATGTGGCCACAAAGGATTTCTTCTAGAGCTCCTTGATTGGTGGTTCCAAGAGAGTAAATCTGCAGAAGCACAGCATGCTGTTAGTTGCAGAGAAAGAATAATGATTCTTGTTAATTGGAACTTGTTTGAATGACTCAGGACGTGGTATGATAGAGCAAATCAAAGCATCATAAACCCAATACGGAAGGGAAAAAGTCATCATTATGTTTTGTCCTGGTGTGAAATGGCACCACCTACCGATGGAAGGGGATTGATGTGTTCCCATCCTTCTGCACGGGGAAGTGGGAATGATCCACCATCCCTCTCAGTTAATCTGTGATCATTGTGATGCCATCTAGAAGAGTCTTTTTCTACAATGTCAAGTCGTGTATTAGGTCAGGTATCTGCTTGGCTAAGTATGGATTTCATTACAAGACTCAGTCATTTAAGTTTTCAACCAGCATTTGATCATCTTTGTGTTGTAAATAATTAACCATAAAGTATTTGACTTAAAAAATACAACTAAAATGGGAGCTTAGGTCTCTGGTAATTTTTCCCCTTCACTGACACAGTTTTATGTGCTGGAAATTATTTGTGATGATATGTCCAGTCAATTTCTCAGCCTGTACTGACATTCTTAAAATTACAGTGATATTCTCTTCGAGGAAAGAATAATTATATTTTCCCTGAACTAGCAATCTTTTCAACTTCTCTTGCTTTTTCTTTCATGGCAGTGCAGTAGCTGTTGGCAGGTGAGGAGTTGCCAGGAGGTGAATTGACATTAAAAATGTCAGAGGTCAGCCCATGTGTAGGAAAGAAAGGAGCTGTCAGGAAAGCAAGTTGACCTTTTTTATGGAAACCTGCTGATTGTGACTTTAGTGAGAACAAGGTAATCCTGTGGCTGCTCTGTTTCTGCTTTGAGAACTGAAATAAAAAAGGGAACCTGAAAAGGTTACACATTTGGTGCCTAAAGGGAAGGGGTTTTCAATCTCAGTCCTACTCACAAAGAAAGATCATCTCCTAGTGATTTAGCAGTGTGTATCTTCTGATTTTAGTGTAAATACCAGCTTTTCATTCTTTTCTTTTTCTTTCTTTAAGCTGAGGACTGGAATTCCTTTACAAAAGATTAACTTCAGTTCCTGCACTAATTTCAGAATTATGACCGTGATAAGCTTTTCTTTTTTTAAAGTGACTTACATCAGGTCTTACTTTAAATAGAAATTGCTCATTCATGGCATTAGCAGATTTATTTAGAAAAAGAGTCATGTTTCTAATTTTTTAATGGAAATTAGTCCAGAGAGTTTATTTTGGGGGAGCTGTACTTTAAAAAGGACTTCAAGAAAGAAATCACTGGTGGAGAGCCGAGGCTTTGCAGATTTCAGTGTAAGAGCAGACTTGCATCAGTGAAAAATTCCCTTGGAAAGGGATCACTTGAGAAAACAGAGGGCTCTGTCTGCAACCCTTCCTCAGTTCCTGAGAGCTCATGCTTGCAGTCTATGTATTCCTGCTCTGCTCACCAGCTCAGTTCAGGTGCATCCAAAAATGTCCTTCCTGTGAGAAACCTTCATGGAGGCATTGCTTCCATTGGGAGTGCAGAAGTGCCAGGGCTGGGGCAGGAGGGTGTATCTGGGTATCACCTTCCTACCAAGGTACTGGAGAGTGAAATACCAGCAGCCTTAGAACTTCTGGTGTTTTTTGTTTGGGAATATTTTATGCATGGTTATTTGAAAGTACTCAGGTTTCAGATGTTTTTTTGTCTGTTTTTTGTGTCAGGCCAGTGTTGCAGAATACCTTTGCAGAAGAGATGAACTACTTACTCTACAAAACTTAGACCTGCAGCCATGAGATTAAAGTCACAGCAGTAGAGCTGCTTCCCTGATCTGTGGCTTCTTTACTCTTCCATGAAAACAGGAATTATGTTATTAACATTGCATTTGTACTCCTGTTAAAGTGCAGCAGTGGGCATTGTTTTTGCTGTATCCTGTGCAGTAAATGCACATTCAGATGCTGTCAGTGTTGCCCAACCCCAGGGTAGCACTGCACATCCTGCAGCCCACAGAGCTCTTGGGACCCGTTCCAGCCTTTTCCTCACTGTTTGTGTTGAGTTGACCTGAGCAGAAGGGTGGAATCGATGAGGGTGGTAAGGGCTGTGTGAATGTGATCCAAGGCTCGCTGCTCTGAGAGCAAAATGCAGATGAGATTTCCATTACCTGGGGCTGCACTGCCATCTAGTGATGCAAGGACTCGAGGTGTGCTCTTCATTTTGTCTCCCACAGATCAGCATCTTCATGACACACTTGTCCAACTACGGGAACGACCGCCTGGGCTTGTACACCTTTGTCAATCTGGCCAACTTCGTTCACACCTGGACAAACCTGAAACTGCAAACCCTTCCCCCGGTCCAGCTGGCTCACAAGTATTTTGAGCTATTCCCTGAGCAGAAGGACCCTCTCTGGCAGGTGAAGGCTGAGCAAGAGATCTGAAAAAAATTGTCTCAGTGCTTTTTTTTGTTTAATTCTTTGTTTCAGTTTTTTGTAGAGAAAAGCAGTTATATTTGTAAGTTGGTGCCATAAAACAGCCAGCTGAAGCTTCAGGATGTGATTGTGTTCCCTGTTGCTTGTAAAAGGCTGTGAAATTACTAAATTATTATGGTTTAAGATATGTAACTAAATTTATCTTTGTTTTATTTGTGACTTTACTTGCCTTTAAAAATGTGGGGAAAGGCAGGCAAGTGCATGTGTTATTTCTCTTCTTCTTTTGGAACTAACAGGAAGAAAGCATTTGACAGGCAGATTTATATGCACCTTCTAGTAGTTAAAGAAATGAGGTTTTTCTCCAAGTGTGTGAGGAGAAGAGGGCATCCAAGAAGAGAAAAGGGCATTGAGACCATGGACACCCTGATCAGCCAAATGGAAGTAGATGAGATGGATCAGAATATTACATTATTCACAATAGGCTGGGAGCTGCCCAAGGAAGAAGTTTGCCAAGAAGCTGTAGATACCTGACTCCTGAATATAAAATCTTACTAAGGTGGCTTGGTAGAAATACTCTAAGGAGCAAACTTTACTAAATCAAACATAAAAATGTATTTAAGCTTGCTTACTAAAATGTTTTCCAGCCTTGGATATTGAATTGCCAAGTTAGGGTCTGAGATTACAAATTTGTACTTAAATATGCATCTCGAAATTCATGCTGGTTTTGAATAAAACATTGAACTAGAGGGGAAAATGTCAAGGATTTTGCATAATACTAAAAGAAAATCATTTTTAAAATGGAAATTAGCCGGTAGCCAAATAACTTGAAAAATTATAATTACTTAGAGAAGACATTTTTAAGTTCTAGTAACTAGGACATACTGTATGTGGTGTGTTCTGTCCATAATTGATGTGATTTTGAATACAGGTGTGTATTCTTAAGCCTCAAAGGGGTACATGGAGATAATTCTCTACATCTCAGTGCAGCACTGCCCAACAACAGTGTCAAAAATTGTTTGTGAGTAGCATTTCCAGAACAAATTTAAACTGATTCAGTGAGGAGGCAGCAAAGATGAAAGATTAATATCAGGTACTGATTTGAATTGGAAGATCAGAATATGTATTTGTAAATAGAAAGCCTTAAACCATAATAAACTTACTCTTTTAAAGTGCAGCATATATGGTGTGATAGCTGTTACAGGAATGGGGCAATTATATGTGTGTAGGATGTATTTTGTCAACATCGTTCCCCTTAAAAAAAATGCCAGACACTTAAGAGAGTCAGGTTCTGACCTGGTTCCATTGGAAGTACCAATCTGAATCACTGGAAGAGTTGTGGGATGCATTGGTTTTCAGTTGTAAGACTGAATAATTTCTGATAAGAATGTTTGTACATGGGCGAAAAATAGGTAATTTATATATAAAGGGTAATTTAAGAACCTTTTCAAATGTGATTGCCAATGGAGTTGTGATTTTTCTTCTCTGTTGTAGAACCCCTGTGATGACAAACGGCACAGAGATATCTGGTCTAAGGAAAAAACCTGTGATCGGTTACCAAAATTCTTGGTTGTAGGACCCCAGAAAACTGGTGAGATTGTCTTTTATTCCAACAAGATAGGCTATGTGTAAGTTCAAATAAGTAAACCAATTAATTCATCACTCTTGACTCAGGCTGCTGTGTAGAGATCTTCATCATCCAACAGCATTTTTTTGTTTTCAGATACCATGCAAATGTAAATTAATAATGTAAGTTACAGCAGCAGTCAGCACACATTGAAAATGCAGGGTTCAGGTGTGTGTCATTTTTTGGGGGGCTTTATGTCAAAATGAGTAAACTTTGATAAAGAGATAAATAAGATACCAAGGTCTTGTCAAAGTGGAAAAAGGAAAGGACAGGACAGAGACACATTTCAGATGGGTTGGATTCTGAATTGCAAGTTCTTGTCTTGCATGTGTCTTGTTCATAGAATCTTGTTATTTCTTGGTATTGTTTTCAAGTCAAGAAGTTCCTAATGGACAGTTTTAATTACAAGATTGCAGTAGTTTATAAATTGACTCAATGGTTATTTTTCTTCTCTGTCATCAGAAAATTGCATGTAAGCTTCCCTTCATCTTCACCAATCCCCAATAGCTACTGAATGCAAGATTTTAATAATTTTTGTGACAGTCTTATATACGTAAATCATTCTTTTTTAAAACATAGCTATTTTAAGTAGGAAAAACAGATTTCAACTGGCACTCCAGTGTCTGTGTTAACTATTTATAGTTCTTTAAATGTCCTGATTCTAAAAGCTCAGAAAGCACAGGATCTTAGGTGACAGAAATCAACATTCCCTCAATGAAATGAAATGGAATAAAGCTGATTTAGCCCCATCTGCAACTATGAGCCCCCAAAAATGTGTGTGTGTGTGTAGTTTTATTTTAAATCTTGGACTTTTTATCCTGTTTGCAGGTACTACAGCCTTGTATTTGTTCCTGATCATGCATCCTTCCATCATTAGTAACTCCCCCAGCCCAAAAACCTTTGAGGAGGTACAGTTCTTTAATAGAAATAACTACCACAGGGGGATTGATTGGTAAGATGGGTTATTAGTATAAATATAAAAGTTTATATGTTGTGAACGATAGAAAAATGACATTACTGTTGGTAATGGTAACTGTGCATTTATAAAGTGAGATAAGAAATAACCTTCAGTGTCCTTCTGAAATGAGAAATAAATGCAAGTGAATAATGATCTTACTACAGAATATCTTAAATGCACTAACTTTTGTGAGGCTTTCTTGTGAATATCCAGATATGAATATGTGCAGAACAGTAACCAAATGTGTATTTCTTATTGCACATGCCTTTGAAAGTGGGACAGAATAGTTGTTGTTGGATATATGGACACAAAGTTATGTTCCTGCTGGAAATCTTATTTCTTAAGAGAAAAAGAAAGATGCTATCAGGAAGAGGCATTTCTTCCTTTAAATAGCATATGGTGGTAGTAATAATGCAAATAATAAAAAATGGGGGCAGGGAAAGCCTCTCTAAATGTTCTTTAAAGATCAGGTAATGATGAGAACGTGTCTGTGCGGGTCAGTAAGTGCTGCTGAGACAGAGCCCTGT
The DNA here is from genome assembly GCA_013399915.1 of Illadopsis cleaveri. Classification (NCBI taxonomy): domain Eukaryota; kingdom Metazoa; phylum Chordata; class Aves; order Passeriformes; family Timaliidae; genus Illadopsis; species Illadopsis cleaveri. The sequence continues at coordinate 256,976 of VXBB01000325.1, read as the reverse complement.
CCCCACTGCCACGATCCCTGTGGCTCCCTGGGAGTCACCAGGCACAGCTGCACCTGCAGCTCACTCCTATTGCTCTGCTTTCCCACAGTGCTGCAGCATGAAAGCTGGTGACATGCTGTGGTGCCTGGGGAGCAGCAGGGAAGGATTATTGATTGCTTGTCTTGTTTCTTTATTTTGCCCCCAGTTTAAAGGAGAATACTTTTATTGCCTTTGACTTTGTATTCATGGATAAAATGACCAGGATGAAGGCTGTTGTGTGGTCCCAGTGCACACACATGAGATGTAATTTTTTTGCACACTGCTGGTTTTCCCAGAGCTGTAGTTGCTGTGGCACACAGTCACTGGGAAGGGTGGAGAGTCAGCCTCTTGTGCCAATGCAGAAGTGCTGAATGAATGAAGGGCTGGCAGTGGGAAATGGCTGCTCAGGCCTCTGCAGTCAGCTCCACTCTGCTGGAGCAGCCAAAGTACAGTGAGCCCCTTCTTCCACAAAATCAATGTTTTCATGTTGCTGCAAAACTACTGTGCTGCTTCTCTCATTGCTCCTGCCTTATCCACTTCCCTAAGGTGCAGATGCCATTGGGCTGCCACACACGTCATGTTACCTTCATCTTAATGTGGCACTGGGGCACAAAGCTCACAGTGCTCAGCCTGTCTGAACCAGGCACGTCCCTTTGCCAGGTTCTCACCACAGCACCCACTCTGTGCCCCACCACCCCTGCCAGGTTTCCACAGTGGAGTGTCAGATCCTCACAACTCCCTGTTGGTGTAGTTGCCTAATTCTTAGATTAGCATTCTGTCAGCCAGACAGATCTCTCAGACCACCTAGTCTGACAGTGTATTTCAATGCTGGCTGCTAATGAGCTTGCCACTTTGTGATTAGATACAAGGGCTCTCCTCATTAGTCAATGGATTAATTGGCTGGGCTTCCTGCAAGAATCACAAATAACAATCAGTTCAATTTGGTTTGTGGTTGTGGAGATAGGGCTTTATCCCTGAGCTGACTCTGTCTTTGTCCAAGCTTGGATTTAGAGCAAGGCCAACTACAGAAGCAGAGGAGGGCTCTTTTACCCTCAAACCTCAGCATTGCTGTTTGAAGGTGGTGTAGATGTAAATTGTAGGCCTCCAATAGACGTGGCAGAATAGTAAGATGAGAACTGGTCTTGCTGTTGTTGAAACAGAGAAGTCTAAACAGACCAGTCCTGCATTTCTTTATGTAAGCTTTGTTACAGGTTTCTTGGACAAGTTTCTCTAAAGCCTTCTCAGCTTTGCCCTTGCCAAATTTAGGAATTGTCTCATGAATGAGGGACTGAGCAAGACTTGTGCAGTGTGTCCAGCAGAAATGCTGACCCTGAACTTTGAAACCTCTTGATATCACACCTGGTCCAATCCCTTTCCATTTTTCACTGATGGCACATCAACCTCTACTTTTTTCAAATTTTCGGTGTTACCTAAAGAACCAATTCACTTTTTTTTGTCCAAAATTCAGTGTAGTGCCATATTTGATGTTAAAGGCTTGTAGTCCTTATTGCCTTGTATTTATCATTTTACTTCCAGGACTTCAGTACAGCAGCATAATAACACATGATCTAGAGCAGATCTGCCCTTAGTGCCTATTGCCTCTCTCAAAGCTGGTAAAACATTCTGCACCCACACACTCAAGCCAAGTCATTAGCTTCTAATAACTTTCTGAGTAAAAATGGGTACAGCTTCATCATTCTCATCAAATCAGCCCTAATACTTCTGGGAAGTAAAAGTCCATTGACTTCAGTGATTACAAGTTCAAAGCCAACAAGAGCACATCGTTTGTACTGGAAGTAGCTCACTTGTACAAATACAACAAAGTCTGAGCCCTGGAGGAAGTCTTGGTCCTTAAGCATGGTCTTCAGAAGAGGCTGTTTAAATAACATTTATTTTCTCAATACAGGCTAACTGAAAAGTCAAGAGGCCCAAAATTTCGTATTTTTTGTTTTCCCCAGCAGTAACAAGAAGTGGTCTGAGGGCCAGGGATAGAGAAGTCCTTATATGACAAAAGAGTTGCAGGAATTTAACTACAGCTTCATAATGGATGAGGAAAGCTCACAAAAAACCCTAAAACAACTACAATTTTCCCTAAAAATGTGACTCACAGAAAAATAAGGGAATTCTGTCACTGCTCAGAAACCTTTTACCTGATGAAGCTTTGGGGGATTGTTCCAGTGCATCTTCCCCATATAAACAGCCTCTTACTCTTCTCAGTGAAGGCAGTTCTGATACTAAGTAGCTTTTTCTTACCGTTTTGCACTTCACTTGGGGTCAGCAAAAGGCCAGATTTGGAAAACTCAGTTTCAGATTTAGCCTTCAGCAGTTTGTTCTGACTGAAAAGTGAGAACTTGTGAATTTTAAAATACATAAATACCGAAACATTTTTATCCAGTTAAAAAAATAGCTGCTATGTCTAGTTACATGTAGTGAAAAGCAAGATAGTACCAAGTAAAATATGATCAAAGATACAGTGTAAACTTTGCTTTGCTTTCTTTTTTTTGCAAATAGGCTTTTATTTTAATTGAGTATTCTAGAATAAAGTATGCTTAACAGATTTATCAGCCTTTGTGTGATTTTTAAGTAGTTCTGAGGATGATGTTGCTTTCCCAGGTACATGGATTTCTTTCCCACTCCTTCTAATGTCACCACTGACTTCCTCTTTGAGAAAAGTGCCAACTATTTCCATTCTGAGGAAGCTCCCAAGAGAGCTGCTTCCCTCATCCCCAAGGCCAAGATCATCACCATCCTCATCGACCCGTCCGACCGCGCGTATTCCTGGTACCAGGTACGCACTTGGGACAACATGGGCTGGCACCAGGCCAGCCTCCCACCCTGAATCCTCTCTGTGTGTCCTCTCAGGATATATCCCTGCAATCATTGACCATCTGTGATGACTCATGGCCTGAGATATCTGTCATATTTTAAAGGTTAAAATACCAGTAACCACTTTTTCAAGTTATCTATAATGCAAGCATGTAAAAATAGTTAATTTATGTAATCAGCACATACAGAAATTAGTATATAGATACAGTGATCTAGTTCATGCTCAAAATACAGCTTAGGCTAAGAATTTTTTGTCAGTAAGAGCAACCAGTTTGGCCTTGTTTCCCCAGCTTGTGTGGTCTGTAAAGTTCCAGCAATGTCCATTCCTTTACAGCATCAGCGATCTCACGAAGACCCCGCAGCCCTGAAATTCAGCTTCTATCAGGTGATCACAGCTGGCCCTCGAGCCCCCTCTGAGCTCAGAGCTCTCCAGAAGAGATGCCTGGCACCTGGATGGTATGCCACCCACATTGAAAGATGGCTCACTTACTTCCCACCTTACCAGGTGAATAGGACTCTTGACATCCTCATCCTAGATAGATGTGTATGTATATGGATATACACTTCCTAGAAGTTTACCTTTGTAGAAGTCTTGCCTACTGCCTGATGATCTCAGGGGTATCCTACAAATTGTTATGCTCCTTCTGTAAGGTCAAGCCTCAAAAGATGCACATCCTGAGCCCTGAACATCATGTGATAACAGCAGACCAGGCAGACAGTATCACATGATCGGCATCTCCTTGGGAGATTTATTTCTGGAATGGAATTTTGTGACATTGGCAGCGTGTCTGGCACTGCTCCCCACCCAACAGTTAGAGGGAGGTTGGCTGCAATCCCAACCTTCTGTTTACCCAGGACTCTTGTAGCTGAGACAAGTTGGCTGGAGTCTGCACCTTCTGTTTTCCTGGAATGTGCCAAGGAAGCTCTGATGCATCTAGCTGCTGTTATTCTCCACATACTCTCTTTTCAGCCAGCCTTGTATCTCTTCATGAGATGCACAATGCTGTATATCCTGACTCTCGTATGAAATTCTCCTCATTATGCTTTCATCAGCTTTTCTCCACAAGTAACCCGTGAATATTGAATAGTATGCATTGTCATTCAGATTTTGGGCAGATTTTATGTCCCACAGTGATAGTGAAGCATCAGCCCTGATGGCCTTATGTTTTATCTGGAAAAGTAGTAGCCATTAATATAATTTTTTATTGGCTGGGCCAGTCTCTCAATTTCCTGACAGTATTTCTTATCTTTCTAGATCCTTCACTGCTATTTCTCTGCTGTCACAACATCTCAGCTTCCAATGCAATATAATTTCAGATTACCCTGCTCCCAGGTCACTAATGATGATGACAATTAAGACTGGGCCCATGATTGTTTCCTGGGGCAGTACTCTCCACATGATAAAGGAGTTTGATAGAGGTGGAAATTTCAGGTGCAAGCCTGAAATAATGCATTTCAAATTCAACCTCCATTTATTTTCTCTGTTGTAGTTGCTCATTATTGATGGACAGCAGCTGAGAACTGACCCATCTACCGTAATGGATGAAGTGCAGAAGTTTCTGGGAGTCTCTCCTCATTATAATTACTCTGAAGCCCTAACGTGAGTTAATTAGTTCATCATTTTCACACGTTCCTACATTCCTAAAATACCAGTTACTCTGTAAGTCAGCTTGCTGCAGAGTAAAGCCCTTCATTGTTCTTTGAGCTGTTGGTAGGGTGAATTGTTCAGGTCACAATCCAGGCTTAAAATTTCCATGGATCGTTCACTGAGCCACCTGGCTGTTACAGAAGTAGAGTTCTGACAGACACAGTGCTGCTTTGTGAGAATTGCATAGGAATTTTGAATGGATCAAAACAAATTTTACTTCCATAAGTGGAAAATGCTGCTGTGCAGAAACAGCAAATAGAATTAATTTGTCTTAATTTGTGGCATTAGCTGAAGAACAGATTCAGGTACATCAGTCGGGAATGTAGCATCCACTCCTTTGGGTTCTCACTCCTAGGTTTGGTTACACACAAATTTTACACTGCACAATGTTTGTTTCAGGTTTGATTCACATAAAGGATTCTGGTGTCAGCTCTTGGAAGAAGGAAAAACCAAGTGTCTTGGAAAGAGCAAAGGCAGAAAATACCCTCCTATGGATTCTGAGGTAACCCATGACATTCACTGGCATTGTACAGGGATTCACTTGGCACATGCGGGACATGACACAAGCAAAATCATGAGAAGGGAGAGAACACAAAATTTAGTAGGTGTTAATTATTTGGCTACCTTTCCCTACAAAGGAAATGTTTAAGGTGGCTGTGGACTGCACAGATGTTCAGTTCTTTATTTCAAATGTGAAGATTAAGTCATTAAAAAACAACAGTAACAAACCCCCACCCACAAATTCTAAAACTTGGAGCCCCTTAGAAAACTGAACGTGCTGCTCCTGAAGTGCTGTCCCCTTTACCTTATGGACTTAAACAGCAGAAGTTCCGCAGTGCAGGTTTCTTCTCAGTCATGATCAGATAGGTGTATTTGTGTGCTCCCTTGTCTTTGAGACCAGTTAGACTGTGACAAGTAATGCAGACACTCCTATAATCCAGTTTTAAGAGAGATTAGGTTCTATTTCTATGAATTTTATAAAACCTTATAAAAACCTTCCCCAGACAAATGATCAAATGGCGAAATTTCAGTTGGATCAAATGCTGCAGCCTGTACCCAAGGGCAGTTCAGTCTCCTGTTCTAGCTGGAACTTTCATGTTGATTCTGTCTTGCATTGCCATTTCATTTAGCCTGCCTAAAATGCAAATAAAAAACTTATAATTTGAACAGCAGTAAGAATTAATGTACCAGGTAAGCTTGGACTTTTTCTCACAGTACTTAATTGTAAATAACTTCACATCAGTAGTCATACTGATACAAAACCATTGAGTGAGAAGGATTTTGGTCAGAGATAAGAGAAGACTGTGTTTGTGCAAACTCTTGTTTTTCAACTCTAAATACTTCTGAAAATGGGGGTTGCTAACTGATACAAGTCTATATACAAAGATATTCTAGAAGCTCTTATTTCAATCACACTGCAATAAAAGTATCACCATCGTCTTCAGTGTGATTCTAAATTTTCTAAGAGTAGAATCAAATTTTGCTTTGACTTGGGTGCTCATTTTGGACAACCTTTGTTTCCCTTGAAGTTACCTTTCAGAGTTCAGCTCCTTGCATGCACAAAACAATATAAATTGCAAAGGAAGTAAAGTTTTCACACTGGTTAAACCAACTTTGAAACCTCAAATTTGCAGCAACTGCAGAACAGCCTTTTATTAAATAAAATCCTCTCCTTTTGTATCCATCAGTGCAGGACCTTTCTGTCAAGCTACTACAGAGACCACAACGTGGAACTGTCAAAACTCCTCCACAAACTGGGACAGCCCCTGCCATCGTGGCTGAGACAGGAGCTACAGAAAGTGAGATAGCATTGAAAAGAGCTTTTTGAAATCTCCTTCCACACTTCACTCGTCATACCTGAACTTTCCAGCAGCTACCAGAAGGTCTTGTAAGATATACCTCTTCAAAAAGTGTAAAGGATAGAGATTATTTCCATATGCTGGCATGTGGATTGTAAAAATACATGTGTTCCTTAGAGCTCTGGTGGGCCAAATCTTTCTCATAAACATTTCTGGGCCTGTGGACTTGTGGACTAGTGTGCACTTATGTGGAAGTTATTGACAACTGGTATAAGCATCAGAGATACATGACCTGTCCAATTCCACGGTAAATATTCACATTTTTATATATCAGTTTTAAAGTATCGTGTCTCATGTAGGTTTTGTAGCCCTTTCTTGTTGGACCACTGGCAGTTTTTTCTTAGGATTTGATTATTGTGTTACATAGGATAACTTAATGTAGCACAAAATGCCCAGAGTACTTCTGCCTTTGGAATCAGCTTGCTGATGCCCAGAGCCTGTGCAAACACAGGGGAGCAGTGCAGTTATCATGTATTATTTAGCTGTGTGTGGCAACAAATGCACCCAGCAACATCTGCAATCCTCTGGTGGAGAATGAAAACCACAAACAAGCCAAACAGAGCCTGTGGTTGTGTCCAGTGACAACAAACCCTTGCAGTGTGGGCAGGGCCTGTGTCTGTAGTTAGTATGTCTGATTTTGTACTGACTAAGATGTGAGTTACCTGAGCAGAAATTTGATTGGATGTGTGAAGCACACAAGTTGCGGTATTAGACTTAAACAATGGTGACCCAAATTCAAGGAAGAGGCTTCCACTCCTGGGTCTGTGACCAGCCAGATCTGAACACTGCACTCTGAGCTTACATTGCTCTGTGTCAGGAGTGACTCCACTGAAATGCATGAAAAACTCCTGAAAAGCAGAAACAGATCCTTACTTTTATTGCCTTAATTTGCACCACTATTCTCCCTTAATTTATTTGCTTTTAACCTATGCTTTTTCCACCTCAGCCTCATCAAAATTGTAGCATCTTTCTGCAACCTTCAGGTGACGTCAGCTGCAAAAATTACCAGATTTCCAGATGAAAATACCAGTGCTGTTTCCAGATACATTAAATGTGTTTGGTATTAAATATTAGGAATAAGCTTTAGAGGGGACAAAAATAAACATGGTGTGTAGGCATGGTAGAAAATTACACTCAAATCATGGGAAAACACAAATACCTGCCCTTGCAGGCAGATATTTCTGTGATGGTTCTCAACAATACATCTCTCAATGCATCAGTTTAGACAGGAGGTGAAGTCTAACAATAGTGCTTAGGAGTTGAGGAAGATCATTGGGAACTTCAGCTAAGTGTGGCCTTAATGTTCCTCACTGAACTTTGGCTCTGAGTGTTTCTAAAGGCGTGAAGGTTAGTGAAAACAAAAAAGAACTACGGTACTAAATGCAAGGCTTTATACAGGAGCTCTGTAATGTTTTCATCATTTGTTTCAGGGTGAATACTTAAAAACATGCATCAGATGGTGGAAAGACTCCCTATGTCTCAGTGCTGTTTTATGACATTTATGTAATCATGCAATTTAACTTGCAAGGTAATGGAATGGAAGCCAGTCTGTTGTTCCCTAAATAGAAAACAGAAGTTGAGATCCTTACTGTACCTCTAACTGATAATCTTTATTATTTATTGATTTTGTCTATGTAATACGTGGTTTTGATAGGCCTGTAAAGAAAAAAATCTAGACAAATTTGCTGTATATATCAATATTCTTTACACAGCACAGTTTTGCTAAGGGAATATGCATGATTAAGGATGAGGACCTACTAGAGTAGACATTTTTTACGATGAACATTTCTGTTATTTATTAGAACGAGAATTTCATTTCACTTTAAATATTCAGTCATATGCATTTGTCTCAAAAGCTGACTTGTCTGAAAGTACTTCTTATTTGATAAAAGAAACACTCTGGATCCTGAACATCTGTAAAAGCAAATACTCTGCATGCTACAGACAGCTCGTGCATCCTGCAAACATCCATATAGATCTGTTACAGCTAAATTGAATAACTGGAGAAAATACCTAGGTTTTTCATCCTGTCATGATTGATTTTACTCTTGATACAACCTGGTGTAACATCACTCAAATGTTTTAAAAATGCAGGGCTTGCACAAAGCTCCTGTTGTGCATTGCTGCCTCAGTTACTCCATGTTCTTCCGTGAAACAGTGTTATAAAATAAAGGAAAATGGGAAAAACCTTGGGCACTGTTAAGTGCCTGATGTTTTCAGGGTGAGAACACAGATTGGGTGCCTCCTACATGCAGGAGGAATGGCCTTCAGCCACATTCCTAGTTCATTCTTTGTTTTAAAGAATTCCCTCTCTGTCTTCTTGCCCTGGGAAAGCAAGGCCCTGACAGATTGGGAATGAGTGGGCAGTCAAGGACAGAGTGGTGACATTGGTCACTTTGTCCCCTGGGGAATTTCACAGCCCATCTGTGGTCACCATGAGGCACTGGGACAATAAATCCTCCACATGCACAGCCTTGGCCTTGGGTGGATTATTAGTTGTTTGTAGAAGGATGGTATGAAGCCCTGGCGGGGGGGTTAATCTCAGAAGTATTCTATTGAAATGTGTTTTTACATTTAACAGGAGCCTTTTAAAAGCACTTTTACCATGCAGCTCACTTGGTGGAGGAGGAGGAGGCTGAGCACAGCCATGCAGACAGCTGCTGGGTGCAGTCAGGGCATGCACATCAGTACAGCTGAGGAACCAAGTCATACCACACGAGTTACCTGACCAAGTGTAGCTTCTTCTGTTCACAGCTTACCTGCAATCAGTGTTTGATTTCCAGAAGTGCACCATCAGTGTAAATACTCTTAAAAAAACAGATTTGTTACAACAATTCTGTTTGCTTGTCCAAGTCAGATGTTCCACTGTGGCTGGTAACACAGCCATGGTTTCTGTTCCCCTGTAGGTAACTGCACAAGCGATTTCTTTACCAGCTACTTGATTTTGGGAGCTTCACCTTCATTTTCATAAACATGATTCTGAACTTTGCTTTCTGCGGACATCAGGGCCATGAAAAAACAATGTGTGGTTCTGAGCAGATATGGGCCATTTGGGGGTGTAAACACAGAGCCTGATCTGAAATCACTTAACTATTTGAGCTAACATTCCTAAGAATACTGTGGCATTTTCCCAGTTCTATTGTGCAGAAAGAATGGGTTTGAATGATTTGCAGACTATCTTGTACAGAATATCCTTTTTCATTGCTTAAAAATGTGAAACTTCCTCAGGAAGAAATTAAATAGATATTTCAATGTTTATAGATGTAATGCTCTTGTCATTCACATTGAATGAAAATTGCTGGAAACATTTTTCTCAGAGTTTTTTAAAATAAAAAAATAGATATTATTCTGATAGTGGCATGGTATTTGAAGTGCAACAATAAACTCTGATAAGAAAATGTAGTGCTGTGTGGAAGTGACTTTCATGTTCGCAGAAGCTGTTCTTTTCCAGGTTGGTTAGCAGCTTGATGCTGAGCTCCAACACAATCCAGCAGCACAGGAGCAGCATGAAATGTTTTCAGAAATGAAAAATACTGCTTACTCTTGCTGGGAGTGAATATTGCTGCTTTATGCAGCTGCTTGTTTTAGTGCTTTTGCTTCCTGCTTACTTTTTATTTCTTGTGCCAGCACTTGCTAATGCGCTGGAGAAACATCTCCAGAGTTTGCTATTCTTAAGATAACAAGGAAAATGTATTCAAATCATTTGCCTTGGGGATTCAGTAGTTGTGCCAATGCATCAGCCTACACAGACATGAGAAAAGCTTTCTCTGGAGAAACCTTTAAAGATGGTATGAATGTCCAAAGGAAAATTCACTGGTATCAACAAATTCAGAACAGAATACAAAATTGTACTTATCTAGCTGGGCAAAAGCTGCTTTAGGAGTGTGGGAGATAGGAAAACTACATTAACAAAATACTGCATTCATTACAGAGAAATGATGCAACTTAAAATTAAGAAGGCTTCGCTTCTTGTATAATACCCCTCTGTCTAATCTCTTAAAAAACCAGTAAAGTAGTAACAGGTAGTAAGAAAAAGGGGAAAGATCCTTGCTACAAATAATAATAATAGCTTCTTGGCTTCTATCTTTGATTTATCTACTTTCATATAATGTTTCTTTTCAGTTCTTCAAGCTCAAAGGCAAAAGGCACTTTTTCTTTTTTTTGTCTGTCCGGGCAACATGGATGGAGAAAGCACAGCAGTCAGCAAAGGGTAAATCCCAGGAGCAGAAAAGGGAACAGCTGAAACCAAGGGCCAGGGCAACCTGAGTGGAGGAGGAATTCAGACCAAGTAAGGGTGATCATCTGAGAAACATACCTTGAGCTTGAGTCTTCCCTGGACTGAGGATGACTAATAATAGTTCAGTAAGCTGCTGTGGTGTGACAGCTACAGTAGTAAGGGAAGATTTAGACTTGACATTAGAAAGCATTTCTTTATGAGAAGGTGTTCAGGTGCTGGAACAGGCTCCCTGGGAAGATGCTCCAGGCCTGTCAGTGTTTTGAAATCATTAGGAAAATGCCTTTAACAACAGGCTTTAACTCCTGGTCGGCCCTGAAGTGATTGGGCATTTGGACTGATGATCCTTGTAGGTGCGTCCCAAGTGGAATATTCTGTTCTATCCTGCTCTAACTCCAAATTAAGGTGTGGACATTTGGCCAGCGTGCAGTTGCTTACATGGACTGGAAAAGGAAAATAATCTGTGTTCACCTAGAGGAATGACTTCATTTTTCTAGCACATCTTTTACGACCTCTGATTTTTATTTTAGTCCATGGTTTTCAAATAACGAGTAAGATTATTGTTGCTTTAAGGCCCATCTTATGACTGTACCAAGCATACACACACGTGTATCTACACAGACAAAGCAGCACCGCTGTCTCAATCAGCTGAAGGTCTCTGCCCTAACCCGTTTCCCCCCGGGGATGCTACTCGGTATCTTCGGGAAGGAGCGGCAATCAAAGCTGGAGCGTGACGGATCCCGTTTGCCGTCCGCGCCTTCCCGCTGGGGCCGGGCTCAGTGCGCCTGCGCGCCGCGGCCCCGCCCCAAGCCCCGCGCCCCGCCCCCAGGCCGGGGTCTCGGCAGCGCCCAGTTCCCGCCNGAGGGGGGCGCGCGGAGGGGAAAGTTGAGGGTGAAGTGGCAGTGTCGGCGGCGGTTCTCGCGGATCGGGCACCTCCTTCTCCACAGCGGCAGAGGAGCGGAGCGGAGCGTGACAGATAGAAGGTAGGCTCCATGAAGGGGTGATACAGATACATTGTAACAGGGAGGAACAGGTGGGAGCCGGGTGCCGGCCGCGCGTGGCTGGATCCCACGTGAGGGACGGAGAGAGGAACGGAAAATGGCGGCCGCCACGTGGTGGAGGCAGTGGGGGGGGGCAGGGATCCATGACTCCATGGGAGCTGCCGCCTGTGGCTCACTCCCTTCCTAGGCATGGAAGAGCAGGGCCTTGCTAATTGGCAAAACTTTTACCCTCTTGTGGGTATGAGTCGTTGACTGTGGCAAGTAACAAACCGAGTCTTCCGTGCGCTTAGCCCTTTCCCCATTTTTGGGTGGGGTTTTTTTATTGAATGCTTTTTCAGGTTTCTCCCCTTTTTTTCCCTCCAGTAAGCTATTACAGCCCAGTTTTTAAACTTTTTAATTCTTTTATTCCGCAGGAGCGCAGAAGCTGAAAGTAGGAGATGTAATTGTTGAAGATCCTCTTCCAAAAAAGTATGTGTCTGGCTGTGCCCAATAATCTGTTCAGAGGTGAGATTTGGGGCAGGAACAATACTGATTTGATAATTTATGTTTAGCGATTACTCTGCTGTGGCTTGTCCTTTTAAATTAAGGTATCGGCTTGGTGTTTTATTTTAAGGCATGCTTCATTTTTATGTGTTTTTGGGACAGAAGAGTGTAATCAAATGCATTAATGTGATTAGGAAGAATTGGGTTTGGATGTAGAGATATTAGAAAACATAATCCACTATTCCTGGCATAAAAAACACATCGCCAGTACTTTGCCTGCCGAACTAGAAGCATCTGAATGCACAGATTTCTCAGGGATGTCCTGTGCAAGGGGAGTGTCATTTTCATTAAGCATGTGAGTAATCAGAGAAATCTGCAGCTGCAGGAGCGAGGGAGATTGGCAGTTAATACCAACAACTTTGTTTCAGAGCAGCTTTACAACTCCTGGGAGAGCATCCCACTGTTTAGTGATGATTGATGTCTTGTTTGTGTTTCCAGTAGCAATATTAAACTGCCTCAGACTTGTTTTTACAGGGGAAAAGTCCTCTTGAAAGAAGATGGGGCTAAAATCCACATGTGAATTCTAGGAGTAGCTGTGACTAAATCTGTTAATTTTCACTTAGGGTAGGGTAGATGTGTTTAATCGTCTGGAATTGATGCCTTTTGGGAGCAGTAATATTTCTGGTTGTCAAGCAGAGCTGGAAGAAGCTAATTTTAGGCTAGGTCTTAGCTTCGATTTTTAAACAAAGTTAAAATTTGAAGCTTTAATGAGAGCTTCTGCAGTCCATCTGATCTTGATGAGGAGGGGCTGGAACCCAACTTACTGTGCCTAAAATCGCCTTGACTGCTTCTATGCAGACAAATACAGTTAAGATCTCATGATGTGCTCTCCTCTCTTTGGGCTGTCACTGAGCCTTAAGCTATTACAGTAATGGTCTCAGTAGTTGAGTGGCTGTACTGCACCTTCAGGGATGGCTCCTCTGCTCTCACAGTGTGTTAGAAAGGTGGTGGCAATGAGTGTACCTGTGCTGCACAAGCTGCAGGTAAGTTTTTGAAGTCTGGAAAATGGATGTGGAAACTACAGCTGCAATTTTCGTGTCTGTGTGATGTAAAGATTTTGAATGTAATGAATAAGTCAATAAAGAGACATGACTGGCTGCAAGTGTGGTTTCTTTCTTGAGAAAGTGCTGGTAACTAAGACTAGACCTACACACGTTTGTCAGGATTACTTAGACATGCCAAATCTGCCTGTGCTGGGGACACACCTTTTGGGCAGAACCTGTGGTTTTGAGTGGCTGATGCATTGTCTGGGAACCACTCCAGAAGTGGTGTGGATTGAATCAGAGGTAAGTGCTGCAGGGCAGAAATGACAACTTCAAATACAGTTAATGGTTGCTGAGGCAATCCATATTTAAGAAAATTGCTGGAGATCCAGTAGGTGGTGAATCACTGCATACTCAGACAGGATATTTTACTTAAATGTACTGCCTTAGTGAATACCAGCTCTGCTGGCACAATCTCATACGAAATATTTTTCAGAGAAATTTTTTGCAAATAGTTGGAAACTGGAAAGTTAGCAGGAAAGGGAGGGTTTGAAAGGAGTGGGAAATGAAATGTGGGAAGCCAGAACTGAGATAATCAGCATGTGGTGTAATTGCTGCTGAGTGCTTGGCAGCTGAGGTCGGGATTCCTGCTTGAAGGGAATGGAGCAGAACTGTTGGCTCTGATTACAGCGTGGACTAGATCTGAGGAAATGACTTCCGGTGGTTGTGTTTGGGGGGGAGATTAGGGAGCTGTCATGGGAAACTTCCGATTTTTTTTTAAAGCATATGGTTTTCTGCACAAGCAGAAGTACAGTTGAGCTGGATGTGTCCTGTTGTGTGGCTCTGTAACAAGTGATAGTGCACCTGTTTAACTGTGGTGTGTGATTACTCTCCTTGTAGCAGCCCTGTCGGATGGCTCACTGCTCTGCATTCCAGGGGGGTGGCTGCCAGACCTGGTAGCCAACAATCAGGAGTGTATACTGTGAGTTCCCTTTTCTCCAAAAACACTGGACCTCTGTAGTAACCTCAGCATTTCTGGAAATTACCAGATCTCTTCCACTGGGGCAGTTACTTGCTTATCTTAGATGGGCAAGTGCCAGGTGGACTGGCCCTTTTATTTTGGGAAGTCGTTTAGGGTTGAGATAAGGAGGCTTTGTTTGTCAGTTGCAGTGGTGTTTCTGTTTAGTATATTCTCTGGCAAATAAAAACTTGGGAAGTTCAGGAGGGCTGCATCTGACTGTGACTCTTCATGGTGCTGGGGACCCTGGAGAGATGACATTTCTTTAGGATGGTCATCTCATCTGGTAACAGGTGCCAAGTGTTTTCATGGTTTGTGCCACCATTACCACAGTTACTAAAACAGCTCTACAAGTGTAGGATGAACTTAGGACAAGCTAACTGGTCTGAGTTAAAGCACTGGGAATGAGACAAACTCTTCCCTCAGAGAAAAAAGCCCTGAACTTACACACTTCAAAGATGCTTTCACAAGCCCCCTTTCTCAGGTGAAGCCCACAGGAGGTTTACCCAGCTGATGTTCTGCAGCAGCTGGTTGTGCATCCGCAGTGTTAGTGAACATACAGAAATTGTAGTCAGTGTGGCAGTTTTTATTGTATACATAGACACCATCAGGCTCACGGAACGAAAATGAGAATGGCATAAGATGGGAGACGGTTTGATTTTATGTTAAAAACTGAAAAGGCATGCTCAGCATGGAAACAGTGCAACGTTTTAAAATCTAAGCATTCTATTAAAAGAGCAAAAATAACAAAGCACTGTACTAAGTCTAAACGTTTACTACACTTAGTATGCAGGCTTAGTTCCCCCTCCCCCTCAGAGTATCCTGTTTCTGTGGTGCAGCTATTAAAAGATGATTATTTCCCCTGTATACAACACATATATTGCACTATGTAGCCTACTTCACCACAAGTATCAATGGGTCTTGTACAGCAAAGCTCAGATGTTACATGCAGATATATTTTGACAGACCAACTTCCCCTGTAAATAAGGGCTATATAGAAGTAAAAATGTAATGGTTTCAAAGTTCACTAGCACAGTGTTTCGCGTTGGTCTAACAGTAGGTGGTCACAGTGCAGTGATTAATGATGTCTTAAAATATTTCACACTATTTCAAATAGTGTGGAATTACAGCAAACTAAAATATATTAAAGCACCTCATGTACTAGTTTAGCACCAGTTACAATAATTAGTCCTGACCCTTGAAAACTTAAATTTGAGGTCAGATATATTAAGGGCCAAATGTTCAATCACATGAGCTTCTGCAAGATCATTACCACATCATATGCATGTGAGTTGTCTTGAGTATTTGTTAGAACACCAGAGAGACACACAACCATACAAAAACAAATGATTGCACCCCACTTTTTCACAAAACACCACACAACACAGTCATAGCCAGTTTGAGGAATAGGAAACAGGGAAACAGTCACTGGTAGTCACAGTTTGCACAATCACTATGTGGTGACACTCATCTGCCACACTTGTCACACTGGAGTGTTTGATGGCTCACAGCTTTCAGTCGTGCTTGTCTGAGCATGGTTGTTAATGTGATATGTAGAACACATTTGGACTCAGCAGGGCCTTTGACAGGGCTTGCAGTGCTGGGCTGCTGTGGCACCCTCCCCACTGAGTCAGTTCCCAGGTGATTTCCAGACTGATGTCTTTCAGCATTGCACTAAGATGGTGGTGATCTCCTGTGTTCTAGGTTGGGTGTGGTGGCCCTTCCTCAAAGGACAGTAAGTTGTTTTTCAGTGCATTTTTATAAAAAGTTGTTAGGGATTTCATAGATGCGGAACTTGGTATTTGGAAAAGGAATTAAATGAAATCAAGATGTGTCAGTGCTTTAGAAGTCACTGCAAACTAAGCTTTCCTGTGAGATCAGTCTGAACCAGTGTTGCAACTATGCAGAAGAGAGTTGTCTAAACATTATTTTGTAGAAAACATAGTTTAAGACTTTAAAGACCTTTTCAGACAAGTTTTGGCTCAACAACTCCATTGTATGTATAACTTTGGTAGGATTGACCAGGGTTCTTTGCACTACTTGAGGAAAGCCCAGCAATGAAAGGATAGGGATGCTTCTTAGTCTGACACTGTACTGACAGCTAGTGGTAAATAGAAAAAGTGAATCTTCTCCAAAATGCTGTATATACTCAAAATTGCAAATTTCAGAAATACAGCAAATGCTACTTAGGTAAATAAGTGGTTGCTCTTGCAGCTGTGCAGGATGTCTGGGGAAACTGTCAGCGTACTGGCTGTTTTACTTGGGAATGTACTTTAGGCACACTAATGTGCGAGGACATTTAGCCGACTAGCTGGGGATGTGGTTATTGACCATTATTTTCCTTCCTGCATTTAATACATACTCAGAATTACTTAGCAAGAATCAGGCTACTAATGGTCTCATAAGCTATGGAAACATGAGTCAGATTTAGGAGACTGAGTGCAAAATCATAGGAATAATAGACTAAATAAACTAGACTGAAGATTAATTGAGATCTGTAATTGTAGAGAAGCTTGGAGCTACAGTCTCTGGGCAAAGTCTCCAGCTGTCCTGCTCCAGTATTACTCTAGCTGGCTATCACTTTTCCCCTTAGATACATGGTAACTTATTCATGCAATATTTAAACTTCTGGAACAGGAAGGACAGTATCCCTAACTGGAAGGGTTGTGTGTATACAGCTTGGATTTAATAAAAACAAAAACACACGAATCAGGAAGATGTCTGTTTCCACCCACTGTGGGCCCCAGCTGTGCACTGCACGTGTTGTTCAAGTTGTCCTGTCTCGAAATTTGGTTTTCATTGTGGACATTCATAGTTTGGTCACACTTTTAATCCAGGGTACGAAAGATGATACTTTTGTGTAGACACCT
This sequence comes from Illadopsis cleaveri, assembly GCA_013399915.1. NCBI lineage: Eukaryota > Metazoa > Chordata > Aves > Passeriformes > Timaliidae > Illadopsis > Illadopsis cleaveri. Next base: position 239,976 of record VXBB01000325.1, on the reverse strand, counting down.
GGGGAATCTTTGACCCCACAGCCGTAGCCCCAGGAGGTCACACCGTACACGACCCAGCTTTCCCCTGGGCGTTCACACATCAGTGGTCCACCGCTGTCTCCCTGACAGCTGTCAACACGTCTCTGTTCCTGCACGTTTCCAGCACAGAGCATTCTGCCTGTGAATCTCCTCCTGTAGCGCTCTTCACACACCCTCTTGGGAAGTAATGGGATGGCAGCCTGTTGTAATGTTCTTGAATAAGCCCGTCCTAAAAAGGAGATACAAGTTATTGTCTCATTACAATGGTCAGTCGTGGAAACATAGATGTGATTTCATCCAATTTTTGTTCTCAGGTCTTCACACTGCTTTGTCATTATATAAAACTACTGGGAGCAAGACTACTGAAAAATCTCGGCATTAAATGTAATACTGAAGTACTGTAGATATTGTAAATGTAAAATATAGATGCTTTTTTGAAAAGTAGCTTTTCTGCGTGTGTTCTCTGGATCTTTCCAAGGCTGGGGTTTGGTTTATTCTGAGCACTTTGTGTCTTCTACAAAAAAACATATGCTTTAATACCTCTATGAGGAAGCAATTTTTGGGAGTCTTGAGCAGCTGAGAGTAAAGCAGTAGAAATACTTCATTTCTATGTGACCAACTGAAATCTAGTGTAGCTCAGCCTGAACAGGTGCTGCATCTTCTGGTGGCTTCCAAGCAAAGCATTCAAATGGATCCTTCTACTTCTTTTTTTTCCATAGCTTGCACCTCTTTCATTTGGAGCCATGGCAAATAAAAGCCAGTGTTGATTTTGCCTTTTTTTAAGTAAAATCTTCTAACTTGTGAAGTAATTATGATTCATATAATAAGTGTGAAGTGTCAGCTGAGGTACTGCAATGATGTCATTTCTTACCATAAATTGAAGCCAATTACTGCAGTGGTTAATGTTTCCTGAAATAGATGTTCTAAGTTAACAGTATTGCAGGACTTTCAGTGAATTATGTAAAAAGGCTAGACAGAGCTCAGCAGTGAATTAACAATTGTTTTTAGCAGAAAACCCATCCTACTCATCTGCCTTGTTTGTTGTAGTACAGTGACCCCAACATCAGTGCACACAGATGAGTGCATGTAAAGAGGAGGGGTGGATACTTGGCTGTGCCTTGTCTCCTTGCCAGAGTGAGTGAGTCACTGGAACAAAAGCTCAAGTGTGGTTGCTGTCTTGCACTGTATTCAGCACCACAAAAACATAAAAGTAAAACATCGTTATTAATTTGTGAAATGTTTAAAGGACAAAGACCTTTGAAGAGGAGGAATCTTGTACTGACCGAAAAAAGCAAGTAGAAGCCTGGAGTGCAGATTGCATTGAAGCTCTTGTAAATTTTGGCAAGATGTTCTGTTATTTAAATCAGAGTTGGTTGAAAATGTCAGTGGTAACAGGGAATGCTAAAATGTTATTTGAATTTCTATTATGTGCATATTTTCCATCCATTTTTCTATTGAAGTATTGTAATTTAAATAACCTTTCTAAAATTAAAATATTCATGGTCCTTACCTTTGAAACCTTAAATGTGTTAGAGCTGTTAGTTATGTACTGAGGCAGGGAGTGATAAGCTGCTGTGCAGGATGTGCCTGGCAACAAAAAAGCTTTTTATTCCTGCTTGTCAGTCTCAATGAGGCCACTTTACTGACAGGGTATGTGATTTAGAGTGACATGGTTAATCACTGCTTTGCAAATACAACCTATATTCAGTGAACAAAATATTGCCATTCCTGGTTAAGGATCAGGAGAGAAAATATTCCCCTATGTTAAAAAAGAGTAAAATGCTTTCACTTTAAGCATTTTCTTATGTTAGTTATTTGAGGGGGTTTTTAAGCAGCCTCAGATAACCAGATTGGTGCACAGAAATGATTTCACCTGTGTCGCCCCATCCAGTGATGAAGCAGTTGGGAGCAGTTTTGTGTGGCCGCTCCCTCCTCAGGGGCAAGCAGGCAGGCAGGACGTGGGTGCTGAACCTCGCACACTGTTCCTCGGGCCCCTGCAGCCTCACCAAGGCGATGTCATAGTCGCTGCTGTCAGGCCTGTACTCCCTGTGCACCACGATCTCCTGGACTCCGATCTCCTCCTCGTACTCCTCCAGCACCAGCGTGTGATAGTCTCCCACCCGCACCACGTAGTTGCGAGTGCTGTTGCCATACCTGGGATGGAGGTGAAAACAAACAGGGCTGGCTCGGGCAAAGTCACATCCTGAGCCTGCAGAGTTCATTGCTTCCTTTATTGTTCACACAACTAATGTTACCAAAAGATTTTTTTAAAGAGCAAAAATGCTTTCTCAGATTTTTATACTGGCATTTCAGTGTGTCCCAAAGAATATAAAAACCTTCTGAGGTTTCAGGTTGTGCCATGTTCTTTTTGAACATTTTCACAGGCAATTTTCTTATGACTGTTTGCCATGACTGGCACTTCAAATGTACAAGATGTGCATTACAAATTTATTTAGTGAGGGTAACACAAACTGCCCATAATTGCAATGACAACCTGAGTGCTGACATCATTGCAATGCTCCGGATAATTACTGGAATGAAAGCAGTGTTCAGGCCTGCTTTGTAGGTTGGTTGAGGAACTTTAGAGGCTCCTACATCAACTGAAGTTATAGTAAGGATGAGGAAGCATCTGTTCCTCACAAGCACCTGTTGTCAAACTGACAGGAGGCCTGTAAATCTTAGGTTTGTTTTGCATCTGATATAATCCCAGTTTCTTTCACATCGTGGACTAAATGGTAAATGCATAGAGATGACTACTGTGGCCGAAATAACAATTTTCTGTGCATGCTTTTGAAGATTTTTGTATTACAGGACACACAGCCCTTCCCGGGCAAAATGCAAACAAGGGAGTACTGTTGGGTGCATATATTTATTTTAAAATATGGCTAAGTAACAGAAATATTTTTCCTTTTATTTCTCCCTTTCCTTAATAGCCTTCAACAGGAAATTTCTATTATGCTTGCAGAAAATACTACCCACAGTGTCCCATCACCTTTTAACCTATGCCTGTTCTTTTTATACCATCCAGCAATGTTCTGGTCTCCATTGCTTGCTAAAGCCGGCTTGAGGAGGACAAAGCAGGACCATTACAGTTTTCTGTACAATATATAGCTCTACCACTGGATATTCCTTCTAGTTGTGGGTTGCATTCCTGGTTGCCTGTAAAGCTTTCTTAGTCTAATCCTTCAGGTCTTCCATGCGCAAAATTTCACTTCTAGGCTTTATGGAGAGAGAGCTGCAGGCTGTGAACAAACATCCCTTCATCCAAAGATGACCTTTTATATAGGATGCATGAAGGGGTTTTTCCTATGACTCATGTTTCTAATTATCCAGTTATTTTTTTAAATGTATAGACCTTCCAATTTCCCTGTAGTGGTCAGAATAACTCAAGACAAGGGTGGGTTATAAAACAAAAAATAGCTTCAAACATTTTAAATTACGTATCTGTGAAAGTATAGAAACCAATAATTCCACTATAGTACTGGTGACCAGTTCTAATCATCATGCATCAAATTATGCTTAATTTTTATCCCTAGTACAGATGCGCCCAGTTTGGTTACTTAAGCAGTGTTCCAATTTCCAGGATATGAGAAATGGTATCCTGGGCTTTCCCTTGTCCATCTGCGGAAAATATGTGAGGAAGGCACTTGATCTATAGATAGCTCTTGGAAACCTATCCCTGAAAATCACTCTGAGATCATTTGGAAGTTCAGCCCACCCTTTCCAAAGCCAGCTTAGAGCTGAAGGCATCCCTCATTTACAGTGAACAGTAGTGCATCCATGGGCGGTTGGAGCTATGGGCTTAGGTCTAATTGCAGTTTAAACACAACTTCTGGGGCAAAACAATACTTTGGTCCCTGAGACCACGGGTAACAGTTTCAGGGTAGCCTGTGACAGCCTCTCGAATGGCTGCACCAATCTGGAAGCACCACAGTGTACTTTGCTCCAGCCGTGCTGCTGCTCCATCCTGTGGGTGCTCAGCAGGGTATCCAAAATTGGCACTCCTTGCCACTACATTCAGTTTCAAGCCTGTAATCAAAGGCTTTCTCAAGACTCTCAGGCAGCATCCTTGGTAATCACTACAGAGATAATGAACAGGGAAATAGCAAGCCATTGTCTATGAATTTTGATGAAAGCAACTAAAGAGCTTCCATAGTTCTGCAGAAGCACCTGGGGTGTCAGTTGAAATAGCAGGAAATTTTACTAACTTCGACTATTTCAGTGTGAAATATTACCAAGGGAAGTCCTTCCTGATTTCAGGAAACAAGAAAAGATGTGCATCTGGTGCTCAGCAAAGATAATACACTCTGCATTTGAATAAAAGTTTTAGTTACTAGTGTGCAAAATGAAAGGCTCAAAATCAATTTGAAACATTTGCAGCTCACTTGAGCAAATTCTAGCAAACACCCTCAAAATTGCCGTGCTCCTCTATGCTTTTTTCCCAGGCCTTTCCAATGAAATAATCACTGATCACAAGATTAGCTTCCTTATTGTGCAAGTTGATGCTTTTATACTTCATCAGCAATGAAGTCCTGCATTTAGTCACTGCTGTGATATAGTAAAAATGTCTATCACTGCCAAGATCTGTTGTTACCAAATTTAGTCTGAAATATTACAGTCCCTATGTTTGGTGTCTGCTCAGTTGTCTTCACTATAACCTAAAAGCCATGAGCTGCATTGTTGAAGGAACAGAAAGTTAAAATCTCAGAAGCGTTGTCTGTATTTTTTCATGAAAATGCTGAAGTTGTGAATATAAATCACATGATTACATGATAAATGAATGATAACACCCAAATAATTTCAATGCATTAAGGTGTTTTGTTTGTTTGAGGGAAAGGAGGTTGAGTGGTAGGTATGTTTAAAACCAAAGGCCAACACTTGGAACAGTTTTCCATGGGCTTGAACTGTAAGGCTTTTGGATATGCTCAGAACAGCAAAGCAGTTTAACCCACGGTGCACTGTTGAAGAGAGACCCACCTTTTAAAGCAGTGTGCAGCGGTGAGGACCCAGCAGCTGCTGATGAGGGTGGCACCACACAGGAGTCTGCCGTCACCATGGGAGGATTTCAGCCGCAGAGCCACCTGCCACGGCCAGCCGCCCCTGCAGGAGTGACACACGGGGTCAGGGGACAGCACTGGGGAACATCCTGCTGCCTTGCTTTGACTGACACAGCTCACTTACCAAATGGGCTGTTTATTAAGGGTGCTGAATATTTTATATCCTGGCAACATTCAGAATTCCATTTAACAATGGCCCACATTACTTTACAGAGCATTTGGGCATCCAGCACTCTTAAGTGCTTCCTCCCACAGTCAGCTATTTGAATTTTCTCTTCTCAGATTGCATTCATTGGGTCAAAAATACATTCTGTGGGTTCCTCGCCAAATACTGTCCAAGTCAGCAAACCAGAAATTTCCTGTCAGCTGGAGAGGGGAAAGGGGAATTTCTTGAAAAGCTGAACCCAGCATCCATCCCTGTCTTCATGAGAAAGGAAGCTGGCAAAACAAGAGGTATAAAGCAACTGTAGAAGTCTCAAGTATAGAGGAGCACCTTTTTTCAGCTTGCCATTATCTGTTTTTTGTAGTAGATCTGGCCATATTTGCATAGCTATGAATACAGGATGGCTTCTTTTTTGCTGGTTTAATACATTTGGAGTCAGAGAAGGGAAAGAGATGCACCTGTAAGCAATGGCAGCATCTAAGAATAAGCAACAGGTAGTCTTGAGTGTTTTCTGAGTACTGTCAACTTGAATGGGTGTGCTGGACAACAAGAGCTGCCAGGGGTCATCTAGTCCAGCATCTCAGAGTTACTAGTGCCAAATGTTTTAAAGTAGGGGGAAGGAATTTACTTCCCATAAAGAATTAAACAATTTAGACACTTCTCAGTTTCGGAAGATAGGATTTATTATATTTTTCTAAAATTAGGTAATTCAGTCAGCTTTGGATTTGCTGGTACATATGTAAATATCCAGTTCTTCTCAAACTTCCTCAAGTTCTTTGTCTTAATGACTTCTTGTGACATTGAGTTCTTTTCTGATACATGCATATGCTCCCTTTCTTGATTTTAAAGCATTTCTGTATGCACTGTTGGATTTTTCTCACCTTTTTGCTTCATCTAACATCCCTGTACTGATTTATGATGAGACCAGCTTCCTTGCTCTGACTGGATTGTGCAATACATTATTTGTCACCATTGCATTTCAGCAAGTGTCCTTAGAACACATATTCTGAGACAAGAATTCTCAGTCTCTTCCTGTGCAATGCATTATCTGTTAACTCATTTGTCTCTTTACTAAGGTAAGTCATCCTACTTTGCTTTTTCTGGCTGTGGTAAAATATTTTTCTGGGGTCCCTCTTGTTACTGTCCTTTGAAGCTCCCCCACTTGAGCAGTGTCTTCTTTGAAATGGGTTGATTAGTGCTGGGGATGTACTTTGAAATAGGCTGCACAGTGAGGTGTAACTATGCTGTTAGTGTATTTTTACAATGCCTTTTGTAAGATTGTGTGAATATCTATTTTCTGTGTTTAGTCACAACTGTTAAAAAAGTAAAGTCAGTTCCTTACGGTTTTTCAGCTGTGTCATCATCAAGGCTTACTTTGTCAAGGAAAATAAGGTCTTAGGCAGTGAATCATATCCAGGCCTTTTTTTTTTTTTTTTTTTTTTTTTTTTTTTTTTTTTTGTGGTGTAGGTGGCATTTAAAACCTTGTACTACATTCATAGCTCTGTTTTTGTAACTCACATCCTGATATCAAGATATCCTCTGATAAAAGTAAAATAGCTATTTTGCAAGTTAAAAATTTAACCCATTTAAGGACTTCACCCACAAGCATCTACAGATTTTCAACTAATGCTGCAAGTTCTTATCAATTAATACTTTTTAATTTCCTGCCAAATTTGCTTTGGGTATATTCCTACTCCTACATCATGACAAGTCAAAAGAAAAACAAACAACAATAAAAGTGTAAATTTTGCAAACCACTTATGGCAAATACATGTCTTAGAAGATTTATATTCAAAATGATTTGTCTTTACCAATTATTTACCGTAAAGAATTTTTCCCACCAATTATTCGCTTTTGTCGACGATGGAGTAACCTCAGCCCACAAACAGAAGCAAGAGAATCTAAACCAGAAAGGGAGATGTAGAGAGCGTTAAACTCAACATAAGAAGTAGCCAATATTCAATGAGAGTTAACTTAAAAAAAATCTAAAGGTTGAAGTTATTCTGTGTTTCATGGTAGTTTTTAACAGGCAAATTTTGATTGGGGAAAATAGACTTAGAAATTCTTTATAGCTGAGATCTTTTGACTGGGGAAAATACACTGAATTCTTTCAAGACTTAGAAATCCTTTGTGGCTGAGTTCTTTTGACTGTGATCAGAGTCATTTACACATTTGCTTCTCACATGTAGGATTTTATAGGGCTCTTCCCTAGTTCCTGTAAGTGGAAGCAGGCCTTGGCCAACAATACATGTCTCAGTCCTTATCTGAGGAGAACCTAGACCTTGAAAAGCTGACAGGAGCATCATCTCCCTCAAGCAGCTTAATGAACACTGCTGCTGTAAACCATGGCGACAAATACCCTGTATTGATTGAGCAGTCTTGGTGCTTCCTTTGTGCAGCTGCAAAGAATAGGCTCACACAGTGTAAGCAGAGAGGAGGATTCCCACCCCTTTTGTTCTAGAATTGGTTCTGGTAAAACTGTTTCCTCCATGAGGTGGGATTGTCAACTCTGCCTGTTCCTACCACGACAGTTGCTCGGCTGGACCTGTGGGTCTGCCCCTCAGGGCAGGGCCTCCCTCACCTTTGTTGCTGTTCCCAGGGAGTTTGTTGCTCGGGTGGTCGCAGATGACCCCCGCGTCCTCGCTGTGCCGGCAGTTGTGCGTCCCGATGTCCTGCTTAATGCAGTCTGCCAAGGATCTCTCATTTCCTGTACACTTCACGTTATCCACATGGATCGGGCCTTTGCCCTCACCGAAATAGGCCATTGTCCTTGCTCTAGCTGGACCTCTGCAAACACAGCAGGTTTTTTTATTATTAAATATTTTTAGGCAGTATTCTACATTTTACTCAAATTTCCAAGTGAGTAGTCAAAGACATTGAGGTTCATTCCAAGCCCTGCCACTGTTTCACTTGACAACAACCACCTTCTCACCACCTCTCTTATTCTGGTGTGTAGAAAAAATAAAACTGTGACAAAATTGTTACATTTCATTAATGTTTAAAAACTGCTTTTGTGTATCTGGTGTGAGGGCAGTGTGCAAAGTATTTTACGTTGTATCAGCATTACATTTTGCCATAAAACAAAATATGTGAAAGCTGCTTTTTCATAATCTCCTTAATCCTTGTATAAAGTCAGCATCTGTGAAAGCTAAAAATAATTTGTTCACGTCTGATTCCCTCAGAAAGATGGGCCAGTTAAATACAGTATACTTGTGGTGCAGTAGGAGCTATGATGTACAGACCTATCAGTTGTTAGTAGTTATTCAAATATTTTGTTAACCTGTCATTTTTATAGGGCACCTCATATTTGGGCTCTAAATGTGTCATGTGACTGGAGAGCAGTGCAGTGTCTGCACCCCCCTGTTCTTGGGAGGAACCCAGTACTTGGTGCTTGTGTAGCATTTAAGCATCTCATTTGGCAACTCCTGTGATAGATCATTACTGTTAATTAGTTAAGGTAATCTTAATTCATAAATAGATGTTTTGTTGTATATGGTTTAAGAGTCAGAAAGAATTATGAGTAAGAGACTACCCAACTGGCTATACTACCCAACTGGCTATACAGAGAAGTGGGGCAGGAAGCCTCAGACACCTCTAAGTGTGCCTGAACTACAAGTTTACCTATTGGTTAAGAGCAATTTACTGACATTTTACTGGGATAAGGACATATGGAATTCCAGATAACTAAAATATAGGCTTCCACTTAAAAGGTTATTTTATAAGTGTATATTGTAAAGTACTGCTTTTATGCATACAAAACTGTAACTGCAGATGTGATGAAATGCTGGAGCAGAGAAAGAGAATTTGACTATGAAAGTGTATTAGGCAAGAAAGCACTTCTTTCCCTTTACAGCTCTTTTTGTGCCTCTTTAATACCTGCAGTGTTGGGGAAGGTAGGTGGGAATGGCATGAAGAGTTTACATCCTTTCTTGAGTGGATTTAGTCTGCCAAGGAGGAATCCTGATTTGTCAAACCATTTTCAAAGCTTTGTCACAGTAGAAGTGTGGCTGGCTCAAACTGAAGCAGCTCTCAATTGCCACATCCATATAACTGAAACATGAAAGTAACAAAGGAGCTTCCCCGTGGATAGCTGTGCCTGTGTGGATTTGTTTTTACTATGTACTGCAGCGTAGGTGGGCAGGATTTCCCAGTAGTGAACACTGGTTAGAATGCAGAAATTGAAAAAAGGCAGGAAAGAGAAGCTCTGGAAACACTAGGTGAGAGATGATACCACAGGGTCAACTGTCCTTACTCATTTTCAATTTCCATGGTTAGGAGATATGTGCCAGATAATCCAAAGCCTTAACTGCCTTTGGAACCAGTATAGGCCAATCTCTGCCTAATGAGTTTACTATGATTGGACTTGTCAGTCCCAAATAGTGTGACTCGTGCTCCAAATGTTTTTCTTTTGTGAGGGATACTCTGATTACAGATAACCACAAAAAAAGAAGTCCAACTCTCTGATACCTGTGGGCAGCTCATGTGTTCATGTTTGCTGTTACAACACAATGACACAGTACAGGCACTCATAAATTCTTACCTGGTTTTGGTATCTCTGTCAAATAACAAAGTTTCTGCTTTAGGGCATTGTTCTAAAGTTCCTCAGGATATTGAAAACTACTTTGTTGTGAATCACCACAGTATGCTTATCCTTCCCCAGAGAAGTATTTATTGCAGTTTAGTACAGAATTGTCTCTCTAGAATCTTATCAGTTACTTAATAAGGGCACTACCTCCTTCTTCCTACCTTTGTATGAAAGCAATCTGTCTCTTACTCTGCATCAGTAATCTCTCAGTTTGCTGATAATGGGAATGAAAGCTGTTCAGACCCAACCAACCAACAGCACCACAGAAAACCCAAACCTGCCCCTGAAGAACATCTGTCAGGAAACAAATGTAAAAAAATCATGGTGTTCTTGAGCAGGGAGTGTAGCATGATAGAGAAAATTATTTCATATAATTGGGAGATCTCTGAAATTACAAATATTCCATCTGTGTGTTTGTGACATGCTGCAATGTGCTCTTACAGCTGGCTTTTGTGCACCCCTAACAAACACATGTCACTTAAATGCTGTGGCCCAAGCCAGCTATTTATGCACTGATGACCCTCAGAGAAACAACCTTTTTGCCTGCTCAGATCTGTGCCTGCAGAGAAGTGGCTTCAGGTCTTTTCCTCTCAGTTCTCTCACACCAAGGGCTATGCACAATAACAATGCTGAGCTTTGCAGGTGCAGTATATCATTATTCATTAAATTGTTAGTGAGGAAATCCAGTGGATTAGGATAGATGGACACCTGTCCAGGAATTTACAAGTTAGGTAACTTGTAAGAGTGGTATCTTGACGTTTAAGTCAAGTTTTGCCATTTTGAAGCCATAGTGTAATACTACTTTTAAACAGGCTTTTACTAAATGAATACCAGGCAGTTTTTAAAAGGCATATATTGTGTGTTCAGACATAATGTGATGATATTTGGTTGGACAAAATTCACATTGTTGAGATACAACAAACAATTAATATGATTTGTATTTCTTCAGCTCAAATTTCTTTAGAGATACACTTGGAGAAGACAGAAGACATTTCACTAATTTCCTGTTGTATTTCACTAGTGTTCTGGATAATTTTCAAGTTTTATTAGAACTGCTATTTATATATCTGCCCTATAGTTGTTATATTTTTGCTGCTGTTGGGTATCCAGAAGAAGAATGCTGATGAGTGATGTAAGCGTGATTAAGTGATTTCTTTCAAAAGTGGCACATATATTGCAGTGGTTTTAATTAGAGAGTGGGTTTGTTCTGTCAGGTCTATTCCTGTATTAAATGAAGCTTATTCAAATTACTGTCATGCAGACTGGAGCCATAATCCCTTGTGTAAAATTTCATCAGATCTTCAAGCTACATCAAATCTAGCCAGATCAGTAAATGAAGCAAAAACTCAATTAAATTAGGAAGTCAGTAGCTGTTGTGCCTGAATCTGCATCTGCAGTCGTCATATCCACACCTCGTGACAGTGAACACTGACCTGATTTTGAAACTAATATAACAACTAAAATTTTGTATGTAATTAATAGATTAATAATTTGGAATGTTTCTTCTTCTAATGAAAAATATTTAATAATTTGCACTAACTTGGCATTTCTATTGCCAGTCAGATTGACTTTTGAATACTAACATTCCATTTCCCAGTTATGCTACTTCATGAATGTTTATTTTGAAGACATAGCCTTACTACTTTTCATACAAATAGTAGGAATACATTTTTCTAAAAGAATGCCAAACTGACAAGTTTTAAAAGATGTACATTATGTTATTAGACATGTTTGTGGTATTTGGTTGCAGCAACTTAAGATGTTTAGATACAGAAAACAACTTGAGAAACAGCTTAATGAGTTTTCTTACTTGTAGCCAAGCTGTCGGCAGACTACAGCTGCATCCTTATCAGACCATCCATCATCACAAATTGTGCCCCACTGGCCATTGATAAAAATCTCCACACGTCCTTCCTTCTTATTCTCACCATCCATCAGCCTGATGGGAGGACCTGGGAATAAATTACAGCTGTCAGCTCACGGCATCAGAAGCAAGAATTGGTACTTTTAGTTATTTTCATTATATTCAGTACAACCGATCTTTAAGTTCAATGAGCCTAATATCAGTGGTTAAAGTAGTTGTATTCTTCCTGGCTGGCAAAAGGAAGCAGTGTACAAATTACAAGACAAATAATAAATATGACTGTACTTTACTTTTGGGAGTTCATCTGATTCTGTCATTCCATGCAAATATGTGACATGGTTCAGAAATGCACCACAATTCTATACAAAAAGGTAGAAAACACCTGAGATACCTTTGATACAATACCCTTACAAGCTGGACAGGTTTTCCTTACAGAAACTTTATGGTTGAATTTAACAATACCTCGGTCCACGAACTCATTCTCAAACTGGTTGCTGCTGCTCCTCCTTACTGCTGTCAGCAAAAACAGTGCAACATGGGGTCAAACTTCAGCTATTCCTTATCACTATGCACATTGTTCTGCAGCATTCTAGATTCTTTTTCTAGCAGTCTAAATTGATTGTTTATTCAGATACATTCATCATATGAAATTTCACTTATGTGGATTAGTCAGACTTAGTTGATCATGGTTTCTGCAGCACTTGGCCTGTAATTAAGTTTTGACTCATTAGGCAAAGTACATACTTAATTCTTACTTACTTTAAAATTCCTCTATTGCCTGCAAGCAATGCAAATACCCTTAAAACAGTTATGAATTCCTCTGTGGCCTCTTTATAATGTTCAAGGGAGAATCACCTTCTAAATGTTTTTGTATGGCATACTTTATAATCTTTAGTATACTTATGAGAGTTGCTTTCTAGAAGAATGGAAAAGACTCTTCCTCATTCTTCTAACCTGTTCCTAATCTTTTCTAAATATGTGAGGATGAGGAATTCCTTAATTGCACTCTTAAAGCAGTATTTTGAGACATCCACATTTGGTATTTAACTCAGATTAGTTTACGGTATGAATAACTTTTGTGCACCAAACATGAATCTGGTCAGCGCTGATTAAATCTGGCCGAAGTCATTAAATAAATAGGGAAATATTTGAAGATAAAATCCAAGTCTGTTTGCCTCCGATGTAATTTAAAGCATATTGGTTTTGTTGGAGCTGATGCTGTCTGGACAGTTACATGAATTAATAACTTCACCAACATTCTGTTTACCTACACTGTTGTGATCTTACTGAACAAATGTCATTATTGTAGTGTGTCCTATCTCCTTTTTAGTGTTCCTTAACATCTGTGTCTTATTTCCTTAAGTCCTGTCATCTACTAATTTCTCTTTTTTTTCCACTGAATTTATCCTTATGGGAAAAAAATGCTTTTTCAGATGCTGGGACGTAAATGGTAACAACACTTTATCCACTTTCCAATCAGAAATCTTCTAGGAAATGTCAGATAAACTGCCTTATTTTCTTGTTGAATTGATGTGTTCTGGAAGAATACAACTTACTACTTAGTGAGAATTATACTTCTATTAACCTAGATAGAGGCATGGAATACTAATAATATTTTATTGTTGTCTCATCTTCTTGTGGTTTAGAAAACACATATATATTTATGAGCACAAAATTAATATAGCATTCTGGTAGTGGGGATGTGAGAATGTTACCATATGGATGTCTTTAACTGAACCAAACTCCTTCATCAGAGATATTTTATAGGAATTTGAGCAAAGCAGCACAGATGGTTTGCGTCTGTAAAGACAGCAGTCATGGTTTGAATTCCTGTTATTTTTGGTTTGAGAAAATTCTTTCTAACAAATAGGATTTGATATATGTACTCCAACTCAAAACATTCACTGGATGGTGAGAGGGCTATAGAGAATAAGCCTGTAAAGAGGGAGAGACTCAAAAAGTGCATGTGGAAGTGCTGAATGTTGTTACAACAGGTAGCAACATTGTGCAAGTAAATCCATGTTGTAGTTTGTGGGATAAACCTTTAGTCTGTGATTCCCAGGAAACAGGCATATAATACCAATTTCAAATTCAACTGAAATATTCTTGGGTAAGCCAAATGGCGTTGGCAGCAATTTTCTAAAAGGCTACATACTGACAAGCTATTCACTTTGTGTAGCAAATTGTAAAATGAAACTTTTTCAGAATTGCCGTGCAACCCATTGTTCCCCCGTAGTTTCTACTGTGCATATCTCATAGCCAGAATTATTGTTCAATTGTCTACATGTGGATTTAGGAATCTGGAATTTTTTTGTTTGTATTTGGTTTTACAGTTTCACTGTGTAATTGGTATTTTTCTATCCTTTCTTATTAGTCTTTTTATTCTCTTTATTTTCATACAAGTTTGTAGGCTTTTGACATTGGAACTGACTCTTTTATCTGGGTGTGTAGTATCATTCTGTCCTGGTCAGCAAGTGAGGCCCATTCATCCAGACACATATAAATGATCAGCAGTAGTAACACAGAAATAATTTTGTGCTTCTCACCCTTCCTTCTTGCTATCTCTGAACTTCCCGTCTTTTCCATACCCCTTTGTTTTGGATTGTCTGAATGCAAAGCCATAGAAGGGTATGCTATTGATTTGTATTCCTCAGTGCTCAGGTATGTCTCCAGCATTTGATGCCAAGCATTACTTGGAGGTTGAGAAGTGCCAAGTGAAAATAGGTACAGCATCAGGAAGTGTTGAATAGGTCCAAAATCTGGTGGAGACTGAGGGAATAGCATCTCTGGAATGTGACACTGTTACCTTGCAAATCTGGGTTGAGCTTTAATGCTTATGTGCCAAACAAAACTTGATTACTTCCTGTGATCTTCAGGAGAAAAGTAAGGATTTTTTCCCTTCCTGTTCTTTCCTTGCACCCATCTGACAAATACTAGGATGCTGAGAATCCTTAAGTATCCTGTACTTTGGTTGGTTCTGTATCCACAGCAATACTCATACTGTGACTTTGGCAAAGAGCTTCCTTACCAAGTGAGCGCCTGTGGCTGTCGTTTTCTGGGTGGCAGATGAGTCTGACATCCTCCTGATGGTTGCAGTCGTGCTTCCCCCACTCCCTCCGGGAGCACTGCAGGAGGTTTGTCTCCTTCCCGGAGCAGATCACATCATCCAGCCAGATGGGCCCGGAGCTCCCTTCTGAATAGCTCTCTTTTTCCATCCCTGCACTTCTCCCATACCTGCACAACACAGAGGTGTGTTTTGGTCCACAGTGATCAGAGGACACGTGATGCTTAAGCATGAGAAAGGAAAGTGATATTCCTGAGGAAATAAAGATTTCTTAAGTATTCCCAGTAAGCAAGTTCAGTTAGCATTAAATTCAATGACAGCACCACATGCTGCCTCTTCAGTAATGTTTTTTTTTTAAGGAATTACTGTTAACATTAGTACAAACTTAAGAATGTAATACCTTTGATTAAGGCTGGTCTTCAACCAAGCATATGGCTGGCTCAATGACTAAGGCTTTAAGCATGTTCTTAGTATTCTATATACATTTAAATGTCACAGTCTGAGACAAAATCCTTTTTTGAACCTCAGCTGTTACAGTTTGAAGGCAAGACAACAGTCACCTACTGAGAGTGTATCTTTGTAGCCACAGGTCAGTAGGAAAAGTAGGGAAGAGTGGTTGTGTGATACAAATGGGATTTTTCTAAAATGGTTTTCAATACATAACTGTTCCGGGGCCAGGCTGTGGGGTTTTCTGAGGTAGTGCAGAAGGACTTACACCTTGAAAATGTCTTTCATTAGTAACGACTGTACAACAAGAAAAGATTTAGAAGAATCAAACTTTTATAGGCAAAATGGATATCAAAATCAGCTCTTCTGTATAGCACATGCATGGATCTCAGCAGAAATGGAGAACTGGAAGGAACTCGGAGAATAAAGGCTGCTAAATCACATTTTGTTGAAGGTTTTTCTACCTAAAGTAAGGCCTATATACCTCTGTGAGACTGAGGGAAGCAGACTTTAATGGACTTTAACTTGGTAGTTTCTTTGAAGCACTCAGCTAATATTAAAAAGCAGACTCTTAGAAGTCCATGTAGGGTTCATGTAACTGTCGTCACGGTCAAGTCACAGAGTCAGGTAGCCAATATCAAGGACTCTTACTTAAATCCCAGCTGCCAGCACACCACCTGCGTGTTCAGCTCCGTCCAGCCATCGTCACAGACCGTGCCCCACTGCCCGCTGTGATAGACCTCCAGGCGGCCCTCGTGGCTGCCCTTCCCTCCTGTGAGCCTCAGTGTGCCCTCTGTGCCAAGGGAAAACAGAAACAGGGGTCAGTGATTCTGAGATCTCATCATTGTTCTAAGGCAGAATCAGTAACACTGCCTGCGCTGCATCCGCTCCGCCTTTGGTGCCTCTGCAAACTTTAGACATTCTCCTTGCAGAGCTGCAAACTCTGCCTGTGTCCCATCTGTTTCTGTGTGATGATTGATGACTGAAGTACCTGTGAGAGGTGTGCAGGAAACGCCAGCATCTTCTCTGTGGCCACAGTTGTGTTCTCGCCAGGAGCTTTTTGGGCACTGTTCTATGGAGAGTTCATTTCCTGTGCACCGCACTTCATCCAGCAGCACGGGGCCGGAGCCTTCTCCAAAGTACGCCTGGCTCCACGCCTTGGCAACACCCCTGTGGAAATGCAAGGAACACCCAGTCAGGAGGAAGCTGTGCCTTGGACTTGGAACTTTCCTAGGAGAGATTACAGATGTACAGCTTGGGTCTGAGGATTCTAATTGTAATATCCATTTAATACTTATATATAGTAAAAATAATCCAATATGTATTTCTAAAGTGCCTTTCCCCTGTTGTTCTCAAGGCACATTAATGAAATACCCAGATGAGGCAGATAAATGTGATTGTTCCCCATTGTGAAAACCACAGCAAAGAGATCTTAAATGACTTGACAAGTGTCATATCACCCATCAGCAGTAGAAATAAGAACAGGAAGCAGACCAGTGACTAGCCTTGTATGGGGTAGATTCTTTGTCAGCAGAAAGGATTTTGAGTATAAAAGAGTCAGTTGATTGAAAAGACTTCATTGTTTTAGAATTACAGAAATTGTGCAGTGTTTAACCCTTTATCATCAATCATGGTTTTTCCAATTCTATTTAAAATACCACTTCATAAATAAATATTTGCCATGGTTTGGTTTCTTTCCACTCAATGTTTTCTCTGTTCCTATATTCACTCCAGTTTGAAATGGCAAGATTGAAATGTCTAAATTTTGGGCTGTAATGATTTACTTATCTACAGCATTAGTTCAAATTAACTAAAAAAGCATCTTGTTTTTCCAGTGCATCTGATAAAAATGCTGGTAAAAATGTATAGAAAATATTAAGGAAAAAAATCCTTATTCTTTAAGCAGCTGGCTGAAATCAAAGAGATAATGATGGACTGCTCTGAATGCTTTTACAATTCCATATTCCAGTAAGACTCTCTGGAGCTAGGCAAAGACAACACATCTCATCATTACAACCAGGGGAATTTGTGTCAAATAAAAATTATTTAGGAAATCAAATAATAAAAGAAGTTATCATTATTTCCCACCAATTAATGGTAGGTTCATATTCTGGAATTTTATAGGAGTGCTGCAGAAAAGTTGAAGGGGTGTGGGAAGCTACTTAGTGAGAAGCTTTACTTTTAGAGTTTCTGGCATGTTTCCAGATGGTTTAACAGTATGCAAATTTAGATTATTGTTAGTACTTCAGAACTGGTCTACTGCCACTGTTGGTAAGATTTCACTTCATATTAATTAGCATGTTTGTCGTAACATCTTGCTTACTTGAGAAATTCTGTAAATCTCTAGACATATTTCAAAAAGACTTAGCAGGTTTAGCACCATCTTAATACAATTTATTCACTCAGAAAAACGAATCAAATTAGAAGCATCACAGAACTGCAGTTTGTGATTATTAAATATAAGCAATAAAAAGTTTTAGTGTCATCAGTAAGGAGGCAGGCTAAGAGCATTACATTTGTCATTAGTATACAGAAATGCAAAGCAGAGCTTAGTAACTCCCCAAACCTATTAAAAACAGCCCAGTGCAAAAGCAGGAAAAGCCTGCAAGAAGATAGACTTTCCATTAGGTACTCCTAATTGAAAATGTGCAGGAATATAGAAATACAACATAAAATAAGCTGGGGGAAAAAAATCTGATGTCAGGGAAGCATGTTGGTTCCTATGTTGGCTCAGCAGGAGATCTCCAATACTTTTAACTAGTCCACAGTTCTCATCCTTCTGAACTAATTTGGGTGGCACAGGCAGCCCAAGGCCTCAGTTACAGACCAAGTACATTCTGGGGACCCCCCTCAATGCCACAGCACTTTGTGCCTTCAATTCCACTTCTTTCAATTCATCGTAGCCCAGCAGGCTTGAACAGGCGAGTTGTGCTCCAGTCTCCTCTGCTTCACCTGCTCAGTTCTCATCCAGTCTCTCTCAGACATAATTCCCTTCTCCTGCATGGGATACAACCCAGCATCTTCTCTGCTTCTTGCTCCTAGTTCTTTCCTTCTTCTGCCCCACTGGCCTTCCATCCCAGCTGTCCCCATCTCCTTCCTCTCTGCTCCAGAAGTTCTCCTCTTAGTCTCCCACCTCTGCAGCATTTTTCTGTAAATACCAATACTTATCTTCTGTGGGGTATCAAAATCCCCCCTGGCTGTTAAGAAAGTGAAGCAAGAAAATCCTGTTCTGCTGCTGTAGCTGTATTTCAGCCCATGCTTAGTTCAGACAGAGTCACTGACAAGCTTAACTGTCAAACCTTCAAACAGATCTCTAGCTCAGTATATGCAAACTGACAATCTTCAGAGACTCATGATTTAAACAAATCTAGAGAGATTCTCACAGGCATGCCAAAAAACATATCCTTCCTGACAAAGCAGAGTTCTTGTGCCAAAGTCAGGAGGCTGTCAGACTCTGCAGTAAAAGGGATCGTAAGGATTTGAACAGTCAAAAAATTTCTTTTCTTCACCTACAGGTTTGGATTGAAACTTTACAGGAATTGTAGTGAGTTTTCACTACAAAGTCAACATTAATTCTGAGACATTCTTCATCTGTCCAGCCAAAGAGACAAAATTGGCCCTATCATATGACACTGAAAACTGGTTCCAGGGAATTGAAAGTAAGTCACTGTGCCTGAATCTTCTAGAAATAAACTTAGTTACTGCTTCAAAGCACCAGAATGATTTTAAAGAAGCATTTTTTTGACAATTACGCTTCTCCTAACTTCAGCTGTGGGTCTGATAACTCTCCTGCTTTGCTGCTGGAGTAACAAAATGTAGAAAAACACACCCAAGGCCAAGCTGCCGACAGACAACTTCAGCATCTGCATCATCCCACTGGTCATCACAGACTGTGCCCCACTGGCCACCGTGGAAGACTTCCACTCTTCCTTCATGGGCACTGCTCCCACCAGCCAGCCGGATCGGAGTGGAGACAGGGCCTGGGAGCAAACACAGGATATGGAACAGGTCATTCACATCCTAAAATACCATTTTGACAGTAAAGAAAGAGGAAGGTGGCTTAATGGTTTCTCTGACATCACTCAAGAAACACGTTTTCTTTTTCCTACTTAGATGGAGAAGCTGAAAGTAACATGAGTTCCCTTATGCTCCACTCTGAAAAATCTTACACATACAAGTAACCATATTGATCTTGAATTACCTAAGTGCCAGGGCATTTATAGACACTTAGTGCTGTAAGGCCAAATACTGAATCAGCCAGTAGAGCTACCTTTCTACAAGTAAGAGCAGCATTGAGTAAAATCTGAAGTAAGAGGCAAAAATTATGTCACGGACACAGAAATAGAAATTCATCCTTGGGTTTTCTCATTCCATTAGAAAATCTGGTCAGAGCAGTGAAATCTCTTCAACTGTCTCACTTGAATTGTGCAAGTATTGTTCCCTTCTTGCTTCCAGTCTTTTAAAATCAGTAGCTCTCTTCTGGTGTACCAAGAAACTGTTTTGAAAGCATCACTGCTGAACAAATCTATAATAGTGGAAACAGTTTAAAGCCATATAAAACCCCGTAATTGCTGTAGTGTGAACAAGGTTATTTTAAAGTTTCACGGTGTCTAACATCCAAGTGATTTAAATTTGAGTATTTTGTGTAACTTTCCAACCAATTAATGCTACTATTTAATCTAATTCTTAGTTATAAAAAACCCCAAAACAACAATACTGAGGGCATTTCTCCAATTGCCTATTAGTGTGTCACTGATATGAAATATGTGTGTGTGTGTGAATATTTTAAAAGGCTAGTTGCAATAAAACTTGCAAAATGTGAAAACATTTATAGTTTTCAGTTTCTTTAGGCAAAGCTCTCTTGCTGTTCATTGTCTCCTAGCTTGAAAAGATTCTCCCTTCCTTCTACTCAATAGTTTTCTAAGCCCATATTGTTCTTTTAAAAGCCATTTATCAAAATATGGCTCATTATTAATAAAGCTTTAGGACAAAAATGCACCCACCTTCTTTGGATAAAAACTAGGAGAAGAAAGGCAGCACAGAACTGACTGCAGCCACATGTTTTGGTTTCAGCTGAAGAGATTGGCATTGCCCAGCACTGCCAGCCCAGCCCTCCTTGAGGCAGCACTCTCTTAGATCTGATGGCATGCCTGCCCATTTAGTTAGCATGTTGATTAAAATAATATCAAATATCTTAAAAACATTAACGATACTTGCTTTCCTAATAATTTAATTCTGGCATGAAAAAAAAGAACTGGGGAAACACTCCTCATTATACAGCCAGAGATTCTTGCTACTGTACTCTTTCTCACAACCTACATCTGAAACAATTTGTTGTTGATTATGGAAAGGTAAAGAGTTGTTAAGCTAGGTGCTGCTTGAGGTATTTGAAGCAGTTAATGATGCAATGATTCAATCTGTATAATCTGTTCCAAGAAATCTTAACACTTTTTCTAATATAATAATGAGTAATTATTAAAACTTCTACTTAAATAAAATAAGGACTTGAGAAAACCATATGTATTTTTTTTACCCAAGGAGGAGCTACATGTGACAGCAGCTGCCATTTTTTGAGGACATGTCCCATCTTGCCAGGTGTCTTTTTCACATAACAGTATATTTTCTTCATCACCACGACAACGCACTTCACTCCAGAAAACAGGAATAAGGCCTAATCCAGAAAAGGGTATGTGTTTTGCTGTACCTTTGTCCCTGTAAAAATAATCAGGATAGGGCATCAGAGTGGGAGGAAGGGAAGTGGGAACATTTTCTCATGTATAAATCTTGGAGTAGAAAAGAAAGGCCTTTCTTCAGTAGTGTAAATTCATCACATTTTCATACAGTTCAGCATTGTCTTCTGCACAAAGAAAAGTAACAGATGTGACCCAGTTCTCACCATTTTGTTGTGGGATGTTTTAGTACAATGACTGTGTTGCTGCAGAGCCAGCTACAGTCCTGCTCTCCCAGTTCCTAACTACAAAAAACACAGAGCCCACAGTCCATAGGTGAATCTACAGTACCAGCCCACTGCAGTTCCAGTTCCAGGAGGGGTAATGCCACCATGTCTTTCTCCCTTATTCTGTCATTTACTCCATAAAGATGCACCATGCTCTGCCCATAAATGCCATGTATTGTGGCTGTGACGATGGGGCAGTGTAACACCTCACACTCCATTAGATCAGGCCCCCATTAATTTTTCTCTATTCAGCCATTCCCTTCCACCCAGAACATTTTGTAAACTCTTCCCTTCTCATGCTGCATCTACAGCAACACTTATAGAGCCACCTTCTCTTCCTTGCGAAGCACAATGAATTTAAAACTAAACCCAGATATGGTGATATCAAAGGAGTAGATAGGTGGAGCACCTGAAAAGCACCAGTAATACCTCCTGAGTTCACCTGTTTCAGCTGCTGTTTGCCTGGGGCTTTTTTGGCCTGGGTTCAGCCTTGAGCCACTTCTGTTGAAAAGATGAAACCATTCACCTGTATCACTGAACTGCTTTTGCTAACAGCAGCCTTGTTCAGCTGAAATGTTCAGGGTATGGAAAGCAGACAGGACTCACATGAAAATGAGAGAAGGAGCCACTGCACGTAGACAGCTGAAGTCATAAGCAAAATCACAGATGGCTGAACTTTTATCTCATCTAATCCTCATATTTTTATAAGTTGGCACGGTGTGTCCAGATTAGAATTGAACATTATAAACCAGCTTAGATTTAGTTCTGGCTAGCAGTCTTAGAAAGTGGAATAATCATTAGGAATGTCACAGTGCAAGTCTGCTATAAAAGCCTCTTACTGCTTGTAGCAAGCCAAACCACTGCTTTGGTATGTGAGTGAAAGAAATGTTAGAAAGGCAATAAAGGCAGCCAAATTATGCTAAAGTGTGCTGTTGATTAACTCCATTCTGGCAGCCGTGGGAAGTGGTGGTCAGCAAGGACAGTGCAGGGACTTTCAACTTGTCCAGTATGGCTATAGCTCTAAAATGTTGCCATTTGCCAAAGACATAGGATGAGTTGCAGGTGTCATTTGGCATAGGATACTAGGATAACGCTTGCCCCTGAGAATTGGGAATTTTCCTGTGATTAGGAGCCCATGTAGAGCCTAATTCTAGCCACATTTACATTGTTATAGATTCAATTACCTCACTGGAGCTGTTAATTGACACTTAGGTACGTGAGACCAGGATCGAACCACGTAATTCTGTCCTTGGGGACATCTCCCAGATGTCCAGTAGAGCAGTTTGTGTTTGCCCAAAGCTTGCTGACCTGATCACACATTTCACTTTGAAAGGAAAGCATCTGCCACGCTCTGCTCCTGTCCAGATCCTGTCTTCAGCTTTCTGAGGAAATACTGATTTCCTCTTTGAAGTGTAATGCGGCTGAAGCAAGCAAAGTATTCTGGGAAGAACAACTTCAGCATTCAAACAAAAAAGCAATCATCAAACACAAAAAGCCCTCAGTATTTACAAAGTAGATTGTCCTTTATATGAAACATCATGAAAATGAGTTGATTTTCACTCAGGCTGAAACTTACCCAAGTGCAAGCTGTCGACATACAACTGTCGCGTCATTATTGTCCCAATGGCTCCCGCAGATTGTTCCCCAGATTCCATTCCAATAAACCTCCACTGTACCTTCAAACTCATTCTTGCCTCCCCGAAGTCTCACTGACCCTAGTTACCAAAAATTAAAAATAAAACAATTACACCTCCAAGATACTCTATAGCTCGGTTAATGCATCCCACACGAAAGACTCTGAACCTCATTTTCCCTGAGTTCTTGTTTTGTGGATACTGAGCTGTTTCCAAGAAACATTCTGGCACACCTAACTTTCTCATACAGTGATACACGAATTGAAAGAACCCTTTTTTACATGAGGAAAGCATTTTGCTCCTCATACTGAAACTGCATCATATTTCTGATCTTTCTGATGCTACAACTTAAAGATCTAACAAAGCATTTATAGACTCATAATTATTGAAACATGATTTCCTCTACCCAAATGAGCAAAACGTATATATGTATGTGTGTGTATATACATATGTGTATAAAATATGCTGTACTTTTATCTTTCACAAAATTCCATTGACCCTAAGGGAGTCAGAAAATAACCACATGGCCTGCATAGCTTTTGCTCTCACCCATGTTACATTATGCATGTCATAGATGACAACAGTTTATTTTAGCCAAAGAATGCATTTGTTCATACTTTTCTCAGACAGAAAAACTCTGCATGTAGTTCTATTAATTCATGAGAGGTCTTTACCAAATTCTCAGACAAAGCAAGCTAAAAACCATAAGGAATTGTCTAAAAGAAGTGAGGAGGGGGGAAAAGTGCCTCTTGAGCGCTACAGAGCACAGAAATCCAAGAAAATTAGCAGATTTTGCATTTTTGTATTACAGTAGTTTTACTTGAGATGTCAGATGCATCTACTGTTGAAGGTACCAAATGCCACTGGCAAAGGTGAGAAAAAGCTGGTCATTGGGATAACTACACAGAAACAGGAAAGAATCATGACAGAGCAGTAATTCAACAAGAAACATTTCTGTTAAATTATCAAACAGAGCCCAGCTGTATGAATTCATATTGCCTGAAATCCCAGTTAATCCATCTGCCTCTGTTCTGTGATCTACTTAGAAGCGACACCATCATCCAGTTTGCAGAGGTTTAGAAATGGGATGAAGATAGTCAGTGCTTGTGCCTGCATTTCATTGTGTCTGTGTTCACCTTTGTGTAAATAATAATAATAATACATAGATCCAGCTTCTTTCTTCTCAGCTTCTGTCCTGGGTTTAGTTCAGTGTATTTTATAAAACCACAAAGCCAAACAACTGCCAAATAACTCGAGGAATTAATTAACCTCATGTTTGGCTTGGCATGTTCCTCTTTGCCTCCTATTTACTTTCTCAGCAGTAACTTACTGTGCAGTAAATTACAAACAACATTTATTCAACTCATGTTACAGAGTGAGCTATCATTCCTGAGACAGGATTATTACTGAGTCAAATATAACTATACTGTAGACTTGTTGCACATCATTTATCTGTCTTTACAGTTTTTTCCTTTGTGTTTTTCTGTATATGTCACAGACAGACAGACTCTGGAATTCTGTTTATTTCTGCTCTTCATCAGACTTCTGTATAGACTATTATTTTCACTTGAAACGTCAACTGCACTCATAGCAAAGTGATTCCTGACATACCAGAAAGCAAGTTTGAAGATGTCATCTCCAAAAATAAGTTTATTTTAGTGCACGATTGCTTACAGTGCTGCATGACACCTACTGAAATCAATACAGTGCTTCCTGAGTATACATTACACAATGTTTCTATTCAAATATTTGAATAAGGGAGTGCTTGAAGAATAAAATTCTCTTCTAAGGTTCTCCATGGCAGAATTTGGCTCACTCGTCTTTCTGTATTTACAGATTTCGCAATGACAGTGGTGGAAGAACTTAAGGCATGTACACACAGCAAAACACACAAGAGGATTGTTAAAGGTAATTTTGTAACCAATTTTAAATATTATTGATTTTCACCTGATCAGTTATTCTAGAGAGAAATAAAAAGAAAGCCTATTTTTACATGTAGGTAATATTAAACCTGCCATTTAATAGTGGTAACCAAATATATGGTATATGCACTTTGAAGTATGTATCAACCTCTGTCATATGGCCCAGTCATAATTATGTAGCAAACAAATCAAAGGGCACTAATGAGAAAATTATTTCTGTTGTTTACTCAAAACGTTGCGGTATTCAGACACCTGGTAGTTATATCACCAGATCAAGAGATACATTAGTTACAATAGTGACACCTCATAAAACAGAACCTCAACATCAAGACTTTCATTACAGTAGTTCAGTTTTTCTTTCCAGTATATAAAACTCTTTCTTCATGATGAAACACAGCTCTGTGTTTCCTGTGTAAATTGATCTTAGGGAATTGCAGGATAACAGGATCATGTGCCACCGTGTGTGTTTATGCTGTATTACCAACTATCTGTTTATGCGTTAATATTTTAATTGCAAGATAGTCAGTGTTTGCACTTTAAAATTACCAATTGCATTGTAAATGTATAAATGTTTTCACTGGTTAAGTCTGCTGCTTTCCAATGTAACACCTCAAGCACCCCAGCACATGCCTCAGGGGCTTCCTCTGGGGCACAATAACTCTGCAGAAGAGCATCTGCATTCCCCCTTAGAAAACATGTCTGGCTGAAGTGTATGAACTGGAGCCTAAGAGACTCTAGGTTTCTGGAGTCAGAGCTATAGTAGCATCTCAAATTTTTAAGCTGTAATTTTTCAGCTCTTTTAGTTGCTGAAGAAAACTCAGCCTCTTGGGAGCAGAGCTAATGCAGTAGTATCTACTCTTTGTGCTGTCCACCAGTTCAATATGGTGTCAGACCTCTGCTTAAAGTGCTTATCAAACCCACCCTGCCTCAGCACAAAGCTCAACAACAGGGAACAGCAGCACCAGGATCCTGCCCATGGCTCTGCCCTCCTCAGCACTGTCAGGAAGACCAGTGTCCACGTTCCATTTGTGTCCACGTTCCACCTCCCTCAGGAAGAGGGAGAATGAGGAGAGGTGATCTCACCACACAACAGGTAGAAACAAGGGCACAGGACACAAAGCAGGCCTATGAGACAGCTCTAGACACATACTGTGGTCTTAGGACAGACTTAATTCAGCCCTTTATTAAAAAATACAGTCTGCTGTCTTGACAGAAACACCTTCATTTATAAACACTCAGAAAGTATGTGTGCATTTACTGTAATTGTGTTCTAGCTGAGGTTACTGACGGTCAATTCCTGTTGTTTACATACAGTCTGGTAATTTTAGTTGTCCTGGTATCTGCCCAAGTCAGAGTCTTTCCTATCTGCTATCACTGTTGAAAGGAGATTAAGTTATACTTGCAAATGCAAGGAAGTAAGGGTATCCAGTGGGTGCTGCTGAGGCTTGCTCCAGAACACCTGCCATATAGGCTGAAGATGAGACACTCAGGAAAACAGGGAGAGGAAAACCACCCAGCCAACTTTTAATTAACTCCAAAAAGCAGAAGAGCTTCAAAGGAATTGCAGTGTTGTGTTTGGCCTCTTTTCCTATACATTCTCATGTGCAGAGATGCTGGGTAACTTCAAACCTTCTTCTATTTTCTACATTTCACTGGGAATGAGCATTGTTACTGTGTGGCTGAATTGCCAATAGAATGGGAATCACTTCCACTTCTGCTGTATGTGTTAGTGCTGCAGCAGTGGTGTTTATGGTGTTGGCTAAAGGTGTGCCATGGTTTCTTGGTAAACACCTGTCCAAAGGTTTGCAATTTGCCTGTAAATGTAGGCTGGGAAAATAGGAATCAGAAGTAGAAATTGCCTGTGCCTTTCACCCTTGTGCAGCATGCTCTGAAATGGCAGATTTAAAGCAAAACAGAAGAAGTCATTTCAATTTTGGAAATCTGTAAAAACAACAAATAGTTCTGTTTCTGCCCTAATGTGCAAGGTGTTCCAATGTGGGATAGTGCTACAGTAAAGCACTGACAATTCATCTCTGTTGTTTTGGAGTCAATTAGGTCAGTCCAAATTGACATCAGGTGTGAGGGTTTCCCATTGATACATGCTCTGGGACCACACTGTAACTTGTAGTTTTAGAATACATGGGGATGATCCCTAATACATATAAAAGGGTCTATTCCAGTTTCAGAATGAAACTAACTGGTTTGTGTGAGGTACTTGTAAAAAGCCACATGTAGCACAGGTAAAACCTAACATTGGTTCAAATCAATGGAAACTTCCCTTCCAGGATCAGGCCTGACTAAAATCAAAGAAATGAACCCTGTTGACTTCAGCAGAATTATGCATGGTGCTCACTGTGATCCATGAATGCTGTTGTCTATCACTTTCCTGAGCACTGCTCTTAGTCTACAATCACAAATATTTTCCCCAGGCATTTTAACCTTGAAAAAAGGTGCCTCCAGCAGAACTACTTTTTAAGAACTATCTTGAGGATCAGTAGCAGTATTGCATGCTCAAGGATCCTTATATTAGAACTTTCATAAATATTGCATACAGTGAGTGTGTAATGTGCTGCGTTGGTTCCTCTGCAGCACTGAGATCCATCATGTCAGCAATCAGTGGTTTAAGGCTCTGGGAAACTGAACTGAAACTGAGCAACCTAATGGGCTCTGAAGGACTGCAGTTGTCTTAGTTGGGCAGAGCTGGCGAAAATGAGGGGTCTCACACAGGGCACTCTGGTAAGAATGGTTCCAGAAGAGGTGCTTCTTAGAAGGAAAATGTGGACATTCACGTTTCAGTTCTGATCACAAGCTATTAAAAAACCCAAAATCCCAAAAGTCATTCCATCAACTGCTTGGACTATAGTAGAACAGGCAGGGAGAATAATCTAGTGTTTAGATTATGAGCCTGTGGCTTTATTCTTCTCTCACAAAAGTTTAGTGAAGCTTTATTTGATAGACATGAGTGGAATCACCTTTGGATAAAAGCAATTTGAATGGAAACGTTCTAAAGTCAGGCCTTCCTGGAGATATGTACTTTATTTCCAGTTCTGCCACTGACCTCTGACAAAGACACTTACCCTGTTTTGTATTGGTCCTTCTTTGTAATAGAAAAGAAAACAATTAACCCACTTGATTCAAAGTGCTTTAAATAAGACATGTAACAACATAGCATGAACAACATATGCACAAAACTGTAACTATGTGCCACACAAACATTGTGTGGCAGCAGCTGCTCCCAGGTACTGAGCTAGGCCTCGTTCTTGGACCCTGAGTACACCATGGAGAAGTTGTTATCAGCAGCAACTAAAATGCTAAATTCTGGTGGGCTTATACTGGCTCTGTGTAGAGAGTGTGCTCATGTTCATTTATTGTCCTCTGCGAGGTCCTTGGTTAATCGTGATAATTTATACAGACTTGTATTTGGTTTAGTAGCTTTCAAGGCATGAATAAGTAACGTTTCCCAGATATTTTTAGAAGGAAGGAAATGAAACACCAAAACCTTTTATATAAAACTGTAAAACTGATTTTAGGCTGGTACTGTATAGTAGAATTGCAAAGGTGCTTTTTTTAAAAAAAACAACATCGTGTTTAAATATAAAACAGTTTAATACATACATATGCAGAAAGTTTAGCCAATTAAATTTGCAGATAAGTCAAAATATTTAAGCTAGAAAAACTCAGAGATTTACGAGTAAGCCTTTAAATACGGTATTGTATTTAGTTATGGCAGGTGCCTAACACTGAGTATGGGCTTCCTTAGCCCAGGTACTAAAGCAAGAGGTGCAGTGAGTTTCACTCTGAGCACTCTGTCCCTGTAACTATAACCACATCATGACATTGCCTCACTGGCATCTTTTTGCATCTTGTGAGAAAGGAACACACTTCAGAGGGAATGTTACAATAATCTTCTATTTCTGGGCAAATGGCTTGATTTGTGTCCATGTTCCACCTTAACCCACCTCACAAACTCTCTAATTCTTTCATGCTGCCCCCATGGAGGCTTTCGGACAGACACTGGGCCTGGTGATGCCACTGGAGTTTAACACCGAGTCCAACAGAACAGATGATCTGTCCATTACAAAGTATTGGCTATTGTCCAGTAGCTGTGTCTTCCCTCTTAGCAGGGGCCAACCTGGATTTCATTTTTCTAGGGAAACAAAGCAGCATTCTGAAAAGACTGGAGAAACACAGCTAAACCCAAATCATGCAGTATTTTTGGTAGTTTTTTGCTTTAATCCCCTACATGCTGAACTTACAGGGAATTTTGAAACTTACTTTACTAAGTGCAAGAGTGAGTTCTTAGCAATAAACTGCTGTGTCCTTCACTAATAGACCAAGACCTCATAAAGTATTTTGGGAAGCAGACTGAAGAATTCTAAAAAAAACCTATTAATATATTGGGCTAAATTAGAGTGGTATCCTTTCTGAAAGTGAGACCAGTTAAAGGGCTTGAAGTCTTCTGGGGTTTTTTTAATCTGTGTCTAGGTATCTGTTTTCTCCTCCATGCCATCTGCCTGGTATTCTTTCCAGGGAAACATCTGTACTGCATGACATCATTCTGTCTTCTTGAAGGAGCACATTTGACTTGGAACACAGCTTTGGAAGCTGCATTATTTTTTAATGTGTAAATTATCAATAGGGACCTTGGTGCCTCCTTACCCTCTTCATGTGGTATTTTATGCCAATATGTATAATTATCATGTTGTTCAAATTAGCTTTTCTTTTTCCCACACACCTTCAATGGCTACTGTTGGAAGAGAAGGATAACAATCCTTTTCAGTCATCTGAAAGTAAATTAATAAAAAAAACCCCCTCACAACCCAAAGTCAGCTTTCACAACAAACAAAATAATATTATTAATTATCAACTTCCTTGCTGACTTTATGCTATTACAAAAGATGTAAAACAAAGGATAACGAAGCAGGGAATTTTAATTTTCATTTCAACAATTATGCTTGATCACATTTAGTATAGCTATAGATAGGACACAATTCTTATTTACATAGGAGATAGTATTAGAGCAATGCAGGAGAAAATGTGAAGTCATTCAAAACCAGACTGTACACCAATATATTTAATGCCAACACTGATGAAATGTAAAGCTGACCAAGAGCAGGATGCTGAAATTGCTGTTCAGTCCTTACACACTGAAAACTTCCTCTGAAGTCTGGGAGTTCAGCTGGGAGTGTGTGAGGGGAGCACAAGGCTCTTAGCTCAGCTCATGGATGTTGCTGAGCACCAGCATTAAGTTGTGAACACCATTATCCTAAGATGTGGGGGTGAGAAGAAAGTCATACTGTGTAAACTGTTCGTCTTTGGAGCCAGGCATCCTTCTATTTCTCTTTCTGGCACTTCACTTTTGTAGACCAAGTGCTTCCCGAATAAGTGAGCCCGGTTACAAAAAGGGAATGCCAGCCAGCCTTGGCAAATTGAGCCCACTGAACGCTTACGGCACAGCTTTGAAACGCGGTTCAGCTACCCAGTATTAGAATAGCGGCGGAATAAACCCAGGCGGGACCTTCGTATTTCCGCTGCATCCTCTGATGCACGAGTTTAACTCTCCTCTGCGAACAGCGTTGGCTGTCACTTTGGCAGACAGCGTCCGTCCCCTCGTTCCCCCTTCCCTCTAGCGACAGGGAACCGGGTACGCGATGGGAGACCGCCGCCGCCCGGCCAAGGCTCTCTCGGTGTCTGTATCCCCCCGCGTCCCGCAGCCCCGCGCACTCTCCCGCTCCGCTCCGCCGCCACCCCTCTCCCCGGGCTCGTCCCCTCCCCGCTTACCTCGCTCGCAGTCAGAGCGGCCNCGGCCTTTACAGGGGGATGCGTTCCCCGATCCCAGCTCCGGGGCTCCCTCCCGCTCCCCTGCCGGCCTCCGCGCTGCCACCCCCGTACCATCCCTCGCCCTCGCCGGCGGTACTCCGGCTCCTGCGCTGCCCCCGGTCCCAGCGCAGCTCCGCAAGCTCACCCCACCCCTCGCACTGGGACTCCCCTAGCAGCCTCCTTCTCTGCCCTCGCCCCTTGCCCGTCTCTCCCCCGACCTCCGATAGTCTCACAAAGAGCAGAAGGAGCCGGGACAGAGTCTGGCCTGGGGCGCGCAGCTTCGGGGCGAGAGGCACAAAACGGGCCCTCAGGGACGTGTGAAACGGCAGAGGGATGGAGAGATAGATCCCCAGACGTGTTAGCGGGGAACAAAGGGGCTGGAAACAAATGCCATGAAATGTCTTTGAGGGTTTAGCATTATCCCGGTCCCATGTGCTCTGAATAGTAATCTGCTTATTTCCGAGCGCTGCAGAGGTCTGCATGACCTGATCGTCTCTGATTTCCTTGTCCCACCGGGATGACTGTCAGATACTTCTGCTGCTTTGTCTCTCATATTGTTCAGTTGTTAGTTTGGGTTAGTTACTATGTTTTACTTTACTGCTTTTAATCTAGCTCATTCATCTTGCGCTCCAGTTCTGCCTCATGGAGCATGTACCCTTTATTTTGCAATTTGTCTGTAATGTGAGTCTGTTGCTTCACCTCTCCATAAGATCATTTTTTCTCTACAATTTTTTGTCTGGAAAGTGTTAATCTGATTCCTAAGTGAGCAGTATTGCCACTATCTTCTGTTGAGACGGAAGTCTAAAAGAAAGAGGGTGCTTTTTGCTTTCCATGCAGAATGCCACATATATGCAGTGAACAGTGCCCTTCCTTTAGCAGGCTCCAAACTGTTCAAAAGGTGCAAAGTGCAACTTTACCTGTAGTGGTGTGGTTTTGGGTTTATCAGTTTTATGTATGTATTTGTTCTTTGTTTTATATTGGTTTTTATAAGTTGTAATGGTTTGCCCCATGTCATCCTATTTATCCCTTCTTTTACCCCAACCCTAGTTTTATGTCAATCAAGTTATACAGCCCCTGGGTCTTGTCTATCACTTTGGGGCCTCTCCCAAAAGTCTAGAAAGTTCCAGTGAGGGCCTCGAGTGATTGGACAAAACCCTGGCTGTCTCCCCGCCTGAGTTATTGATTTGTTATAATATGTGTCATTCACCTGCAGAGCCATACCCACATGATCTCTGATTTGTCCTTAGCTGAACCCATCCCCGAGTTCCTCCCCCCAGTAAAAGATGTTGTATTCGGGGGTGTTCGGGCTCTTTCCCGCCCTTTCTGCTAAGGCTTCCTCCTGTTGAGGGGTCTCTGCCGAGGCAGGGACCCTGAGCTGAGGTTGTCCGCACTGTAAGATGAATAAACCCAGTGTTTGAACCCTGAGCAGACTGACTCCCTGTTTCCTGCTGTAGCCGCTCCAGTCCTTCGGGCAAACAAGAACCCACGGGGATTGGCGAGGTTCTTTCTAGCCACCGAGCCGTACCCTTTGCTGCTGTGGTGCCAGGGCTAGCCGAGGCACAGAGACACTGGCAACAGCCACATTTACCAGTTCAAACTTTGGTTTATAGGAACAAAAGAGCTCCAATGCTGAGGAAAGCAGGTACTGTCGTGTTTGGGATTGCCTGTGTTCATCTTAGTTCTGCTCATCTGTGGTTAATTCTTTATTGCAGCATTACAGTTTGTATTTTAATCACTCACAAAGTTAAAGCATACTCTGCTGGGGTTTCTACAGCAACGTGATAACTATGCTATCACAGTGTCTGTTGCACTCCTTTGTGGACAGAAACGCACAGATTGTTCTTTCTTGCTGAGATTTCTTCTGGGGATATGGATATGCATTATTTAAAAAAACATCAGGACTGGCAAGAATTTAATTTGTTTTCAAAGTATTGGGCTATATACAAGACATTACCCTGAAAGCAACTCATTATGGCTGGTTTTAAATTGTCTGAAACTCTGTTTCTGTCATGACAAGTTGCTTGCTTTTATCCTTTGGGAAGGACCAGTTACAAGCATGCTCAGCCTAACTGGTTAAGGTTTCCTTCATTGCCTAGTAAACACGTTTTGGCATCAAGTAACAGCAATATTTCATTTTCCCTTACCTAAGCTCTTTTTTCAACCCTCTGTAGCCTGGAAGATGAAGGGTTCTCCTGATCAGCATGGGGAGAAGAGAACAAATGAGTATGATGAGTCTTGCAAAGTGCTTCAGGCAAAGCTCTGAGCCTGGCATTTATTCATGTATTCTGATTGCATTTGCCTCCCCAAGGTGTGTGGGCTATGCAGTGAACCTTCTTTACCTATTTGGGTAGAGGTATTTGTGCTTGAGCTTGCAAAATGGTACTCTGCAGGAGGTGGGGGAAATGAGGGCAAGCTACTTGGGGGAGTGGGGAGAAAGGTTTGGAAGTAACTACAATTCCAAAAAAGCATCAAGAAGAAAAAAACAGTGTCATAATGATTCACTCCCAAGACAGGGTTCAGGTTTAATGGAAGGATCCACATGTACGCACTGACTCCTGAACATTTTAATTTTTATCATGATTGTTCTTTTTGATGTGATCTTATAAGAAGAAAGAGTCTTCATTTGTTTTAGTAACTATAAATGAGCGTTCCCTATGATATGAGGTCTGTTAATGCTACAGAAAATAATGCTTTTGTTACAATTTACAAATTAGGGACTCAGTCTGGCATCCATTTAAGACATTGATAGTAAACTCACTGTAAAGAGGAGGGGCACTCCTCTAAGGAATCCTGGAGCTGATGGAGGGGTTTTTGCAGGCTGTATGCTTTGCACTTGGCTTGCAGCTTCTGGCTTGGCTGGAGCATTTCCGAGTGTCTCCCCCATATGGTTCCTCTGGTGTCTGAACAGTGTGAGCACGGGCACAGTTTGTCCTGCGGCTCTGGCACTTACAGGTGCCATGCAGAGAATCACTCTGATCTGCTTGACTGCTTTTATCACACTTGTAGGAAGCTCATTATCTCTGTGACTTCTGCCTCTGTCACATGTAGTCACAGTCACTCAAAAGTTATTGGAAAGAGCAAAGACAAAGCAAGAGTTACATTTATAGACTGTGGTTTTGAGAACCTTGAGTCTTTTGGACTTAAAATGGACTCTCACACTTAAAATAACAGTAAAACACTGCACTATACTTTAAGGGTGAACTTAACCTTCACATATTTAGAAACAAGAAACAGAGGATTATTACTTCAATATTGCTTTAGAAAGATGCCAAATATGAAATTCTCTTAGTGCATTTGGCTGCCTTAAAAAGTGTTCTTTCTGCTGTACAAAACTGTTGAAAACTCATTCACAAATTGAATTGCAAATGAAAAAAAGAAAGAAAAAAGTACGGTTTCTTAGTTAGGGAAACAGGCAAGTAGTTCTTTGGAAACCTCAAAATCCATCTGGGTGTTACATATAACTTGGATTCTGAAATTACAGCTTCCAGCTTTTCAGGAAAAAAAGGTAAAAAATGTGAAAAATCATAAATCTTTGGAAACAGTGCTAGTTAAACTCCCGCAGCAGCACTGAGGGATTTAAAGTCAGTAATCTGAATTTAACAAGGCCTGTATTTTCACAGGAAAGCAAAGGCTTGTTTTGATCTTTTGGGATTGGTAGGGGAAATAATCCATTCCAGTGGGTGAACTGGCTCCAGGTGAAGCCCATTCCCCCTTATGCGAAATGGTTCTAATACTTAGTCTCAGTGTTTAGCTTGTTTTGACAGCAGTCCCATAGACCAACACTCATGACCAAAGCTGGGAAATCTGTGCTGTGCCCTGACAACAGTTGGAAATAATCTGCCAGAATAGGTTTTAGTTTCTGTACAATTCCACAGGGTTGGCTGCTTTTTTCTCTAGTGATATTTGATAGTCCCAACACCAAACTGTTGATAAAACAAAGAATAGTAAATAATTCATAATTATGAATGGATCTGGCTACTTCAGCACCCCCTGCTCGCCCCATATTTCCATGAATAGATTCCTTAGGTTACTCCAGAAATGGAAATTTGGAAATATTCACATAATACAGAGCAGTGTGGGTTATTCATAATATGCAAGGCTTTAAAGGAAACTTACTCAAGAGCTTCCTTCATCCTAATAGCTTTCTGAAAGCACTTGATAGTTCTTCCCTGTGGCTGGCTCTGATTTTGCATTGTGTGAGGATACAGGTTATTAGAGGACTAATTTTCATTGAGTGGTTCATGTGAATAGGTGTAAATATCTGACGTGTGGGTTAACCGTGCAAAAATAGTACTCCTGCATTTCAAAACATTTAATATCCAGCATTTAAAATTCAGCTGGAGAATCAGTCTAATTCTGCTGCCATTTGAATCAATAGGAAAATTCACTGATTAGCCTCTTCCTGTGTTCAGTAAAGCTGCTTACCTTTATTTTCGAGTCACTCATTCAGTGTGCTGTCAGCAGAGATTTTAGAAAAGCTGAGCACTTCCAGCTGTTGGTGGAATTCAGTTAAAATCCTGGTGACAAGTAAAGGCCTGACTCAGTCCTGTCTCACTGCCACTGATAGCCCTATCCAAGGTATTCTCCCCTGCATTCCCTCCTGCCCAGGTTAGCGCCAAGCAGCAGCAGAGACGTGACAGCTCAGAGCAAGGGCTGACTCCAGGCAATGAGCTACGTGAGAAATTCTCCCAGGAGAGAAGTACAAAGCAGAGAAAATGGAGTCAAGCAGCCAGGCACAACAATGAAATTATTTTTATACTGTGTAGCTAATAATTTTGTACTTTTTTTTTTTCGTATATTCAACTACGCTGGGGCAAATAGATCAAGTGCTGGAATAAATGGAAAAACTTGTACACATGACCTAGTGGGCACTGGGTGAGATCAAATATCAGCCTGAAGTCAGGAGAGGAGAGGAAACAAGGCTTCACACAAAGGAGACTTCCATGTGCAAAATGAGCCAGGGAATGGGTGCCAAAATGAGTCAACATTTTTAGGATGTAAGTCAGCGCTCTTATAAAATAATTTTATTCATTAGTGTCATTCTTTTTTAACTACATGGGCAGCAGAAATTTGAAATGCTGCCAAGTCTGACTCAAAATTAATTTGGGTTTGTGCTTATGTGGAAGAGAATAGGCCTTTTGTCCATAATGCCATATAAGCTCCATAGGGTGACCCTGCATTGCACAGGATGTAGCTGAACAGCCGGTAATTGATGAGGTTTCCATTAACACATAACACAGTGTGCACAGTAATGAGATCACAGGAAAAGCTTTTTTCAAGTGTTTAAGTACTTTCTTGTATAAGGAGCTGAGTTCGTACTATAAGGGAACAAGGAACCTGTTTTCCTGGAACAAGGCAATAAGAAACTTGATTTCCTGGAGGAGTTTCAATACATAGGTGTATATGTGCTCAGCACTGGGTTCCACAGACATGATGAAGTAACTGCAGTTAAAACTGAAAGGTTTAAAGCTGGGGACCAGTTTCTGTTGCATGTGTAAAGCAGGTTACAGGAGTACCAGGTGTAACACTTTGGAGCTCTGGAGATAGCACTGGGATGTGTGCATCGTGTTGCTACTATTTCAGCAACACCCAGGAACGTGCAAGTGGCACAGCATAGGGGCGTGTTGGTGGGGTTTGAGCCTGGTTTGATACTGCTTCCCTGAGCAACCTCCAAGCTCTCCTTATGCTCCTCTCACAGAAGGAGCATTCAGCACCTCCCAATGTGCACTGCCATGTGGCAGAGGGGGAGTGAGGCTGCAGTGTGAGAGCAGGAGAGCCCCAGCCTGCCTGTGCAAATACAGCAGAGGTGCTGCTTTATCTCCTGATGCTCCCAATGGGAAGTAAAGGCAGCATCCCATATGTTGCAGTCTGTTAACTGGGTGAAAGGGGAGGCTCTGTAGCCAGCCTATAAATAAGTATATTTAAAGAGCCAAGAATGTGCCAAGGAGGAGATTTTGAAGAAATTGTATAGAAAATCACATTTGTTAACAAACAAGCTTAATGGAGTTTTGCTAAGAAATGGAACTTCAGTTCCAAACCTGACTACCCTTAGCCTATGTGGGATTTGGTAAGTGAGTCAGTCCTTTAAGAGGACACAAAATGTGAAAAAAAAGATGGATGTTTTCTTCATCATAAAACATACATTTTGGACTCTTTCATATAGAAGGTGGCCCTTGCAAATGAGTCAACATTAGGTACACCTGCCACAGAGGAAGATTAAGCCTTATCTGTACAAAACATCTCCTGTCACTGAGGACAACTGGTTCACAGAGCTGAGATATATGACCTTCTACGATTTCCTCTGACATTCATGTGTAGAAAGTTCCCTGGGGTAAACAATGCTTTATAAATGTACATGTTTAAATAAGTTCTTCTCTCAAACAATCCCTCCAGTGGTAGTTCCCTCCAGTGATTTATGTCTGGAATGGTAGCATTTGTCTTCTCTTTGCTCCGAGAGAAATTTCTGAAAACATTTTTTAATCATACCCATTTCTGAATTCTGCATTTCATTGTTGTGAAGTGTAAGTGGAGTGAAAATCCCAAGCCACAGAAAGTGAGGCAGGCAGTGTTGGTTTGTGTTTTTGTCTTCCACCTAACCCAAGTCCCACCTTCCCACTAGCAGCAGTGGAATGAGGCATTTCTACTCTGCCACACTGCCTCCAACAGCAACACACACACAGTCTGTAATGACCATCCCTGGATGTGTTTAAAAAGAGACTGGATGTGGCACTTGATACCATGATCTAGTTGAGGTGTCAGGGCTGGGTTGGACTCGATGATCTTGAAGGTCTCTTCCAA
This sequence comes from Illadopsis cleaveri, assembly GCA_013399915.1. Classification (NCBI taxonomy): domain Eukaryota; kingdom Metazoa; phylum Chordata; class Aves; order Passeriformes; family Timaliidae; genus Illadopsis; species Illadopsis cleaveri. The sequence goes on along the minus strand of VXBB01000325.1, from coordinate 202,648 downwards.
CCTACACATTCTGTGATTCTGTGACTTTTTTTCTGCAGAGTTTCACAGGGATGCAGGAATTACTTTAGTGCTGAGCTACATATATGCAGTGATCCTTGGTCAACATTACCCAAATGTAATCCTACCTATTTTAAATATATTTGTTTTCTGAGAAAGAAACAGCTTCATTCTCTTATCATTAGTAATAGCTTTGGATAAGAATATTATTATTTTTTCAAAGGAACACATATTCTCATACTTACTGAAGGGAAAGCAAAAAAAAACCAGTTTAGACTCACAGATACTGGGATTTATTGGTTTGTATTGAAAGCATGGGGACTAATTTTAAATTATCCTTTGTTTTGCTTGCAATTTCAATTATTTGAGACGTGTAACTGTTAAGGAGGGGAGTATATTGATGAGTGTTTATAATCCATGGTCTCTTGGCTGTACAGGTTAATAATTTCATTGAAACCAGTGAATCTTCTCATGTTAGTGAGATGATCATGTGCATTGTGAATACATGCCTTAGTTTGCCCATATTGGTACCATTTAAAAAATACAGATCCCAGTAGTTCCGAGCAGGCTTTCACAAATATGTGCAGAGCTGGAACAACAATTTCACACTGATTGCTATGAAGTGATGCACAAAGATGTACTTGGTATTTGTGCCTCCTTTCAACAATGTAGTTGAGATTTTACAATGCAGATACATATGCTTTAAAATAAAGTGGGGATCCTGTGTACAATTTTGAGAGGTTTCTGTACCAAGTGGTATCAGAGTTACCTTTGCACTATTGAATTCTGTCTCCTGTAGTTAGAACAGCACTGGCATTGTGCAGACCTGTGACAGACACTGGCATTTAGATTGCCTTTATTCCCACAGAATGCAGGTGGGAAGGGTGGCAGATGACAAGGGGGCAAAGCAGGAAAGTTCCACTGCTGGAACTACTGGCAAAACAAAGTGCTTCCTTTTAATCATCATCGTTGGCTAAATCCTCCCTTATTCATCTTCACTTCTAACTTTATCTCCTCAGATCCCTCTCGTCCTATCATTGTGATTTCCTCATTGCTATTTCCTTGATAATCTAATGGCTCTGTGGCATTACATGTTCCAATTTACTGTTTCCTTACTTAGCCATCTTGGCTGATATAATGGTATGACAAGTCAAAGGAAAAAGTAAAATTAAGCTCATTGGATTATAAAGAGCAACATTTTTTTCTATAGGTACAGCTATACAAAACATAGATAGTGATTTCTGTTTTCACGATCTTCTTAGCACTCAATTTAGTTTTTGAATAAGCGCTGTATTACACTACACTCTACTTTTTTTTACTTTAGACTTTTAAACATTGTTATTTTACACAATACCTCCTCATGGTAAGTCATTAAATCCTACCAGACCAAATGTCTAGTTGTCTGAAGTAGAAGGTACCGCTAACTTTATCAACTGTAAAATTTCAAACCTCTCCTTTCTTTATTATGATTATTACTCAGTTTTGGAACCAGGTCTCAGAATGTTGCCATTAGTTTCAGCAGAGCCTTCACTTAGCTCTTAGAAATCAAATAAGTAACTTGTGCTGGGAGCTGTAGGACGTGGACTTGCAATTTGAATCATAGGATCATAGACCACCACATTAGAAAGGACCTCAAGGAGCATCTGATCCAAACTTTCTTGCCATAAGCACAGCATAGACAGGATGGTCCAGCACCCTCAAAAGTGTCCAATGTTGGGAAATCCACCACTTCCCTGGAGAAATTATTCCAGTGATGTCTAGGGTCCACTTTTTTTTTTTTCCCCTCTATGTGTGGGTTTTTCTTCCTGAATTTCTCTCTGAATTTCCTAGCATCCAGAAACACTCCTTTCCCTAAGATAGAACTACAAGCCATATTCTGGAGTAACAAGAAGATAAACAATAAATTCAGGGCTATATTTTAAAATATTCTGTAGAAATAACACACTGATGGAAAATACCCCATTTACCTAGCTATGGAGGTAGCCAAGAGACACTAAATAATACTGAAAACTAAAGCACTGAGTATGTCAGGTAATACATAAGGATGAGTTTTCTGGAATACAGAGATGTCAGACACAGGAGGTTTGCAGTGTACAAAGCTGCCATATCCTGTCACATTGTGTACAGTGTCATTCAGCCTCCCGTACTGCCAGTCAGCACAAACAAACCTGCTCTGAGACACAGCATGGGCACAACTACCACATGTCAACAGAAAAATGATGGGACACAGATTATGGCTGCAAGATAAAACTGGCAGTATAATTTTCATGTATTGTGTGGAAAACAGAGGGAAAGCAGGAAAGTGGTACATAGTATTTTCTGATCTTGGTGCTTGTAGAGCTAAGTCTGTAAGTCGGTGACCACTGACTGAGATGTATAGAAATAGGGCTCTCTGTAATTCAAAGCATTACCAATTCTCACTTTGATGCTTTGGTTTGTAACAGTAAAGCCAAGAGATGTCATGTCATTAGATCTGTACTGCCCTTGAGTGGATCAAATTCAGCTCAGTGGTAGAATGGTAGAACAAATAATATCATTGAATTGTATAATTACTAAAGATTTGCTCCTGCCTCACTAAGGGGCAGTGTCCAAGTGAAGAAGAGTCAATACAAGGCTAGATGCAATGCAACATGGAGCTGCACTCCACTCTCTCTTCACGTGCTATATTTTAAGGCATACACATAGACATTTCTGTTGAAAAGCATTCTCTGAATGTGGTGAGAAGCCGGTATTGCCTGACCTCCAAATGAAGTGGGACTTGAGGGAAGAAATGTAAAAAGGCCAAGTCTTATCTTTTGCAGTACAAATTAACACACTGAATTTCTAGAATAGAATAAACTAGACCAGACTGTTACGTAGTCCAACTGCCTGAGCACCTCAGAGCTGACCAAAAGTTAAAGGGTGTTGTTAAGGGCATTGTCCAAACACCTCTGAAACAGTGACAGGTTACCTGGGGCACTGATCCCCTCTCCAGGGAGCCTGCTCAGTGTTTGACCACCCTCTCATAAAGAAATGCTTCCTAATGTCAAGTCTGAATAGCTGTAAATAGGATACCTTGAATTAAGAACATAGACTATAATTTTGGTAGTTTGTGACATTTCTAGAACAAAACATATTGATCAGAGGAATTTTTAAAAGCAGAAATTCTTTTTATTCCCAGCAGTTGAACAAATCCAGTACAAGGTCTTAAAACCCTCTCTTGACCCATCCACGTTTTTCAGCAAAACAAAGTTCTGTTCAAAAAGCTTCTCCAATTCTGTTCCAATCCTTCTGGTTTTCTTCCAGCAATGTTGGATACTACTTGTGAGGAACCCAGAAAAATGTTTAGTTCAGGCCATTTAAGAAACTAAATAAGTTTCTTCCATGTAGGGGAATTAGAAATATTTTATCATTTTTTAAACTTTTGTGTGCAAATCACTTATTCTTGCTGACAAAGTAGGATGAAATATGATGCCATTGTAAAACAAAGGAGTTACAGAATCTCTTTGAAAATTCCTGTCAATGGTCACGTCCAGGTATGATCAGCTGGTGCAGGGGCAGCAGCTCCAACATCAAGGCTCTGTGTCTGTCACAGAGGACGTGTCCAAGGCTGGATCGAGTGGCAATGCAACGTGATCTAGATGAAGTGTGAAATCGCAGCACATGCCGGGCAAATTATCCACAGCCTGTGGCAGGGTGTTTATGACGGCTCTGTTTTGGCTGGATGCTTGTGGGCTTGCTAAGGACGGGCAGTCCTGGCCTGATAGACACTCTGCTGCTACTTAGTTACTTCCAATAGATTTTTAAACAAAATTGGAGCTGCTGCGGTGAGTTTGTACAGATTCGTGGGTGTGGTGTTTTTGCAATAGGCTCATTGAGTCAGATTTGCCTTGTGGGGGGGACACAGCCTGAGGCGAGGGTAGAAAAGCCATGGTCACTGGGCATTGGGATATTGTCACTTGTTCAAAATAGGCTTCAAAATTGAGGTAACAATTCATGAAAACATTTCTAAAGAGGTAGATCTAGGTACTCCATTGAAAGCATGGAGAAAAGGGACATGAAATAAGTGTGATGTTAGTCCATGCTAACATCTGTTTTTCTATTATAAAATATTCTTATATTTTCTGTTTTTCTAATCATCTGTTTTGAGTTAAGAGACAAGCTTCCTCATTTCATCTATTTGGTCCATTTGGTGCTTTTAGTTTATGAATTTATTTAGCATCTAATAGGGCACGATGTAGTTTGAGTATTGTGAAGAACAATTAAAATGGGAGAACAGTGCTAAATTAAGCAGTTTGGGTCTCATTCTGTGTAACTTTTACAATAATTTCTACTGACACAAAATAAGTAGCAGTGTTTTGCTAAATGGAGTAGTCTAGATTTGAACATATGTCAATGTAACACAGTTCCCAAATGGCTGTGAAGTTGTGTCATTATTTGTGTTTTATAAATACTTTGTAATGCCATAAATGGTTAAACTAAGTGGCAGAGAATGTCTGCTTACTGCACAACCACCTGACGTTGGAAGTAGATACAAGTAGGCTGCAGGACAGGATTTGAATTCAAAATATTGCAACAACAGAAATAATTTAAGATTGAATGCATGTCAGTAAAGGGTAGTGAAATGTAATGTACTCAGGGATAATCAGGTAAATAAAAACAGGATGAGGAAAAAATTGGCTTCATAAATATGAAGGAAAGGGTCTGGATAATGGATCAGAATTGATGGCAGTTTCACAACTCCTTTAGACAAGTGAGAATTTGGTCCAATACCTTAACAGAAACACAAGCTGCATGTAAGGCTCTGAGCTGAAACCACAGCATGCACAGAGAAGAAGAAAGGCATGGAGCATTCTGCAAAAATACAGCTTTTTTGTTATGAAAGAGTGCATGTATACAGCAGAACATCTTCACAGCCATTAATGTTTGTAAAGATCAGCTCATGTTAGCAACCAGTTCTAAAAGTGGAGTGCAGGCTCCCACAAACCTCATCAGATCACATCCAGGAGGAAGTGATTTTGTTACTGTGCAGAGACTTCTACTGTATTCATTACAGCCAACAATATCAAAGCATTGTACAGTAGCATGAGACAGCTACTGAGCATTTCTTTTCCCATAACATTTCCATAGATAGGACAGTATAACTAGTAATGTATTCCCTAAGGAGATCGAAAAACTAACTTTTGGTATTGTAGGGTTTTAACATTTCAAAAGCTCCATCATATTTCTAGGATATTCTCTCACTGAGAAATCTGAGTAGCTGGAAATGGTTTCTTTTTGTATTAGTCTGCACTTCTTTCATTTCGTGCTCTTCATGCACCTTTCTCAGTTTTCAGTGTGACCGTGTGACCTACATGATGTCATTGTCATGTACACAATATATAGCACATTCAAAAAAAAGGAGAATAACATCTTGTATCACTAAAGCATGTCATTATCTGGCACTCAGAAACCAGCAGAGGAACAGCACGCTGTGCGTAGCGGGGCACAGTGTCACTTCTCAGCTCCTGCTGGCTGCATCGCTGGGGCTGCCAATTATGGGAAGAATTATGTCAGGAGAGCAATCGTCAGCATTAATTATAACTGCGGGATAATTTGTAATGTTTCTTTATTTTGTTAAGTTTCCTTTTGTAAGACAGTAGGGACTGAAGGTTTATTGCAGGCCTTTATTTCCATCTTCATTCTTCACTGCATTCTGAATATTTCTCAGAAAGTCAGCATGAAATATGGATTAGATACATTCCCAGACAGACAGTACGGAGGAGAGGGGAGACAGGAGGAAGCGGGAAAGACCAAAAATCAGATGAAAAGAGCTTCAAAGATTCTCTTCCCTCAGAGCGGAAGTTTCTGAAAGATCAGAAGACGAAAGCAAAACGTGAAGGTTAACCTACGAATAACCACGTGGGGTACCGGAATTGGATATAGAGGAGGTACTTCAGAAAAACCGCCCAGGTGCTTAAGTGATCACAGCTGTGACGCAGCCCGAGCCGGCTGTGGGCTCAGGGGCGGTCCGTGCCCAGCAGCGGCGGAGCGAACACAGCGCACTTTGCACTGCCACCGAGCAAGGCCCGCACCCCGCGGAACCGGCCGCGCGCTGGCCCCGGGATTTCCCGCGGGATTGGCGGCACGGAAGTGACGGCGGCGGCGGGAAGTGACGGCGGCGGCGGGAGCGCGGGCCGGGGCCGGGTCGGGCCATGAACAGCCGCCTGCAGGAGATCCGCGAGCGGCAGAAGCTCCGCCGCCAGCTCCTGGCGCAGCAGGTACGGCCGGGGACGGGGCCTGGGGCGGGCCGTGCGCGGGCAGGGGCCGGGCCGGCCGCGGCCTGACTCTGTGTTTCCCGCTGTGCAGCTGGGCGCCGAGAACGCCGACAGCATCGGCGCCGTGCTCAACAGCAAGGATGAGCAGCGGGAGATCGCCGAGACCAGGGAGACCTGCAGGTCGGTATCGGAGGGGAGTGCCTGTGCAAAACTGGGGGCTGGATGGGAGTACAGGCCCGGGAAATGGGATGGGCTTGCACTCGGTGAAAGAAAATTCATTAATTAGTCAAATCAGGGCGGTGACTGAGGCAAGTAGGGTCTAAGTTATTCCTTTCTAAGAGCAGCTTGGAAATACAGGCTGACTTTTGTTTCTGGTGTTGAAAAGCAACTGTGTAGGAAAACCGAGATCTGAATTTAGAATGGGCCGTCTGCTTGAGTCCCAGAGCGTTCATGCTTTTGCTAAGCACAGTTCAGGGCAGGTCAGTTCGAAAGTTCTCATGAAACTACGGATACGTCTAGGACAGCAGATACTGCATATCAGTTCTCACATGTGTGTGAACAGGCTTAATTTTGTGGGCCAACTGCTTTGGGGTGAAACAAGCTGTACCTTTTAGAAAAATGAGAAATGGAATGAACTTAAGTCTGTAGATATACTGCATTGGTTAAAATAAGCTGTACTTTTGGGAGCAGAAAAATGAGAAAGACGAGGGAATGACTCCTTAATAAGTTGTGCTGAACTCAAATATACTGAGAGAGGAATAGCTTTTCATGTATGACATTTTGAAATAGTTTCAAATTTGTAACATGTGGTCAAAGCATATTATCAAAGATTCCTGAACACTTTTCTTTGGAGGCAGAAACTTTCTTATGAGGATTTTTGGCTCTTCATAGGGCTGCTTATGATACTTCTGCACCAAATGCAAAACGTAAATATCCAGATGAGGGAGAAGCTGATGAGGAAGAGATTGAAGAATATAAGGTAAGAAAAAGAGGAAAAAGGTACTTTTCTCTGGCGTTGTGTCCTTGAGGTACTTAGAAAATGTGTGTGTATAGTAAAATAAATGTGATGTGTATAAGGCCTGTAATACGTGTGTTCCACAGTGGTGGCAGCACTCCCGTGGTGCCTTCCACTACAGAAGTGTAAGAGAAAGGACAGAGATGCTCCATGGCTCACCTTGGGTGTGACATCGGTGCATTGGGCTGTGCACTCACCAAACCCCAGTGTGTGGGGGCTGAGTTAGTGCTGCTCCTGGGAGGAGGCAGGCCCAGGTGTAAGTGCCCACAGGGAACAGCACTGAGCCATGGCTGGCTGGGGCAACAAGTGGTGAAATGTGTGTGTGCACTTGGATACACACAGAAAGAATCTTGACCAGAATTTCCTTGTGTCAAAAGGAGAGCCTGCAGTTAGCAGCAGGCACAGGCCATGGGATGAGACAAGGGAGGCTGAGGGTGTCTTCTGACCCACCTGTGCAGTGCCAAGGAATGCAGTTCTGGATGAGTGGAAGAAACAAGGGATTCTAAAGGAATTGGAAGTAAGAGGCTTGGGTCAGGGTATTCTTTTAAGTGTCCAAATTGTCCAGGAAGAGTTAGGTTGAAAAAGGCAAACCAAAATGCCTCTATAGTCATTGAAGTGTCAAACTCTCATGCCCTTCGCTTTTCAAATGCTCACCCCAAAGCTATTTGACAGTTTCTTCCTCATGTGATGTTTTGGCCAAGATGAGAGATAGAAAGAGCTTAAACAAAGGCATGATTATGGTACAGCTGTCTTTATGATTTNTTTTCAAATGCTCACCCCAAAGCTATTTGACAGTTTCCTCCTCATGTGATATTTTGGCCAAGATGAGAGATAGAAAGCGTAAACAAAGGCATGATTATGGTACAGCTGTCTTTATGATTTGCTTTGGGGTCTGGTTGCAGTGTATGTCCTCCTCCCCTTTTTCTATGTCCTAATAACCTTGTTTCTCTGGTTAAATTGAATTAATGTCTGTGTATTTATGAAATAGTGCAGTGCTTGCTATTCTCTTGGATGCCTGAAATAGTAATTTTTTAAATACAAAGCCTTTGTCAGGTTTGTAAATCTTTCTGTAATAATGTCTATCTTTCGTCTTACTGAACCAAAAAGTTAATGTCTGACAGAATAGTTTTTGATGATTGATTTTGAAAGTCTCTGTGTAAAGGGACAGACATTGTTTTTAACATAAGTGTAAGTCTGTACATCCTGTTTAGTAAAGAAATTGTCACTGTGAGGTAGAAGGATGTATGTGAAGAATGGTTTTTATTCTTCATTAGTGATCAATTAATATCAATTATTTTTACTTCTTCACCAAGTGCATGGTTAAAGAACTAAATTCTAATTACCTATAAAGTATATGTGGATAAGTCACTTGGGTTGGCAAAGTACATGAATCTTATCATTAAGGTTTTCTTAATCACTGTGGAGAAAATTTACCCTGCGGTGGGCTGTAACCACTTGCAAGTGGCCAGACTTTTCCTATGTTGTTGAAATGGAAGAATATTTTAATAACAGTAGCTCAGACAAAATTCAGTTGAGCAGATGAACAGACTTAAGAAACTTGAAACCCCAGAGTAGAACATCTACAGTGGAGTCATCAGCTGTTTCCTGCAGGCATTGCTAATTCCCTGCTGGCAAGGAGATAAGAACAGTAAAATTCCATCTGCATTTATGTAACTTTTTCCTGAGCCCTCTGAGCCTGCTTAAATTTAGTCTCGTAATATGAACTCATACAAAAACCTGGATCCTTACGGTGTCAAGCCCTATTGTATTGTGTTTAATGCAACTCAGACAAAAGCAATAGCAGACTTAACTAGTAGTGTTGTGGACAAGTTTTGCAAGTTTGCCAGTTTTGTTTGAAAAATCAGGGGTATTTCTGATGTGAAGGGACTTGTGTCTGTATCCCTGACTTGCAGTGTTGGGTTCTGTGTGATGGGATCAGGTAAGTCTTCTGAAATGATTTCAAATTTTTGTGCCCTGGATTCAGATTTGGTGAAAATGAATGTACCCTCAAACCTGTGTGAGAGCAGTTTTTGAGATAAAAGGTGAAATATTTTACTTTGCTCAGCCATGTAGGAACATCTGATGCCAAAAAAAAAAAAAAAAGTTTTAATTTTGGTGTGGTTTTTTTTTTTTTAATTTATGTGTCTATTTTTGGTTTTTCTGTAGAATAAGTGTGAATTTATAGTGGTGGTTCTTCATAAGGCTCAGGCTGATGTGAGAACAAAGGGCAGCACTGGCTCCAGTCCGGCAGCTTGACCCCAGGCCTGCCAGCCTTGGGGGGTGGGTGATAGGGAAGAGATGCACTGTTGGAAAAATGGATAATGGATATTTTAAAGTCAGAAAGTTGAGTTGTGGTTTTGGAGAACTCCTAAAATACTCTTTTCTTGTGGAATTGTAACAGTTGTCCCAGGGTCAGTTGAGCTCCCTGCTCTGTATTTTATATATATAATGGGATTAGAGTCTCTGCTGCCACTGCCAGGCTTTTCGGTGTGGCTGGGAGCAGTGAGTGAGTGAGTGCTGTTCCACCTGTTGCCTTCCCCAGGTGATTTGACGCATTGTTTGAACCTGTGGCAGTGTCTGGTTTGTGGAGTTTCACTATGTGTGGAGGACAAAACCACTTGTGGTTCTGTTTTGCCCTCTGCCAGCCTAATTTGAGTCTGCCTTGTTCTGCTTCGTTTGTGCAAGCAGGGGCCTGCAGGCTTGGAATGCTTCCATATGCCATTGTTGTGGAGGCTGAAGGAGCTTACTTGGCAGAACCATGGATTCCATGTATCTCCAGTCATTTCAAACTCTGTTTGAGTATTGTGGGGAGTTTGTTTCCCTAACTCAGCAACTCTGTAGCAGTCTGTATACTGGATCCAGGAAGGCAGAAAGTGATGTGCAGTGAGTCTCTCTTGAGTTCCTGTTCTCTCTGAGTTCTGTGTTGGATATTCAGAGTACATCAGTGTAACAGATCTCCAGCAATGTGTTGAGTGAGCAGTTAGTGGCTCTCTTGATATTTTTAATATCAATTTTGGGCCTATAGGATAGGAATGTTAAAATTACATTTAAGGGCAGTCCAGATGAACTACTGACTGGTACCATGAGCTGTTTCTGCAAGGTGTGGACTGTGCTAAGGCTGGAAGATAAGAGATGATTGTGTGGATATAAATGCTCAGAAGTTCTGCTCCAGAAGAACTTCAGCAAAGTATATACTTTCAGTTCAAAGAATGACATTTTTGTGGGACAAAAATGTAAAGTTCTACACCTTATCAAGCACTGTCAGGGGCTGGAAGTGAAGAGATTCTTTTTTTGTTGTTATTGTTCTTTCAGAGGCCTTTCCTAGTAACACTCGTTGTCAGTGAGAGAGATGCAGACATTTTGGGGAATAGGTCATATCTTTTCCCCCTCCAACACTGGAACTGGATGTGGTGTTTGTAGACAGTCCACTTCTTATTATGATTCTGCTTCTTAATGAAAGGACAGAAACAGCTCAATCTTGTATGCACACTTGTAATGCCTGCTTTATTTCCAAGGATGAAGTAGAGCTCCAGCAAGATGAGGAAAACCTGCCCTACGAAGAAGAGATTTACAAAGATTCCAGTACCTTTCTTAAGGTGAGCTGCTTCTGCAATTGGAAATGTAGTCAAAGCTGGCCTAGTTGTATTAAACTGTTTCTGCAACTGATGGGGTCTGAAATACACCTTTAAAGGCTGAGGTAGTGGCTTGGAAGTCACAGGTACAGAAGTTGCCTGTGACAGATCTGACTGTAACTGGTGTTTGCATTGTTCTGAGGCAGCTCCCAATGAGCTGCAGGAATGGTGGGCCTGGTTTGGGACTAAAAGGATGCTCTTGGCCAGTTGAACTTACAAAGGCATGTTGAAAAGATAATCTGCTCCTTTCTCATTTATCAGACTAACATGTACAATGTCTGTGTATGTTCAGTTATCTCCTGTTGCTGTCACTGAACTGCTTCCTATTCTCCAGGGCACTCAGAGCTTAAATCCACACAACGATTACTGCCAGCACTTTGTGGATACAGGACACAGACCCCAGAACTTCATCAGAGATGTGGGTATGTCACAGCCAGTATCTGTTTGAAGATTCCTCATTTGATTCAATAGCACTTCTTTTTCTTCTCCTTTTTTAATTCCTTACAGTTTCTGGGAAGTGCAGATACACAAACTCTTCCAGGTTTTTTGTCTCAGTGTCATACATATCAGGATAGGCATCTATATGGATGGTTTTATTTTCAGTTACTTAGGAGGTCATTGTTACCAAGGCTGCTCTTACCCTTGGTTTTACTGGAAGGTATTTCACCAGGGCTCTTTTTCCAAAGTAAGCTCTTTTGATTCCAGAAAGTAGATGAGTTTAATGAGGAGATCTTGAAACCTCTGTGTGCTGGGCTGTATTGCCTCTTAAGCATGTAAAGTATGGGAAATACTGACATTTAAGTCAGGAAGCAATGTGGATAATATTTCCCAGCTAAATTAGGTAACTGCTGACAGCTCCTTAGAACGCCCAGGTTTAGAGGATGTTGCTTTCCAAGTTTATATGTATCCAGACATAACATGTTACTGAAATGATGCTACGTGGGGCCTGAGTTTATACTTGCTGAAACTAAGGCATGGTTTGGTCTTGTTTCCCAGAGTAGGTGCCCGGCATTCTGTTTTTTAAAGGAGGACATCTCCCTCTGCAGTTTTATGCAACAGTTCTCTGTATTTTCTCAAGTGTAAGATTGCCAGGGCAAGGGGGTTTGGTTTTTCTCCAGAGGCTTTTAATTTATTCTTCTCTGTACTTTGTGAATGCTTCTGTGAAACACATCTGGATGGTTTTTAAGAAAAACGGGCTGTTTTGACACAATTGGATCTTTATCTCCAAAGCCTTTGGGCTTCAGTTATGTGCTTGAGGCAGTTCTACACCCTTCCTGGAAACGAGTAGGGAGAAACAGCAACCCCTGTTGTGTGCCATGGGTTCCCTGCTGTGTAAGGGCTGGGGAAGGGGCAGGTGTTGGTGTGGGATGAACAGCAGCAGCAGCAGCTGGGCCAGAGCCCCTCACAGGGCTGAGCTGTGTCAGCTGCACATCGGTGAGCACACCCTTTCTGCACCATGATCACAGCTCTGCTGAGGTGCTGCCTGTTAGTGGGCATGGCCCAAAGGAAAACAGGGAGTTCTAGAACACCCAGCTGAATCTGAAAAGAGGGAGACACCTGTGGGTCTGGGTTTGGTTAGTTTGATGGGTTTGGATTGAAAATTGTCTTGTGTCTATTGCTGCTGTCTCTGCAGCCCTGGGGTATTGGACTCACAATGGCTGGAAGCAACACAGTGCTGGAAGTCAGGAGAACACAGCAGTAGTTTTGAGCTGTTACATATGTAAAGAAAAGGATGAAAATAACTTCTGGGTGTTTTATGCATGAGTAGCAAGAGATAAAGGTTAGGCACTGAGAACTTTGTTTTCATCATTGCGTTTCTAGGATTGGGACTTAAGAAATTTGAATTAAAATCACAAGAGATGAAGGGTTTGTGGGTTTGGGTGAGGTTTTTTTTCCCCAACTTATTGGTACCATTCCAACTTGTACTTTTAAATGAACGTGAAGCCTTTTAAATAGCTCCTACAAAAGTTGAAGTGATACTGCTTGGGGAGCAGGAATGGCACCTTGTTGGTCTGTGCTGAACCTGCTGCTGGCAATAGCAAGCCCATTGTCTCTAAGGGAGAATGTAATAGACTTCAAAGTATATTTTCATTTTTACAACATTTGCTGCAAAAGATGTAGTGAGGGTTCTCTCCTTTGCATTCTGTACACATGAAAGGTTGGAAAATTGACCTCATAAAGCTAAATGTAGGAACATGTGTTCAGATCTTCAGGACTGCCACCACAGCACCAAATCTCAGTGTAAGGGTTGCCTCAGGGAACCAGCCACACCCCAGGTGCTACCTGGGAAACAGTCATCAAAGATTACACAGACTATGCTGGGAATTAATGTTAATTAGATCTTAATAGAAATCTATGGATGGAGAAAACCAAAATAACTTCTTTCATCATCCTGGCACTTTCAGTTTAACTGAGAGGTTGTTTCCTTCTGGTAGCTGGAGTTGTGAATTCCTGGTCCATTGTAGTGCTCTAGAGAAGATCAGAGCATGGACACTGCATCAGTAACAGCCCTGATCAGCTGGGTGAGGCCAGGAGGCTTTTGTCAAGTACTGAACAAAAACTGCTTTAAAGGGTTTGCTTTGTTCTGACAAAAATTAAAAGGAGGCTAAGTATTAACATTCAGACCTATTCAGAATACTGGACAATGCTTAATTGATAGAGATTTACTCTGTTAAGTAGTTGTTAACTTCATGTTTTCTTCTTCTTAGGCTTAGCAGATAGGTTTGAAGAATATCCAAAACTTAGAGAGCTCATCAGATTGAAGGATGAGCTGATATCTAAATCTAACACTCCTCCCATGTAAGTGTTCTTGTGGAAAATGCCTTTCTTCTCCAGACCTGTTTGAAGTTAGCTGTCTGCTTTGCAAATCTCTTATTTCCAGCACCTGCTTAGACTTTACATTTTCTCTTTCTGTTTGTGTATACAAATGAATCAATTGAAGCATAGAAGAATAAGATCACTCTGGTTTAGTTAGTTTAATTCAGATGTTTAATACAGTGTATAAACTAGATTTTCTTCCCAGTGTGTCATTATTTATAGTATCTAAATCTTTGGGTTTTTTTAAGACCAAATTGTCAACTGATTTGGCTACAGGCTTCAATTTGGGAAGTAAAAGAATATCATGTGGTGGTGAATCTCATGTTATCATGTGGTTTATGATAACAAGAAGAGCTTTAAAAAATTTGCCTCTTAATATAACCTTAGCTTTTCTTGTAGCAGCTGGTTTTTGTATAGTGTTCAGCTATTATCTCAGTATCCATCAACCACATGTTACTTTGCAGTTGAAGACAAAAATGTTTAGGCTGACTGAAAGTCATTTGTCCTTACTGACTTGGAATTACCTCGGAGTTTTTGCTGGATGTCAGACTCAGCCTCAGTGTGCAGCATGTTACTCCAGGGATTCAGACCTCTCTGAACTTACCCTTGTGCTTGTCATGTGCAGTAGCCTTAGTCTGTACCACAAAAATCCACCTGATTTAATGATGGTCACATAAAACCCCTTGAAATAGTTGTCTGAACAACTGAGTTCAAATGGCAGAACACCACCTGCTCTTTTAAGCTAGGCATAAAGTTGGTCAGAAAGTACAAAAGGGAGGAAACCAATAAGCAAATGCTGCCTTCTGACAACACCAAGTACACACATGGAATCTCTTCCACACACTTTTTGGCAAGGGGAAGGTGGTGGTCTACCAGTCAACTGTACTAAGGTTAAAGAAATTTAGGGGAGGGCAGTGTAATTTTTTGGTAGTGATGGAGCAGTGAGTGGTGTGCAGGTGTGGAGGAGACTCATAGGAGTGCGTGTGAGTATGTATTTAATAGAATCAATGGGTGGGAGGGATTTTGCTTGCTACAGGAATAGAGAAATGCATGTATACTGTATAAAGAAGGAACAATTTGTCCAGTATTTAGAATCTCTGGAATCATTCTAAAAATATGCCATTTTCCCTGTTAGCCAGCCAGTGAGTGTTTGCTTCTTAAATGTTTATGTTTCTCCTGTTACAGTCCACGGGTGTACAGAAAGTGCAGTGAGTCTGCACTAGGTATTGTACAGTCTGTGTGGGCATCTGTTCCCTGTTTGCTAAGTTAGAATCCTAAAAACTGTTTATTAAGACAATTTAAAAACCACAATGCAACAGCAGCCAGCCTCGATTAAGTGAGGATGTGTAATGGATCTCCTCTGGATTTAGAGCATTTGAGATGTAAAACCCACCCAGGAGTCCCGATATTAACTGGCTGCACGAGGGCAATGTGGAGTGTAGTTCTCAGGCCACAGTTGCACCTTGTCTGAGCAGTCTGGCATCTTCTGTTTAAACAGGTATTTACAAGCAGACTTGGAAGCCTTTGATATTAGGGAACTGAAGTCCAAATTTGACGTGATTCTCCTGGAGCCACCATTGGAAGAATATTACCGGGAGACTGGCATTACTGCCAATGAAAAATGCTGGACCTGGGATGATGTAAGTACCTTTTTGCTGTGAAGAACATTTCAGATGTTATTTGTTTAAGCAAATAGTTTCTGGGTTTCATTTAGTAAATACAACTTTTTGTTCTCTCTGAGCCTGGCTGAAAACTTGAACCTAGTAATAGTGGGTTTTCTCTCTGCCCTTACCTTCACTGAGCTTTCTGTTTGATTTTTGGCTGTTGAAATAACCTAATGTCCATTGAAAATATTCCTTTGTTTCTTGAAATTCTTGAGAGTCTTAAGGCGTGCTTTCTAAGATGCTGGTCTTCTAGTAAAAAGTGCAGGTAAGTTTGCTTTACTGACATCCCTCCATTCTCCAAGTGTTGATTGGGTAGGAAATTTTAATGGTCAAACCAATAAAAATTCCTAAAAACTTAACAAAATAGATAAACCTCACTTGTGGACGTCTTTCTCTTGTATTTATTCAAAAATGGTACTTGGCAGTGTTGCCCAGGGAAAAAACATTCCATGCTAATAGAAAAACTGGAGTGTTGGGGGCAGGACTCACCCTCCTAGTTTGGAGTTACATCCTCTTAGAATGGCTCCTACTGCATTATTTTTCCTCGGAGGGACACTGAATGAGGCTTGATTTGATGTGTTTGCAAGTTAGAGATGAATCCTTTCAGCTTGTGATGACTAACAGATGCTTTGCATCCAAAGTTATTTTGTCTTGAATGTTATTCATTCGCCATTGTTGAACCGTTGTCCTCATAAATTCTGACTGCTTTTTCTGAAAGTGAAAATGGAGAGAATGTCTTTGCAATTTAGTGGTAGGAATTAAGTTGGGATTTTTAGAACAACCTTCATGTAAGTTGAAACAGAGTACTGTTGCTGCTGCATTAAATATTTTTGCTGCCAGTGGAATGATAAAGCGAAGCAGAGATTTGAGGAGGAGGTCATGTGGGTTGTATTGGTCTTTTAAGTCTAGAATTTTTTATACAGGTAGGATTTCTGTTTGTGATGTTTCATCCCCAGCAGCCCAGCCCCAGGGAGCTCTTGCTCACTGTCCCACCAGTGGGATCAGGGAGAGAACTGGAAGGGTAAAAGCTGGAAAACTGCTGCCTTGGGACAAAGACAGTGTAATGGGGAAGGCAAAAGCCATGCACACAAGTAAAGCAAAACAAGGAATTAGTTCCTTGCTTCCCTTGGGCCCCCAGGTGTGCTTCCTGATGGTTTCTGTGACAATGCCTCAAGACTCAGTATTCTTCCTGATACAACTGGTGATTTGTGTTTAATTCAGGAATGCTTTTATTGCACTTATTATTACCAGATCATGAAATTGGAAATTGAAGAAATTGCAGCCCCAAGGTCATTTGTGTTTCTGTGGTGTGGCTCAGGCGAGGGTCTGGATCTCGGCCGAGTGGTAAGATGTTGTTTTAATTCAATTTATCAGGGACAGGCTTAAGAGTTTATTTTTATCTTTGACTTTGCCCTGTACAGAATTCTCTGCCCTAACTACTGAGGGATGTTTTGTTACTGTGTTAGAGGAGATGTGCTTTTAAGTGGCATTAACTGTTTAGAAACTGTGAATGTCCAGATGAGTCACTGACTTTGTGAGGTCTTGGCTTTGATGTATGTGTCTTGACAGAGGAGCGGGTTGCCAAGTTACAACTTTTTTAACAGAAGTCTCTGTAGTTTTCTGCCAGAAATACTCATGCTAGGAGAAAGGTCCTACTGTTGCATAAATTGAAATACAATTACCATCTTTCTGCATGCCAGGGAAATGCTGCTTGTGTTGGGGATACTGCACTAAGAATTCCCAATTGGCTCCTGCTGTGCTGAAACGTTCATGATTTAGTTTGAGCAGTGCTTTCCATGAAAACAATTCACAGACAACTGTTTAAGGGCGGCCTGTAGTTACTGATTGGTTTGCTTTGGCTGTTTTTCTGTCTGAAGTTGGCCAGATAGATGGGGTTTGGTCATAGACAGATTTGTAGTAGCTGGACAGTCCTTGAACAAGAAAAGTCAAGTGCCTATAAGTGAGTGTCTGATGTTTTTGTGTAGCATGACCTGTTTTACTTGTTTATAACATTTAGTGTCTGCGCAAATGGGGTTACAGAAGATGTGAGGACATTTGCTGGATTAAAACAAATAAGAACAACCCTGGCAAGACCAAGACTCTAGACCCTAAGGCTGTCTTCCAAAGAACCAAGGTAAAGGATTTGCTCCATTCCTCCTCTGTTTCCATTCTGTCTCTCCGTGCTAATGACACACCCGGTGTTGGTGACAGGCTTGTGGGAAAGCTGACAGGAGGACTTCCAAGTTCTGTTCTGCAAAGCACATTTTATGGAACTAAACTTAGCAATAGAATTTGACTAAATTAAATGTCAAAAGTATTTAAATCTGTAGATTTTAACTGAATCTATTAACAAAAAATAACTGTAGAAGATTGGCTATTGGTTCTAAATGCACACCAGCAGAGCAAGTATCTACCCAGAGCTTGGACCAGAGAGAGGTCTGGGGGAACCAGAGCTCAAACAGCATCTCCTGCCATCCTGGAGGTGATTGAATAGCACAAGTGATAGAATGGATCAGCTTGGTTTAAACCAAACACTTCTTTAAAGATGCTTTGTGGAGGATGTGTATAGAAGGAGGTGCAGAGAAAAGAAAGTGTTCTGGTTTGCGACTTGAATGTCTGTTGTTCAGAAACTTAGAGAAATGTAAATGGGACTCATAAATAATTGGTTTGGGTATACATGAGTGTAACTGGCAGTTTTACTGAGTATGGAGAGCTGGTTGGCAATTTGTTCATTTCAAGTGAATGAATTCCTCATTTGTTAATCATTCATTAGCATTAAACATCATCAAGTCTGTCTCAAATTGGCCATTGTTAGGAGTATAAACTTCCCTTTAGGATATCTGGAATCTTCCTTTGACCTGCATTTACATTAATCTGAAGTTTGTTTGAAAGTGTGTTGTATTAGTTATAAATATTTATAAGTATAAATACTGTGTGTTTATTGCATATGGTATTGCAAATATGTGCAGTTTGCTCATGAGGACAAGGTTAAAACTAACACAAGAGGATTTGAGGGGACTTTATGTCTTTGTTTAGCAAAGAAAAATAGTTTCTGGTAGGGGGGGAATTCCTCTGTTTATTGAGCAAGAGTTGGGCTGAGGTCACTGTGATGGACACTGAAAATAAAATGGAGTGAGTTTGCTCTGACTAAACAAACACTGCTGGCAAGCTGTGTTTGCCAGTGCTTGGAGCAGCAAAGGTGTTCTGTTCTGGTTGACTGAGGCATCTCTCTATGGATGCCTGGTACTGTGCCACCTGTCAGAGGATCCCAGGATTTGTGAGTGACGTGCCGTGTGGTATGGAAGTAAAATGTTTGGGATAGTTCTCCTAAGGACTAGACTGAGGAGGCTTGGCTTGGTGCGTGATTTGCTTAGCAGGATTCTGCCTTTCACTGAGGTAAATTCCAGGTCCAAACCCTTGTTGCATGAGTCCAATACCATCTGCATAGATATGATAGGTCTGATGTTGTGCCTTTCATGTTTACCCACTAACTCTGCAAACCCTTTCCAAAATTTGGGAATGATTATGTGCTCTTGTCTGCAACTGTTTCCTGAGCCATCTGCTGGCGTTTAGTGAGTCAGAGTATCTGATCCTGGGGAACATGGCTCATCCAAGATTGATATTCCCACAAACGGAGCTCTGAAATGAGTATGTAGGAGCCTCTTTTCATCCTGGAACAATTGTGGTGATTCCTCATTCATGGATGCCATATATCCCTCACTTAAACTGATCTGTAGTGTTGTAGAAGGAAGGAAAGCAACGCCTGGTACAGTTCAAGAACACTTCTAATGCTGATGAGCTGCCTGAGAGTGCACAGACAGCGTGATAGTGGTTGTGGGGTTTTATGCAGTAATATCTTCTAGAAAGGGACCTGAGGGGAATTCTGAGGGCTGCTTTATTATCAGAGGTACAGTGTGAAAAAGTACATCTTATTTCCACTGTCTGTTTTATGACTGAAAGCTTTTTAAAGTAATATATGAATAAAGTTAGGATCAGAATACTAAGGTATTAATCATAATTAATAACCATTCCTTGCTCTTGCCATCACGTTTTTCTCTTTTGCTTTGTGGAGACTTCTCTGCCTTTCCAGCCTAAGGTTCTGTAACTGAAGAAGTCCAAATACCTGACTTCAGCCTTGATTTGAGTTTTACCACCTCGTAGTGTAGTTTATCAAGCTTCAGCTTAAAGTACTGCTCTGCTTTGTTCTCAAATGGCTCCTTTGGTAGCTCCAACTTTTCTGCTCTAGTTCATGCTTCAGACTTTTCTCCCCTGTGAGAGTGCGATGTGCTGTGCTTCACTCTGCCCTTGCTGTCCCTTGTGCCCACGTGGCACGGCAGTAGGTGTGACAGTGACAGCGCTGTGTGTCTGCAGGAGCACTGCCTCATGGGCATCAAGGGCACCGTGCGCCGCAGCACCGACGGGGACTTCATCCACGCCAACGTCGACATCGACCTCATCATCACTGAGGAGCCCGAGATTGGCAACATAGAGAAACCCGTGGAGATCTTCCACATCATTGAGCATTTCTGCCTCGGGCGGCGGCGGCTCCACCTCTTCGGGAGGGACAGCACAATTCGACCAGGTAACTGCTGGGTTGGCTGTGATCAAACAGTGAAATTCATTTCAGGGTCCTCAAGAGGTTTCCAGATCTGTGTCACAGGTTGGGCAGCAGATCTCAACGAGATACATCTTTGGTGTATGTGAAGATCTGTCAGTCACAGAACTGTTGTTTGGAAAATTTATGACAACTATCATTTCTGTAATTTTTCCAGAAGAGAGATTTTTGTTAACGTGTTTAATTCATCAGTGAGCATAACAAAATCCAGTTGAGATTCCTTTTCTCCCGTATGTTTATGCTTCTCAGAAAAGTGATTTCTTTCTCAACCCCTACGAGCCTAGTGCTGCTGCCAGTGCCTGAAGATGCAGTGTGTCACAGTGGGTGCTGCATCTGGCCTGATGCAAAATGCAGGCAAAACAGGGGTCAGGACACATCACTCAGGTGTTCAGTCCTGCTGCCAGTGGATCCTGCTGTCAGTGTCTCACAGAGTCACGTTACTCAGGGTACCCTTCTGTATGTTTTAAAAACATTGTTGTGGTGTAAGGACAAGTAGGAAGAAGGGGTAGGGGCTTGTGAAAGCATTGCATGAATGTTGTCACAGCCATGTGTAATAAAAAAATTTAAAAAGGAAAATAAGCCCTTAGAAATACCCAGCTAAAATCCTAAAGGTGACTTTTCATTCTGGTCAGTGCCACTGATGTATAGGTGGGTGTTTCTCCCAGTCACTTGAGTGTTCATTTGCTGGGAGAAGTTCAACAGAAGGCTGAAGTTTGTTTTTGCTTCTGCTGACTGTGGTTTTGTTCCCGAGGTTGGCTGACGGTGGGACCCACCCTCACAAACAGCAACTTCAATGCGGAAACGTATTCCTCGTATTTCACGGCTCCCAATTCCCACCTGACCGGCTGCACCGAGGAGATCGAGAGGCTGCGGCCCAAGTCCCCGCCCCCCAAGTCCAAGTCCGACCGGGGCGGGGGGGCTCCCAGGGGAGGAGGAAGAGGAGGGACTTCTGCGGGACGGGGAGAGAGGGGCAGGGAGAGGAACAGAACCAACTTCCGCGGTGAGCGGGGCGGCTTCAGAGGGGGCCGTGGAGGGACCCATCGAGGGGGCTTCCCCACCCGCTGAGGAGGGGACGGCTGCTTCCCCCAGCTACGCCTTGTCTGGGAACCTTCTCTGTAGTCTGGTTTTTCCTACACTCAGTTCTCTGGGGACTCAAGCTATATGACTTTTACAATTGTTTCTGGTGCACGTCGTTCCCGACAGTCGGCCTTGCAGTCTGGCACAGCCCCTCACCTGGCCGTGTCCTGCATGGGCAGCACTGAACTCAGAGCAGAGAGCAGCAGCCCCTCACACCACAGGTAGGACAGAAATAATCCCCTTGCTCTCCCCTTAGGAACCTTGCGAGCTGGAGACTTCCTTTTCAACTTCATTTCCTCCAAAATGTGGGTTCCTGCTCCATCTTTGGAGGTTTGGGTTTGGACTGACTTGCATTAATGTGGTGGAGTGGGCATAACATGCAGTTCTGAATTGTATAGCCACAGCAGACTTGCTGTGTCTGAAACAAAGTGCTGTGTCTGTATTGACACCTATTTTCACTTCTCTGAAACCAAGGAGCAAATGAAATAAATAGAATTCTATTTTTTCTTACTTGGTTTAAACTTCCCAAATTATTCCTGGGAATAGGAAAAGTTAATTTTTAATTTGTGGTGTATATGCACTCACCTGTCGTGTCAGTAGTGGGGAGAGTTGTAATTCCGTGCTGTTGTGTGTTGTCCTTCCTGGAGAGCACCAAGCTGTGCATTTATGTGCAGCCCAGAGGTTGTGCACAGGTGTGGGTTGCTCCCTGAGTGGAGATTTTCCCCCGTGTGTTTCTGTAACACCTTGTTCCATGGGAGGGAAGAGCAGTGTCCCTGCAGAGCTGTCCCAGAGACCTCGCTGGGGGCAGGAATGCACATGGGAGGTGCTGAGTGTGTGATCACCTGGGACAGAGAACACTGATGGAACCGAGTGCTGCCTTTGCCTGCGGGTGTTGCAGACATTTGGGAATGGCTGTTGCTGATCCAGTGCAGTGTGGAAAGACAGCGACCCCCTTCCCTCTGTACAATGTTTGTTCTTAGCAAAACCACAACTCTGAGCTTGTTGTGCATTTCTTGGTAGGCCGAACAAACACGGCTTTTGATGTCTCAAGGTCTTAGGGGTGTGGGTTTTGGAAAACTGGTGTTGAAGTCTCAATGTTTCTCTTGAAGCCCAGCTTTTAAATGAGTGTCCTGTACAGCAGCGCTTATTAAACATGTTTATCAAAGCTGATGTTGAAATATCTGTCTTAATATTTTGTGGGTTTGTTCTCCTTGAGGTTTTGGAATTGTTCAGTGGTTTCTTCTGTCCTGTTGTAGACAGGAACTGTTCTTTTGAAGATTTTGATGGGGAACTCCCTGGCTTTGGTAGTGGTTCAGCAGGAGATTGCCACAGTGCCAATGGGAACTGCCTGTTGTTTACGGCTTGTTTCTTCCTCTGTCATATGTGCACATCTGAGGAGTGACTAGATTTGGGGAAGGGAAGTTTTAAAGGTGATGTTCATCTGGTCATTGGTGAAGCCTGCCACAGGCTATATGGAACAGCATCTGAGAGAAGGTAAATGCCCTAGAGGGACACTTTTTTTCTTGTGATCTTTGCCCTAATTTTGTTGTTATTCGAAAAGGAAAGACATTTTACCTTAGGACCACTGCTTTTGTGCCAGGGACAAATACTTTCTTGTTTTTCAATGAGTAGAAAACATTAATTTCCATTTCCCCCTTTTAATTACATGCCCAATGCTGGTAGTTCAGTGAATGGGCTGCTCTTAACATACAGTTAGGCTAAATGGAAGAGAAGGGTCGAAAACAACTGCATCTGATGTGCTTCTGCATCAGTTTGTAGAAGCTGCAGTGCTGCTTAAGACTTCACTGACTGTGGAACGTAGTGGCAGGTGATGGAAGTTTCTTGGTCCTTCCACTCAAAGCAGAAATGGCTCAATTACTGTAAGGAAAAAAAAAAGACTAGTGCTGCAGAGAGTGTTAGATTAGAGCTGTCTGGATGGGCCACCTTTGCCAGCAAAGTTTGATGTCCATGTTGTTAACAAGCTACTGATGGAATGTTTTAATTGAGGTTAATGGACAAGGAACTCCACCTCTGCACTTGTCGTCCATAAAGAACAACACTGCCCCTGCTCATCTGAAGGTGGCATTTCAGCAGTAACAGACTGACAAAGGCTGTACAGGTAAGGCAGCAGTGCAGGGCTGTGCACTCCCAAATCTTGGTCCATGTCCTTGTGGGGACAGAGATGAGACTTGGGAAGTACTGGAGTGAGACACAGTCCCACACACCCCATTATACAGTGAAGACATCAGGTCATTTTCTTAGTCACTGGGATTAGGACCATACAGAAATGGTGACTAGAGATGAAAAGCTTTTAATTGCATCAGTAGTTGTCAGTTAATTTCTCATTTGTAACGCTTCCAGAGGAAGGGGAGGATAAGGCTCAGAATCACTCAGCTGATCAATATTTCAGCACAAAGTAAATGAAGACTTATTTTGAGCATGCTCTCCTGGAAGATAAAAAGCCTGATGAGTTTCTTCCTTTCCACTTCTATTAAATGCATTATGCCTCCAGTCTGATTTCGGTGCCTGATCCAGATCTTGTCATGTCTTTCCATTCTGCAGGAGGCTTAGAGTCCTTGCATTATCTTGCACCCTGTGATTTCAGTGAAGGGTTCAACACCTGCACTGACAAGGTACTCAGGCTGGCTCAGCATTTGGCCTCAGAGGGAATTTCAGGCCCCGGTGACGTGCAGATAGATCACTGTGTGTAAATCAGCCACCAGCTGCAGAATTCTGTGCACTCGCTGACAGTGCTGGCTACAAGGAGCTGGCTGGAATGCAGGGAGTGCTGGGCAGGTTGGCAGTCAATGCTCTCAGGGGGTTGAGGTTCTTCCCCAGCACCAGTTCATTGTGTGTGTTCATAGGTGCTGAATGCTTTGTTCAGAGGAGTGGAATTCAGGCTCCAAACCAATGAGCAGTTTTGAGGTGATCATGGAAGTTAACTGGCATTAAGTCATGGAATTAATTTTAGAATATTTAGCTCATTTTCTATGCCCTGCTACATATTTTAATAACCAGAGAGCAATCTGAAAAAGGATACATGAACATTTTAGGCCCATTACATTGAAAAAAATCTCTTAAGTCCTGCGCCTTTGTAAAGATACATTGTGTAATCTGAAAGTGACAGCTAAATGAACCCATTCTTTCTGTATATAGTAGAACAGGTGTTTTCTCCTGCAAAAATTAAGTTGCTTGCAACTGTATTACTTTAACAGAAAGGGCAACTGTGTAACAGGCTCAATGTCAACTGAATGTGGAAGAGAGCTGCACTAATCCTTTTCCAAACAGGGTCATTCTCATGGACTGAAAAGAAAGCAGTGGGCAAGTTCTATGAAACAGGAAGTAATTTTGAGTATAATCACTGCAGCAATGAAAAAGAAGAAAAATAAAGCATAATTACTGTAAAGCTGAGTTAACTACTACAGTCCTGCAGTTTATGGTGAAGCCAAGCACTGCACTTGTAGTATGTCTGTGTGGTAACTGTCACTGTCATGACTGCTGTCATCGTGGGCTGTTTCCTCCACCATGATGTCTTGCTGCAGGTAACACTGCCCAGGCAGGCCAGAGCTCTGCTGCAGTAGCTCTGCCAGTATGAACAGCTTTGGCTTACCTGAGCTTGGTTCTGAACAGCCCTCTTTGGGACACTTGCCTTCACCTGGATCCTGTCTTCTCACCATAGCCACGGGTGGTGACAAGAGCAGAAACACACTGAAAATGGCTCAGGCCATGTAAGCTGCCTGTCTTGAGAGTCACAGTAGGAGAAGGTGACCTACAGTGTACTCACTGCTGGATGCCATGGCCATGAAACCTTGGAAAACTTGGGATGTATGAAAGAATAAACACACACAGATTATATTTAATAATCGCTTATTTCTTTACACAAATGTTGCTGGTGTCATTTTACAAATGAAATGGCAACAAATACTTTTTACAGGGTAATGTCTACAGCTAAAAAGTGCTTGTCTTGGCAGCTGAATTCAGGCCGAGGACTCTTTTTTAATACAGTCACTTATTTCAAGAGCTCTTGGTCAATGTCAAGAATAGGACTGTACAGATAAGCTGTTGAACCAAAAAACTATGCATTTTGACTGCTTATTGTGGATATTAAATAATTAATATAAGTAGCAACACTAAGATTTTTAAAGGCACTTTTTTCTTTACTGAGGCTTAACCTTACTTTTAAGTGTTTTTGGCTTTCTTTGAAACACTAATTTTTTCAATAATAGCTTTTCAAGTTTGGCAAAGGTCAAACCTCATATTCTGAGGCATTGGTCCTAAAGAGACAGAAAGACTGGTGAAGTATCTGAGGTAAACAGCTGTTCCAAAGGCTCTGGCTTTCCAAATTCTACCTTCAGTATTGGTATTAGCAAAGGCTTGTTTTTCAAAGTAGTGACCACTGATTAAATCAGTCATGGGAGAAGAGGTCACTGTAATAGAACTGAGGTTTATAGCACCACAAATAACCTTTGGCTAATGTGTCAACTGTCTCACAGTTGATTGGCCACTGAAATTTTGAGGGACAGGTTTTTCTGAGTTGTGTTGGGAATATTCCAGTTAGTAAATGCACTAAATGAGGCCTAACCTGTGCAATTTTGAAAATATAATTAAATAGTATGCTAAGCTAATTGCTGCCCCCAAGTGGACAGAATTGTACCATAATAGTGTGACATCATCTGCCAAAGGTGGCAAAAGGATCGTTTGATTGCTGTTCTTCCTGTGATCCCTACTGTTGTTACACTAACTCAAGTCCAGTTACAAAACTGAGGCATTTCTGTCTCTTGGAGAATCCTAGCTGTGGAAGAGTCCCTAGAGCTCTGCTTCTGTAGGTAGTAACATTTGTCCCAGGAAAAAAGGGATTTACTTTACAGAGATTTGCTTCACAGGAAGGACTTTGAAATCCTTCAAACTGAACTACATGTTTACTGCCAATCTGATTCAAGCCCATGTCCTCACTTAGAAAAAGAAGTGTTTTGTCTTTTTTCCTCCTCTGTACAGATTCTGATCATCTTTCCCAGCTCTGGTACAACTTACGACTAGCAAAAGGAATAATTGAGAGTTTTCTAAATTGTCTTTAAAGAAATGTATACCATGTATGCTCTTAAGCATTGGCAAGTCTGAAATCTGGCAATTCATGTAGAGAAAGAGTCAGGACTCCCAGAAGATTAATACCTGAGTGCAGAACTTCTATTCTAAAGCTTAAGAAGTAAGCAAAATACTCAGGGAGAGGTGGGATCAAATGGAACTGTACACAAAGAGCACAGAAAAGCGTTGGTAAAGCACAGCAGAAGGCCTGGGCCTGGTGGAGCTGTGGGCCAGCCTTCAGACACTCAAAACTGTCCCTCCTGCAAAGGCAAAAAGGAACTGAAGGTTTTACTTGAGTTGCCTTAACTGAGCAGCTGGCTGATCTCTTTGTGAATGCACACGAGGAAATCCACGTATGAGGCTCCTCCATAAATATTCTTGTCTTCTACTAGGAACTGGCGGAAAAGCATCTCTGGCTGCTCCCGCTGCTTCACTACCATCAGCTGGAAAGATAAGACATACAGACAGATAGTTTTAGGATGCAGTCAGACTGGATGGCAGCATGGCTTTCCTACATCTCTTAGTGGATGCTCCTGAGGTAGGGAAAACCCCCAAACTGATAAATCTTCACAGTGCAGAAGCTGGAGAGACTAACGTGAATTGAGGTGTGCAGAATAAAATGGTTACCTTTTAAACTTGACTACCTTTGAAAATCAGTTTTGATTGGGAATTAAGCACATTTGAGATGCCTGTGCCTACAGATCATGCTGGAACTCACCCACGTGCAGGAAGACTCCTGATACCTAAAAAATCTTTTACAGCCACTGGAAAGTTTTGGCAAAGCCTGGAGTGTTCCTTGGAACAAGTATGAGGAATGAGATGAGGCAGAAAGCAGTTACCTTCATAGTGTGGGGCTTTTGGCTCTGGATTTGCTCCACGATATGTTTCAGTTTCTTAGAAAATGGATTGTCCAGGTCAGGCAGGGATGTCTGTCAGGAGGAAAGCAGGTTCTTATAGTCCAGTCACATCTCTAACCAAGACTAGGAGCTGATAGTTACATTATAAGGTACTGTGCATTTCATACTAAACCAGGAAACTCTATCTCTTTCACTAAAAGGTCTCATCTGGAGGACTCATTCAACACTAAGATATAATCACTATATGAAAATGCATCATCAGGAAAATTCAACGATTGCAAAGTGTTTTGTTCTAATTTTAGTAATACACAGTTGAAAGGACTTTACTATCTGCAACGAAGTTTATGATTAAAAAAGCTGTCAAAGCTTTAGTGTTCGGCATTCACAGTTCAGAGTCAAAGTGTTCCTCTTAGTGTTCAGAGTGTCAAAGTGTTAAGTTTTATGTAACTCAAAGCAATTCTGGTGTCTAAACACCTGCTGTCACCTGTTCTTGCTTTTAAGGCTGAAGGATGAAAAAAGACCTCACTTGTGTCTCTGATTAGCACCTGGTCTCGCTAAACCCTCAGTTCTTAGTCTGCGTGTACTCACGGCCTCGGTGCTGATGTGCGCGAAGGACGGCACGTTGAACAGCCCCTGGATGAGCTCTGGGGACACACTGGCTCCCAGCCACAGGAACATGCTCAGCCCGTTGGCCAGCAGGAAGGCCCCTCCCTCGGAGAGGCGCTCCTCGGAGCAGCGCACAGCGCCTGGGACGGCGTCACTCTTCAGATCCAGGCTGTGCTGTGGGTGGGGCAAAAGACACAAGAGCTGTGGAACTGACTTGAAAAGTGACTACTGAAAGGCTTGGTACCTTAGTTCCTGTCCAGGTAAGAGGGGTTGGAAATGAAAGTGAAAAATCCAGTGCTGACTCACAATTGGCAGCAGCAGGGGGTAGAAGAAGAGCTGTGTGTCGGCCACCCCCATGGCCATGACCAGCTGGCGATGGAAAGCTCTCTCATCAGTTGGGATTTCGGGCCTGCCAGCCAGCACACAGCTCTTCAACAGGCAGTTCATGTACACTGGCAGCACCTTCATTGTGTCTGGCAGGATCAGCTGAGAAAACAACGCATTTAATAAGAATGCAACAGAAATGATTTGCTCTATAAGCTGTAGTCGCTGTCTTGGCTGCTGTCATCTCCCTGTAACCCTGTTAATTTTTGGGGCACTCTCTGAAGAATTAAGGAGAGAAATAGTGGTCCACAGTAAGTGGCTCTGGTTTTGTTTGACATATTTGGTCCTCACCAACAATGAACAATTCACTGCCCAGGCTCATGGTTACTGGCAGCAGCTCTGGGATGGAAAAGCCCGAGTCTTTCTTTGAGTTGAATCACTAAGATGTGACTGAATAAATTAAATGGAAACAAATCAGTCACTCTGCTTAGTCAAAAATTAGAATACTATAACCATATATAACAACAATTAAAAACGAAAGCTTTATGAGTCAGTGAGTAATTCCAGCAGGAAGAAAAGGCTGGCTGAGCTACTTTGCACGAGTATAGGCGCCATCAATAGCATTGCCTTTTGTTCCAGAACAACAGTTTCTGTGTGCTCAAGTGCCACCACTGAATCACACCTGTCATTAATTGTATTTGAAAGAAAAGAACAAGGCTGTTCCGAAATTTTGCTTTCTGGCTCTGCTGATGTTGCAGGGTGGTTGTGCACTTCTGGCAAATACTGGGTGTGGTTTTTACCTGGCTGACAGCTGCTGGGCTGGCACAGTTCTTCTTGTAGCAGGCCAGCATGTGAGCAGTCTGATTCATCAGGATGTCCCTGACTGTCTTCAGGGGCTGGCTCAGAATGGCTTTAAAAGCTACAAGCACAGAATAAAAGTGTGTGTTAAAAAAGACGCTCTCTCAAAGTATCTTTGTCTGCTGATTTTACAGACCTGAGGGCTGAGGCCGCTCTTCAGTCTTACAGGCACCCAAAAACCCCACCAAACCCCCAACACTGTGGTAGGATGTCCATTGCCACTTACTGTGCCTGCCCAGTTCCATGCATTACTTACATACAGGTATTACTTTTTTGTCTAAAACAGGCAATTATTTGTCTTTTCAATTTCCTAATACTTCAGGAATTGCTCAGGCACGGAGCAGCAAGTTATAAAAAATCATTTCCCACTAGGTGATCACTTCAGCCCCCTTTCCTTCCCCTTCACCCATGCCAAAGTTAAAAAGGAAACAAAACTGGTCTGTTGCAAGTGTACCTGACTTGGCAAAGAAGTTGATAAGTGCATCAGTCTCACAAGTCCTGTAGACATCAGCTAACTGGGAGCTGCAATTCAAACCCAAGTTGTGTATGCGGATTCGCCTCTGCCCACTCATGGACGTGTACAGCACAGCACACTGCAACACAGGCACAGAGTGTCACCACTGCAGCCAGTGCAGCCTGGCACTGCTGCTGGCAGCTGGAGCACCAGCATACCTGTGGGTCTTAGGGACATCTATCACACATTATAGAGGAAGTTATTCCTCTTAACATCATAAAAAGTCCTACAGTCTGTACAGGGGGAAGTGAGGTTTAGCAATAGAGAATTGCTCTTGAATAGAGAGGTCACAAGGAATGCCACAGCAATAACAATTACCATATAAGTAGCAATGAATCTCTTAATCCACGTAAACTTATTTACAGTGAAATGGAAAAATATGAACAGCTGATGAGGTCCAAGTGAGTGTTTAGGAAGGATTTGGGTACCCCAGAATAGAACATGTAGCACAGAGGTAGGGGAACACACTTTTTACTAGTGGTGTTATGGCTCAAGGGCCTGTGCAAGCTCCCATCACTCCTACACTCTCACTTTTCTGCTCTGGCTGCTCAACATTTTATGGTATACATGAATGAGGGTTTTTTACCTGAATTAAGGCCCCGGTGTCTTCATTCAGTTTGTCATCATGTTTGAACTCCACTGTCACTGCTTTGTCACAGTCAACTGCTGCCATCTCTACATCTGTGGTGTTGTTCATGTAAATGGCCCCAAAGAAGTCTGTAGCCCTGAAGCCTGCAGCCAGATTAAAATATTCTATTTCACTAAAAAATGGCAAATTAAATTGACATCATTTACTGAAGTGGAAGCCATTTTCCCTCAGGGCTTTACAGCCTCAGGAGTCCCAACAACTGTCTTTGCTGACGGCATTTGTGAGAACTGGAGACAGGGAAAAGCTGTGACTTGGACACCCAGAGCTTCTGCACTGCTGGCTTGGCCTCTTTGGGTGTGTCCCTTTCTCTAATACTGGCATTTGAGCAAAGAATGAGTGAGAGAAGCTGGATAGACACAGGAATGTTATTTGAGTATGAAAATGAAAGCACAGGTCAGTGTCCAGCAGCAACACCCTTTTATACAAGTTCCCTGCAGTCCATGCTGTGTGCAGGGTGAGCAGAAGCCTTTCCCAGACTAGAAAATCAGTTAATAAGGGGGAATATACAGCAAGTACACGTGTCTATATATATGTATATAAGTAACAATATATAAACACACAGCCATGGATTTTATCAGTCTATTCAATTTTCAAGAGGTACATAATGAAATTAAACCAGCCTGATCTTACAAGTGATTTGCATGGCACTGTATCATTTAAAATTCATTCCCATGGGTCCGATTACCTGTACTTGTCCGAACCCTCATTGTTGCATCAAATCCCATCTTTTTTTGGATGTCCTTCCTGAGGTCACTTAAGAACTGGGGGCTGTCGGCATCGAGCTGCAAACACAAAGCAGAAGGTTCAGAGGTTCAACACCAAAGGGCAGCAGCACAACAGTGACCCAACATCCCCTCCCATAATCCCCATCTCCCCCTAGCAAATCTGTTCACAGCTCTTGAGCCTTTTAAAAAGGATTTCAAATGTGGATTGTTGTTATCAGAATTAGGTATATGCAACGGTCCACCACTCATCACCAGGCCTGGACATTAACCGGATATTCCTGCACTTCACCCTTCAGCAAAATTTTAGGATACCAACCAGACTATTACTACTTCAAGACCCAAACTTAAGCCTGACCTGCCATTGTTAAGTTTGAATTTTATCACCTGGAATTGATAACCAGGTCTTCCAGACTCACTCTGCTTTTAAGTTCGATGTCCAAGCACACATTGGAATGAGATGAAAAACAGCAGCAGTCCCCCAGCTGTTACTATTTGAAAGGCAGGAAACCTGCACCACTTACCTGGAAATTGTTGTACTTGTATAGTGTTCCACCAGTGTACATTGTGACAAGGCCCATGGAGGCTACATCCACGTACTGATTTGGGAACAGGAACAAATTCACGCAGCAGCCATTGGCCACACAGTCCTTGGCTAAGGCCTCATAATTTCCCTGTGGCTGGAAGAGGGTCTGCACAGGAATAAACAATGCCAGTGTCATCGTATTAGATATTAATCACAACTCAAAGGGCCAGAAGAAGACATAAAGATGTAGTGAAGTTTGAAGTGAGGCATGGCTATCATCAAAAGCATGCTTCCCCTGCCCATGGATACAGGGAACACCTCAGTATGTTCTTGGAGAACCCATCACTACAGAGGCATCATATAACTAAACACTTCTGTGTAAAATAAAGTACATGAACAAAGATCAGTGGCCTACTAGACAGATGCAGTGTACCAGCAGTCCCCTGTTAGCTCAGAGCAGAAAATACCTTTTCCTTCTCTGTGTTGAGCAGTTTTTTGTCATCTCTGTTTTTCAGCTTCCCCGGTGCTTCTGCAGTTGGCAGAGAGGAGTGGAAGATGAACAATTTCCCAGCACACTCTGCAGCCTGTTCCAAAGACACCACATGGGCACATCTGTCACTGCAGGGTTACCAAGCCCACAGTCACACACTGCGGGGCTCAGAGAACAGGGGACACTTTCTGCCAGCTCCTCAGAGGTAAGGAATGCATTTCCAGGCGCAAGGCCTGAGGGAATTCAGTCAGTGCTTCTGTCAGTAAGCAGCAGTCCAGCACACAGGTTTGCTGGCTGAGCCCTTCTGACAGCACCCTCTCCAGAGGCAAAAGGAGGAGTTCCTCTCTTGGAGACTTTCCAGCTGATACAGGCATCAAAATACAAATACTCGATTTGGAGCAAATTAAAAGGAAATGCACTTTAACAGAAAAATTCAGCTCAGGCACACTGGTGTTCCATGCCTTTTTATAAATGGGTGACAATTCCATCCCTGTAGCAGAGTCCACATTGAACTCTACACTGCCAAGAAGGAAACACAAATCAGAAATCACGATGTTCACAAAACATTCCACCTTGCAAAATAAGCTGTGGCATTCTTCTGGCAAAACAGAAGTCTCTCTGCTATGGCAGAAACACAACTGAAGGCAGCACCTGACTTTTAAAATGGCTGAAATGCCACCCCTGATATTCCAAGAACAGTTACTTTTGGTGAATGTTACCAACGACAATTTCTTCAATTCCTTTGAAGAAGCCTTCTGCTGCAGGCTGAAAGGCTTCCCAAATACCTGTTTGCTCTGATATGCATCAGGAATTAGTGATGCTGGTTTGACAAAATTTCTAAAATATATGTATTTTAAACACCATTCATTCTTTTTAGGCAAGAACTGTTTTCTTGAGCAAGGGTATTTGCAGATGAATAATTCAGAGTGAAAACCCTTACAAATTATAACTTAAAAATATTGAGCTAAAGAAAAAGCTTAAATAAGAGCTGCTTTCTTTTACAACCATCATCAAATGAAATTTACAATTATAGCCCTTAAATTTGTTCTGTAGAAGTCAAGTATTAGGAAGAAGCATTCAGATGTGCTTTGCACACATACCTGCTGGTAGTTTGAATAAATAATAAGAAAGCAGGTATTAAATCAATATATAAAGAGCAGAGTGAGAAATGTTCATTTTTGTTTTGAGAAATTTATGTACTCAAATTTCATGCTTCATTCATACAAAGCTCACAGATACATCAACCATTTTAAAGCACCACTGGCTGTGCTCTGCCCCTACAAATCTTGTAGTGAAGCAGGGTGGTGTGCATTTAACTGGCAATGAGCCATGGGAATGTCAGCCCTTCAGGGGATGTTCTGGACACACAGAAAGCAACTGGGCAGCACCTTGGCCTGTGGATTCCCTGCCAGCTGTATCCAAGCTGGGAGAACTTGTCAGTTAAACAGAAACCCTCCAGCCATGGCCTGATTCGGTCACAGGCAGATAGTTATAGATATTCTGTTTTGCAGAAGCATGAGAATAACCAGAGCAAAGTCTGATGTTGTTATTATTATACTGACTTTCCTGCCCTTCACACGTGCAAGGACTGGGTATCTGTGCAAACACAAGAGGATTCATTTGTTCTGCTGTGGTAACTAAACATGTTTTTACTTCTTTTAAATGCTGAACAAGAAACTGCCTCCTGCTCCTCATCTTCTCCTAAACATCCCTCCTACATGGAATAGACCCTGGGGACTGGTTTCCCTCAGTAAGAACATCTGAGAACAGATGTTATGCTTGTCAGTTCTTATTCTGACTACAGCGGTTGGGAGGTACTGTTAGAATAACGGAACATCAGTACTGGAAACAATCAACGGCCTTTTCCTCCCTAATTTCCCCTTGTGATGGGACTGGCTTTTAGCAAACCTGATTTCAAGCTGCTTCTGACAGAGGGGAACGTTCTAACCTTTAGTGCCTCCATGCCAGCCTGGATAACGGGAGCGAAGATGGTCTCACTCTCATTAGTGTCTGCAAACAACTCTGGAATCTGGTCCAACAAGCTGTGAAAGAGAAAGGATCAGTGTCTCAACTGGTCAGCACAGGGTGATCCCCAAACACACCTTGTAACACCAAGTCTTCACACAGGAAGATGTTTATCATGAAAATGTACAGTGCAAAAAATAATACAGATTTTTCTTGCTCAATTTCTTAGGATCCCAGCCAGAATAAAAGAAAATATGCATTTTTTAATTCTATGAAATGCATTGTTTCAAAGCTTATAACCTAAAGGAACATGCAAGAAACAAAAAAATAGCTAACCATGAAGTAGTTCTGGCGTGCTGTAAGGACTTCAGGGTCCTAAGATCATATCCAGGTGCACATCATGTGCACTGGAAGAGGGAAAACACCACGGGGCTCAGAGCCTCACTCTCCCCCTCACAGCTCTGAGGCAGCATAGCTGAGAGGTGGTTTACACCTGGCCGACATAAACTTTCCAATTGGGCACTGGAAAGCTGTGGCTATTGCTTTTTCATTGCCTCAGAGGAGGAAACACAGGGCTTGAAGCACCTGCTGCCTTCACAAGTATTTCAATAGATATCTGTATGCCCCAAACCCATCTGACTAAAAGGCACAATCACATTGTCAGCATTCACATCTCGCTCTGGTGAAGTGTAATTGTACTTTACTTGGTAACAACTGATCGGGATTCCTCAAAGTCAACGAGGAAACCATCCAGCAATGGAACAAAAACTTCTGCCACGTCTGTGACCACCATCATCTGAGGCTGAGCTAAGCTGCTTTTTACATTGAAGAAGTGAAGGACCTTGTTGTAAGTGACAAAACCAACTCGGATTGCTGAGGATTCTTCTTGCTCTTCTCTGTAAGGAAAACAAAGCCCAACTAGTTATGATTGTGAAAAGCTGCCCTTGCAATAAAAGCATTCCTTTGACATGCAAGGCTGCTCTCTGATCATTATCTGCACTGGGAACAACAAAGCAAACAACAACCAAGCAGATGTAATGGCCTCAATCTTTGCCTTAGGTCAAATTCAAAAACCCCGATAAAATCAACTGCTCTACTGTTTATTTTTTAAAAAAATTATAAAGTTACATCAACCCTATCAATGGTGCAGTCAAAAATCCTAAGGATAAAGAATAAACCATGCTGACATCATAACATGGGAAAGACAGAACAGCTTAATTAGTTAGGGAGCTTGATGAGGACAAAGTGCTATGCAATTTTTATACATACAGCACTTTGCTACTTCAGAGAGAAGCATCCAGACCATCCCAATCCCAAAGGTGTTCCACACCAGGTGTTTGGGACCTTTATTCCAGATATTGCTCTTACCAGTGTCAGTCTGCACTGCCCCACTTCAACCAAGTTCTATCATACTTTTAAAGATTAGCTTTAAGCAGCCAATTGTCTCTGTAGCTCACACACTATTTAGCTATTTTCAAAAACTCACAGGAAAAACCTGACCCATACGCACAGAAATGCATTCAAATATTTTTGATTTTCATTTTTAATTGTGTATGTAAAAATCATAACTGCACAACTCATTACTCTGATTTTCTGAACTCGTAAGCACATTTCTACAAACACATTTCTCAGAATTTCTCAAAATACAGGGAGGGGGTTCTTGTTTGGAACACAGGTTTGAAAATATGTGCCCTAATATTTCAGCAATTCTTTTTCTGCACAGATTTCTTTGGTACCCCAAGTCTTTCTTCTCAAAGATACAAGTTCAGAGTGAATTCCCTGCAGATGGCTTTTCCCTCATGTAGGAACAGCAAAATATATCTGCAGGTGTCTTTGTCCAGCAACAGAAAATGAACACACAGTGACCTCTGTGTCTAAGCAACATAGTAAAATTTTCACCACAGATTTTGGTGGAATGCCTTATGTTTGTCTTCTTTTAAATTAATATTGTTTAAGCCAACAGACAAATCTGAGGAAACTGAAGGGCCTGGCTTTCTTTT
Organism: Illadopsis cleaveri; assembly: GCA_013399915.1. Classification (NCBI taxonomy): domain Eukaryota; kingdom Metazoa; phylum Chordata; class Aves; order Passeriformes; family Timaliidae; genus Illadopsis; species Illadopsis cleaveri. The sequence continues at coordinate 167,002 of VXBB01000325.1, read as the reverse complement.
TTTTTTTTAGTTGCTTCTTTCAGTGGACATGAAAACTTTGGCCCAAATTATTTCACAACAGATCTCACAGAGTGCTGGTGAGATGGATGAACACGTCTCTTCAGTGATATGGATCCACTTGCTTTCATTCCTCCTCTACTTGCCCTATTCAAGTTTCCAAACTGTCAAATGCTTTTTGATACTCCACTCATGCCTCTTATTTTCTTCAGAGTCATGATCAATCCTGATGGAAAACTCTGAGATATGTTCAGGATAATATCAAACACTTGTGCCTCCAGTGTAATCTTCAGTGAAAAACTACTTGAGAGATGGCCTTACATGGGCATCTGATAAACCAAATCCCCACCCTGGACTGGAATTTTTTTCTGGCACAGAGATTCCAGAAGGCCATAAGAAAAAAGATTTCTAACATGTCCCAGATTGTCCCAAGGATGTCATCTCCCACCATTCCTCACACTGCTCCCTCCGTTTCTTAAGCTGGTTCTCCCTCTGCAAGCATTGTTATTTAGAAAGCATTTTCATTTTGGATGTTCTTTTTTTTAATCTACCTTTATATGTGGACAAGAAACACCTTGTCGACTTCATTTTTCAGTCTTTCACGGGTTTCATTTCCCTACGTGTCTGTGTTATTTAAACTCTATTGAAAACTACACTAATACACCAAAATCTACACTAAAATAACACACTATCAATAATATTGACCAGCAGTAACACTACTACTGTGCGTTTCATGCTCTCAAAGCACACGTGCTCTATTTCATAAAATGGTTGTTGCCTACAAGATCTATTCTCTCAGACACAAACCAGGACAGAAGTCTCCCAGTGCAGCAAGAAGCTTTACAAGTTTTGCTAATTAACAGTAAGAGCTAAAGATAAAAGCCACAGCACTATGGGTTTAGAGAGATTGGCTTCTCCTGAGTATTCTGGTTTGGGTATTCCCCTGTTTAATTCAATGAGAAAAGCAGGACTGCAACAAACACAACTGCAGCAAGTGAAGTGGAAGCTACGAGCTGTGACTGAGCTGATAACACCACTAGAGTTCACTGCAAGAAAGGAAAAGAATGGAAGCTCCACATGCAGTAGCATGGCAGACTCTTTCTGATCATACAGTAAGCCCAGACATCCAAGTGTAAGAATTGCCAGCATTGTCAAAAATTAACATTTGGTCACTATCACTCAAAAAACTCCTGTACTGAAAATTCTGACATTTTCCACAGCTTGGTTTCGCTTTTCAACATCCAAAGCTGCATGAGAGGTGCAGTGTAGTGAGCTAAGCCAAGCACACTGACGTCTCTTTACCTTGGAAGTTTATCCAGCAGAGTTTTCAGTTCGTCACATATGAGTTTCACTAGGCCGCTCTTTATGTTTCTGTATGATACATCAATCATGAAGATAAAGGCTGGTGGATTAGGAGGCTTCTTGTCCTACACAGAAACAAAAAAACCCCATTCACAGGTAAAATTAGACAGTGCCCTGTTACGAGGAAAAAAATGTAGAGGTGGTACCATAAGGCAATACAAATACAGTGTTCAGTTGTTTGAAAAATGCTGTGAATTGTAAATAGTAACTACTGCAGAGAGCTTATTGGGTACATCAGCTTATTCCAGGGCAAAGTCCAGCCCTGGAATAAAACCTTATCACTGGAAAACAGCATCCTAATGGAATAAAATATCTAAAGGGTAACAGTTCATTAGATAAGACGAAGCATAAACTTCTCTGCTGGAACTCAAGTGTTTAAACAAATTTGCATTTTGGCTTTTTTCTGTACCCCTGCTTTCCTGTGGGAGTTCTCTTATCCACACTGTGGCACCCAAATTGTGCATACACTACTGACACAAGTTTCTGTAAGTAAGTAAAGTAAGAGGAAGGATTTATTTAAAAAAAAGTAATGCCAAAAAATGGAGCTAGGAAGTTAACACAAAATGAACAGAGCAAGAGTAAACATCACACTCCCTAAAATGAGTTTTCTTAATTCCCATTAAATGAGAATTTAATGTTTAGTAGTCATTATTTGGCATCAAATTCAGGACAGCTTTTTCATTACAGCTTCCCTTCCTTCATATAGAGTTCTGACCTCTTAAACAAATTATACTTGTTAAGCTAAACCCTAGAAAAATTCCAGTAAAGAAAAAAAATCATCGAACCCTTGAGTTATGACTTATCCATAGTCCTGGCAAACTTTAAACGAAACTGACCATTATACCCTTGATCTTACTCATTTGACTCGGGCAAATCAGGATTAATTCCAGACAACCAAAACCAGGCAGCATTTTTCAAAGCTGTCTTGTTTACTGTACTTGGATTCTTGTTTAAGAAACTGCACCAAAACTGCTTCTAAACTCTTGTATCAGATCAGCATTTAGAAAGAATCTCTGCCTAAGTTCTGACAAATATATGGCAGAAAGGAGGACTTGTGCTCTCACCACATCCGCTTAGCAGGAGTGCAATAATGCAAACCAGCTGGGATTTGTTAACATTTTTTGTAGCTGTTCATCCTTGTCATTTGATAAGCACAAAAGGAAATGACTTCTCAGTTCTGGTCTTGAACTGGATTTATAAAAGAAGTGAACCTCTGCAACTTGGAGCCAAATGAAGAGTGAATTACAAAATAATGCTACATTTAATGACTTAGCATTTCCAGAGCAGAGTGTTATTTTGTAAGAGATTTCTTTTTTTGTAACATTGCAGTAAGTCTGTGGATGCATCTTTGTAGCAAGCAGGCAGACCAGACTGGATCACTTGTAAAGGGAACTCCCTGATTTAAATTACTTGGCAGAAGTTGGGGCTTCACGATTTGATGGAGCTTCACTGGATGTACACTGAGTTTCCCACACTGTATTCCTGTGACATCTCACCACAATTCTCTCCTGCTTTGGACTTTAACCCAGCTTTCAATCAAATCTTATAAATTATCTCAGAGATCTCACAGGATTTTGGAGCAGTGCTCTTTACTGAGCAAGCTGAACTGAACCTTTTCATTTTCTTCATATCAGCAATAATTTGATTGTCTGAAGAAGATACTGGTAGGTACTTCAAGATTTTGTAGGACCCAGTTGCCTTTTCTAACCTTATCATGGCCAGAGCTCCACTCAGAGGAAGAAAATTCTGCCTGATTCCAGCAAGAACAGGAAAATAGGTCCGTGCTGCGGTCAGATGAAGTCACACTTGCAGTTTTGTAAAACGAGCTGAAGTTTCCAAAGATTCAGCAATTTATGCTTTCAGAAGTATCAAACAGAGTTCTGTAATAAAATCAACTACAAATATTTAGAGAAACGTGAGTGGGCTCTGGATTTTCTTCAGTGAATTGATGTTAGAAGGGAAAACCAATTCCACTGTAACTTAGTGCTCAGAACACTAAGAAGACTCCTACCAGGAACAGATTACAAGGTCAAATTCCCTTGCTAAGGTTTAGGGTATTAGGAAGGCAATTTAGGCATGTGTTGGTCTTCAAAATCAGTAGAAGACATACATCTAAAATGCAACAAAGCACCAGAATTTCAAAGATATCCCCTCAACAGTGCAATGTGCTGGGTAGGACCAAACACATGTCTGGCTTAAAGACTGGGGATCCGTGATTTTGCTGCACTGCTTGTTATTCTTATTTGCATCATGTTCTGCAGCACAAAAAACAAAACCTTGTATTCTCCACACCTATCCTAGAACATTCCTGGAAACTGATCCTCAGCTCACCAGTGCATTTGCTCTGAGGAGCTGGTTTGTTTGGCCTGTTTGTGGCACTGTACATTGGTGTGCACGCTGGCAGTACTCACCCGGCAGTAATCCAAAGTAGCCACGTACTCGTAAGATCCCAGGGACAGCTCAGGCCTTTCATAGTGGTCAATCCTTCGGCCCATGTGGTCCAGGTGTTGGAAGAAGAACGGGGGGACTACAAGCCAACACAACAACAGGAAAGAACATTTATAATTGGACAGAGAGAGGAACAACACAACATATTATTTCAGCAGATGTGATATACTTCAAAACAGTAAGAAATGAAATGGGTTTGCACTAACGATTTACACAGAGCCAGTCTTATGGTTCCTCAATGAATATATATTCAGAATGCTTATTTTCCACATTTTTGCCTGTAAAAGTGCACGTCTGTGTAAAGGGAACATCAACCTAGTTTCTTAGCCATTTTTAGTCCTTATCAATGATTTTTTTTAAGTGCTTTCTGACTAAGACACTGTAGTAACACCAGCATGATTTAAAATGATAGTGCAACTTAAATGTCTTTCCTAAAGTGTTCCCAGTGCATCTAAATTTCCCTTTATGAGAGTTGAAATTGTTAACAAAGGATGAAATTTATTATCCGCTATGCCTGCACAAACATTAGAGCTCCAGGCAGCAAAGCAGTTGGAGCGAGTCTGACAAGGTTCATGTTTCAGAGTTGAAAAGATGACTGTATTTGGGAAAGCACCATGGCCCTGTGATCCAGCTGAGGAAATCCAGCTTGATACAAATGTCTAGAAGGGCTCGTTCTGGCAAAGATTTGGGATTTCGCCAAGAGCACAAGAACAGTTATGAGTCACATGCAGCACACTTGAACAAATATGGCATGGTATCTTCTGTGAAAACCAACACTTGTCACTGCAAGATTAATGGCTTATTTAACCATTGTACCCACACTCAAGCACAGGATGAAGCTAACATGGGTCTAAATATTTGCTTCTTGCTGTAAATTTGCATTTCTTAAAGAAATTAATGTTTTCTTTCAGCACAAAAATTGCTCTCAATTAACAACACAAGCAGCTCTGTATCCTATGTTGTCACAAAAGTTTTAAAATAAAGTTTTGATCATACCAGACTGGACTTCATGAGTCAGCATCATTTTTCGTATTTTTTTTTTAAACTGCACTGAAGAAATATTTCCCTCCACTATTCTTGGGAATTGATTTGATTTGGGAAATAGGCCTAGTTACTGCATCTCCCTCAACTATTTTTTATGAAATCAACAAGTGAAGAAAATAATTTTAGGGGTACAGTTTCTTTTTAGGGAAAGGCCATGAATCCCAGATGAGAGAAACATCACTTACCATCATTGATACAGTTACAGAAGCCACACTGGTACCTCCTGCCCCCTTCGATGAACTGCATGAAGGGACACATGTAAGCTTTGCAGCGGTTGCACCGGATGGGGCCGCTCTCCCCGTGGTTCACAAGAAAAAGAGGGGTCTACAGAGAGAGAGAGAGCCACGTAAACATGAAACCAAGGAGAGCTACAAAGAGTTCATTCACATTTAACTTGTTAGAGACCACCTGTTAGGAGATCATTTATTGTTCAGCACTCACACAAGAAGTGTTAAGCCCCAGAGATCCCCTCAGGGGCTGAAGTCACAAGTTCATGGGCTGTATTCTGATGTTTATCAGAAAAACAATAAGGATTCACACCAAAACTCCACAATGTTTTGCAAGCACTGGAAGTTTAGGGCTCCAGGCTGATTTTCTCCAGCAAAGGGGAATTTTTACAGCTCACTGAGAAAAATCTGCTGGAGTCAGGTCTTTTGGCCTCTCTGTCAGATGGAGCTTTTCCTGAAGAAATCTACTGCTGCTTGTCAATTGCAAAAGGATGTTTGCTGAGAAAGCCCTTAATATTATGTCCCACACTCCAGTGTAAATGATGGCAGGGTCACCAGCTAGAGGGGGAGACTTAGGAGAAATACTAATATTTACTGAAGGGAAGTGCATACAGCAAACAAGTACAGTACCTCAAGCACTTGTCAGTTTAATTACACTGACCATGCTTGCTTACAACCCCTGCCAAAACCCACAGCAAAGGGAAGACATTTTCCAGATGCCTCTTTCCAGAAAAACTGCAGCTATTGAAAGATTCCTGTGATTATTCTGAGAGTTAGAAAAGTCATACTTGAAACCACTACAGAAATGGAAGTTTACTCGATTATTTGTGAAACACTAATTTTTATTTTTTTTTTCCCTTACTCCCTTCATTCCCAGCTAAAGATCTCAAAAGGTAAGAACAAGAAATGTCCAGAGTGTGGACACAGCAGATCCCTACAAGAAGGAAAATGCTGACAATGCCTTTCAATGCTAACACATCACATTAGCATATTCTTTTTTTTTTCTAATAATTATTCTGTCTCTTCTTAAGGAGTGGGTGTATTTCATCTATTGTACACTTTATCTTTTACTGCTACATAAGGATGCATCTTGCCAAGGATTTTCTACATACAAGTAGATTTTTACTACACCGGTTTTAAGTGCTCCCTCCTGCTCCACTGAGATATTCTTTTACTGTGAGTTCTTTCCTCTAGGCAAATTGAGTTTAACCCAAATTAACCAATAATGCCAGCTGGCAAATGCCAGGGTCATTTTCAAACATGAAAGCCTTGGCCATGAAACTTGCTCATGAGCCACAATGGCTTAATAAGGTTTAAAAGTTCTGGGTTGTGTTCATTACTTGGCAATTTTCTGATTATCATTCTGCTGTATTAGTTTAATGAGACCTGGATCTGGTTTGTAGTTAATATTATCATAACATCTGACCTGGCAGGGGAAAAAACCAAGACTAAACCAGCTCCTGATGGATTTATACACATTGCTTCAGTAATTTTCAACCTTGGTTTGATACATTTAATATTAATGTCCAAGAAAAGTTACTGCCAAATATGTTCACATTTTGATATATCAAAATTAAGACTTTTACATAAAAGGCATAAACAAAAACAATTGAAAAATAAATGCCATGAAGTTCAGTGCCCAAGTATCTACATTCTTACATACATGTAATAAATTATCTACTTGAAGACAAAAAATTTAAGAGAAAAAAAAAGAAAAAGAAAGAAGCCAACAAAAAATGTACATGACAAAATTAAGAAGTTTGTCTAGCAAAGAAATTTTTTTAATGCAGCCCTGTCTCCTTGCCAACTTATTAATTGGAATTTTTAGAAAATAAATGGAATTTACATCTTAGTGTTTTCTTTAACACTTAGAACATTACATCAACAATTAAAATATTTAATAAAAAAACCTGTCTGCGTGATAACTGCAAAAGAACTCAGACCAAAAGCATCCCAAATCCACTTCTTGATGAGAACAACAGAGTTGTGAAAGAAACTTCATCTCCAAAAAGCTCCACCTTTTAGTGCATTGCACTGTAGAACCCAACATCCCACCACTCCATCAAGAGAAAGGAATTTCTATTTCCATGTGTAAACTGCTATTGCACGTCCAAACATCAAAGTAATTTCTGTCAGTGGAATACAACTTTAAAAAAAAGTAGATTTCTGTGGGAATGTACAAAGGTAAGTAATACTGTGCAGGCAAAAAGCCCTCAGTTTAAATTAAGGATACTTAAACAGTAAGCAGTAAAAAACAGCTAAAAAA
>VXBB01000325.1:123426-159613 GCA_013399915.1 Illadopsis cleaveri | reverse complement strand
TACTGAAGGGAAAGTCTTGTTTGGTGTTCTCCACTTCTCCACTCTCTGTAGATGTCACTGTACACCAGAAGGAAAAGCAGAGATCTCTTTCTGCTCCCATCAACATCAGTGGCAAACTGTCATAGCAGCAGGGGACTGGGCTAAAACTAAAAAAGGGTTTTTGAATTTTGAGGGGTTTTGTTTTTGTTTTAAGTAAATGCAATACTCCTGCTTCTTTTGCCTTTCCACCTACAAAGTATCAGCGTTTTCTTTCTCTCTCGTCTCAGAAAGAATCAGTTTTTGCTGGGAGGCACAACATTGTAACTTTAGGTTAAAGAAAAGGAGGATTGGGCAGGAGATGGAAAATGCTGCAAGGGACCTGCACAAACTTTAATTCCTCTGGAACCTTGAGGCCCCATTGAAGTGCAAGCCCTGAGAGTTGATCAGATAAACCATAACTTAATCCCAAATATAGCTGCAATAAGGGGAGTTTTATTTTGGAAATACTTCAGCAAGACCATCTCTCAGGAGTCAGAAAAGTATCACAAAGCAACAGACAGACATTGGTGGCACAGCTCCAAGATAAAACACATCCATAAAAATTTCCAAAGGGACTGTAACCTGCACTTTAAAGTCTGAAAAAGCTGAATTTCTATTGCTTGCTATAAAAATGAAGTCCTGACACACTCCTGAGGGTGATGCCTGCAAACTATCACCATACTCATATTGCAGGATCTTCACCACAGCTGCAAATTGTAAGTGTAGGATTAAGGATTGTGCTAAAACTCCAGATCATCATGGCACATCTCTGGGAAAGCACTGTAAAGAGAAAAATCCCAAGTGAGAGATCCTCTGGAGAACAAGAGAGGCACATTCAGATACTGAAGAAAATGAGCCATTTCTCAGACAACAAAATAAACAGATCAATGTCTCTATCACACCCTTACAGTGTAAGCAGTTCTTCTAGAGTTGTTACTGACAGTTACATTGATGCAAATCCAAATAAATCACTGAAATATTCCTATAAGAATTTCAAGATATGCTATACAACATAACTTCCTAATGACAAAGGAGAAGGCTTTGTCCAAGCGTGGCACTGCTGCCCCAGGAAAACGTTATGTTTAATTAGTGCAGTAAAAAGATGACAAAAAACTCCACTGGATAATCAAAGAGAATTCTGAAATGTAACAGTGATGTTTTTGGAAAAAAACTAGGTCATGAACCAAAGTGTCTCTGTTTCCTAGCACTGTTGAAGGGGTTTGTTTTTGTTATATTCTATCATCATAGATTGCTTTTGAGAAAGATTAACCAGTCTACAAATAATCCCTTGGTTTTGAGTTGCTTTACTGAGTCCCATTAAAATGTCAAGAAAGCATTTCCCTTTGTGACATTCCCAGTGTCTTTTACCAGAAGCCATTCCCTCTGAAGGCAGGAGTTATTTTGCCTGTTCTTGGTTTCAGATGTTGAACAGGCTCAGCCTCCTCAGCTGATGACTCAGGCCAGTTTGGACTATCTCCTCTGCAAGGTTCACAGCAGGTTCAGCTACCTTCCGTACCACACTCCTTTTCCATTGATTTCTTTGTTTGTTTGCAAGACTGCAGCAAGGCTAAAGCATCACCCACATGGTGCAGGGTCTCCTGGCTCTAGCCTGGTTTTCACAGACCACAGAGAAATACCAAAAGCGTGTTCAAACCTCCTTGCTCAAAGCCCCTCCAGGCCCAGGCTGCACATTCCCCTGCATGCACAGCACTGCAAAACACACCGTGGCATGGCAGCTGAATTTCAAGTGGACACTGCACGTGGGGTATGATCCAGTGTGTAGGAAAAACAACAGAAAACTACTTATCAGCTTCTGTGGATCATGCCTCAGCCTGGCCCTGAAATCCTCACTCAGCATTCCCTTTTTAAGGGGAATATTGCAATTAACTGAACAGAGCTGGCAGCGTGAAGACTGTAAATACAGACTACACTCTATTCAACAGGAGAAGGAGGATTAGTAAAAGTTTGAGGATGTGGGGAAAATACACGTAATAATGATAAAATGTTGATGTAAAAAAATACCAACATTAGCTTACTTCTTTAAAACTTTGGTTTTCTATGGGGGACAGAAGGAGAGGGAAAAAAGGTAAAAAGTTCACTAGCCATGCCTGAGAGAGGCACCCCAAGCTCTGCTGGTGGGAGTCCCAAGGGTTAACAGGGTAGTGCTCTGCAGCACCTCAGCTGTGCAGTGCTGGCTGCTCTCTGGATGCAGGGACAGGCTGTACCTGCAGGCAAGGCCAGCAGCCAGGACTGACTGATGAGAGAAGCAGGAGTGTGAAATTGGCTAATCAAGAAATGGTGCTGCACAGCACTCTTCCACAATGCCAGCACTTGAAACCCATCAGGTCTCAGCCCAGCAGGAGTGGGAGCTGCTGCAGGGGCACAAACCCAAGGGAAGGACAGGGGTCAGACCAAACTGCCCTAGGACAGCACTGTTCCTGCTCTCAGCACCCCTGAGGGTGATAAGCACATGTTAAACCACAGGCCAGGGCTGAGCTCCAGGGCTGAACTAACCCACAGCTCCACTCCCCACCTCAGGAGTATTACAGGTGGGTCCAGCACTGCAGTCCTTGTCTGAGACTCTTGGGCAAGATTATTACACTAGCTGTAAAACCATTGAAAAGCAGGACAGGCAAGGTTCCAAAAGCTTCTCTACAGAAATGGTAAGTAGTAATTACAAGGGATTAGCTTTACTGGTCATAAGATTTTCACATTAAAATTGAAGTTGGATTTTCAGTGATATGATCTTTGTCTGGCTTATTTGACAAAACCAAACAACTCTTAAAGATACCTCATTCAGGTATGATTTCTGCTTTTCTGCAAATCACTGCAGGAGAGTGTCAGACTGAATTTGGGCACAAAATACTGATTTCTGGACAGGCCTAGTCTCTTACTCTATGGTGCTGTATGATCAAGGTAAGTTTATCCTCTCATAATTTTCTTCAAGATAGCTACATAAATGATAAACCCAACACCACAGTTTAAAACACAGGCACAACCTGTAAAATACAAAGATAAGGGGTTACTTGGCACATCATTTCTGTTTTAAAAAGTCCAAGACCATTTAATGCAAACAAAGCTGTGCCCATTTCTATATCCCCAGGACAGGCAATAAAGCAACACTCCAAACAGTGCTCATGGGACATGCAGCTCTAGGCTTAGAGAACAACTATTTCAGTTTATACATGTATCTAAGTGTGCTATAGTCACCTCTGAAGCAACACTCTCCTAGATGAAATTCTGTATCAATGTTATTCACACCTTCACAGCAACAACAAAACCAAAACTCCACACTGGATTTCAGATCCATTTTGGCCTGCTGGGCTATCAGCAACTTTAGGGACCAATTAGATGTTGGGAATTTTTCCTTTTTATACACCCACATACACATATAATAGGTGGACAGACAGATGTGTGTTCATATAAATAATGTATTTTATCAGCATATGAGAGAAAAGCAATTGCTGACCTGAGATCATGCATGAAAATCTAATGAGTGGAAGGTTTCCTTCCTTCTCAAAACCAGAGCAGTTTCTCTTTTGTCAGAAGACATTACTTTGACTTTTTAAACTGACTACTCACGTTTGCATTCCTGAGAACTTTCACAATAGGAACTGTCTGGGTCCTACTTTTGCACAGCCAAATATATTAAAGAAAGAAACTTTAATTAGAAAAAAAGAACATAGAAATATTTAGGAGTATTTTAATTAGAGATGGAAAGAATACTTCAGCGCTTATGTGGAGCCTTTCCTGGCCAATATTTATTAGTGAACACACCTCTAAGGCTAATTCATTTATTTCCACTGAAATCAGTAAGAACTGGGCATAGTTAAGCATCATGCTGCGTTCCCAAGCCTACTAGAGCTAGCCAATTGCCACAGGAGAACTTGGAAAGTACAAGGAGAATTTTTGCTATGTGAACAAAAAGCAGAACTGAACAACTTCCCCTCTGCAGCAAGGACATTTGGGATTAGTTTCATGCCCTTTATAAAAAAGTCAAGTCCTTTCTAGGATGGTAACTTTGAAGGTCAATAGTAAAACTAACTGTTACTCCACAAATACCACATCAGGTCAGAATGTTCCCACTCTGAGTCTCTCTTTCATGAATACTTTTGCTACTACAATAGCTGGGATGCTTCAAGCAGACTCCTGGACCTTCAAACATTAATAATATTTGTATGTGACTTCGAACTGACTTACGGCAGCTGCCTTGGGTTGGGGTACAATTACTTTTCTTCCCAGTGCCTGCAATGGGGCTGTGTTTTGGCTCTGTGCTGAACACAAGGACCACAACACAGAGATGTTTCTGTCCTTGCTCAGCAGGGCTCAGCAGGGCCAAGGCCCTTCCTGCATTCCCCACTGCCATGCTGTGAGGAGCCTGAGGAGACAGCTGGGAGAGCTGACCCCAGCTGACCACAGGGATATCCCAGACCTACGGCTCATGGACAGTAAATAAAATGGGGGAACAAGGAGCAATGGGAGACTTGGAATGATGGTGTTTGTCTTCCCAAGGCACCAGCACTGTGATGGGGATGGCTGAACACCAGACTGCCCATGGCAAGTGTGAACTAACTCCTTGATTTGATTTGCTGGTGTGTGTGGTTTTACTTTCCCTATTAATCTTTGTCTCAAGGCACGAGTTTTCCAGCTTTTACCCTTCCCATTCTCCCCCTGATCCCACTGGTGGGGCAGTGAACTGCCTGGGGTTAAACCATGACATGAGGAAAGCAATCCAGTGAAGGACACAGAGCTTCTCTACTGAGGAGATGATCTGTGCCTCTACTAAGCAAGCACACAACTTCTGTGTAACAACACACCTTACATGGTGGCAACCAAAATACAGCATTGCAAAATATGCATAGATAAATAAAATATGCAAGAAGAACTCCAGTTTAAAAAGAAAAATACAAACCTTTCCTCTGGAACTTACTCAGTACCAGTGTGTTCTGACTCTCTGAAGTTTTCAAGGAATAGATCAATAGCCCAAGTGAATTTTAACTTGTCATTTTTGTTGGCAAAACAAATTATCAGTATTATTGGCCAGTTAATTAAATGGATATAACTATTTGTTTTTATTTCCCTTTTATATGTAGTTATGTTGCTTGATTACATTTTCCTTCTGCCATTACAATTCTGAAGCACAGTCACAGTCTCTGACTTACCAGAAACTAATTACAACATCCTTATAAAGGCTTTTTCTCCATCTTAATCTCAAATTTGTATAAAACCAGTCAGGAGCTCTGATTACAACATAAATTATATAAATGTCATATTTTCAAGTAACTGTCCTCATCTCTATCAGAATTACATCCTTACCATAACAGCAACATACCACAGAAGTACTTTAAAGGGTACATTTTAGGACTATTTTTCAATGTACACTAAAAACCGAAAGACAGAAGAAAGTAAATGAGAAAATTTGCTTCAATTAGAAGAAGCTCTGCTACAAAAGCCACTGCTAAACCTGCCTCTGAGTGCTCATTCTAGTTACAGAGTGTAGTTACAGGCTAACAAAAAGCTTTCTCCTTGATGATGAAGTCTTGGGAAGCAATCCAATTCCAAATGATTTACTACCAAATGATTGCAGACTACCACAAGGCATTCTACATAAAGAAAGCCTCATCTAGTACAGGATTTATGCACCTCTAAATTAGGCACTGTGAAACCAAGCTCACAGGCACTGCCCTCCAGAGTGGTGTAACACTTCCTGAGTGAAGCACCTGCAGATGCTTCAGAGTTCTGTGCTACCCACACCATGAATGGCAGAGTCTGGCCCCTCAGAGGAGATCAGCAAAACCCCCAGACATTAACCTGCCACTGCTTAGCTGAAAAAATTAAAATACAACAGCTTTGACAGAGAACAAAGACTGCTCTGCTCCAAGAGGATTTAAAACTATGAGCCCAAAGTCTCAGTTCTCTCCCAAATGAGCACCAACAAGGATGCATTGGAAATGGTTTTAATACCTGGAAAACGTGTGTTTAGGCTCACACCAGCATGACGTACAGCAATATGTATTCAGGTACATCACATACTTCTACTCCCATCATGTTTTAGAACAAACACAACAACCCAAAGACATTGATAAATCATTCCCTGCTGGATCTTGGACAATCCAGACAAGCAGACCACACAAAATAATCCACAGAGACAGTAGGACAGAAGTCTCAACAGCAGCTCTTCCAAAACCTTTTCTTCAAACACTTTCCTTAAAACTATTATCTTACTGGCATTATGGACCATTTCACTGGCAAACTCTGCTCTTGTGGAGGGATGTCACGACAGAGACATGTCCTGATTTCTGTCCAGTCAGCCACCATGCACATAAGCATGACCCAGTTGATACAATGTAACCTTTAGAAGGAAGAACCCTTCACAGAATCTCTCGTTAAAAGCTCTTAAATTAGCCAAGCCCACACGCTCTATGCAGTAACAGCCTCCTGTGAATAAATAACCAAACAAAAGACAGAAATAACCAAACAAAAGACAGAAATCGCTCTCTCAAACCAAAGTTGTGCACAAGCACAGAACTGCTAATGAATGTGTGTCCACCCAAACACGTGCTTCAAAGCACAGCCACAGTCTGCCTGCCCAACAGCTGGAAATCAGGGACAGGAGAACCCAGGGGCCACGGAGCCCAGAGCAGACTGGAGGAGCATCAGGACTTCCCTAAAGCAAGAACTACACTGCTAACATTGGATCACATCTTTAGTTATCCACCTCACTCGATTTTTAGCTGCTGCCAACCTTGCAAACTCCATCTAGGAGCCCATACTATCATCCCTGTAAAAATCATAGCTTTCCAAACAGCTCAGCCACACTGGGCCTCAGCAAATTTCACTATTCTGCAAAGGTAAAATGGCTTTTAGCTCATGAACACCAGCATTTCTGAGAAGCAATTCCTTTTTCTTAACTAGTTAATTAACTGAGGAGAAAATGGAAGCCAAATATTAGATTCCCACCATAAATATTTCTAAAGCCAATAAATTTAAACAAGTAAGAAAGAACATGGCAGAGAGCAATGACATGAAACTACTAAGGAGCAAAGAAGGCAGCAATTTAGATATTTAAATACTTAAAGCTAGAGATAATTATTTTGAAATGTTTACATTGGATTTTACAACATGAAATACTCTTTTAACTAACTTTTGATAGCAAGTAGTATTAATGCTAAATCAAGATCACATGGTTTATTCAGGCTCTGGAAACATTCATCCATCTCCAAAACAAATTCATTTAGGGCTTGGTCTAGGATGATAACTGTGAGAGCTAGTTTATTTTTATAGACTGTTGCTAAAGCACTGGTGGACTAAAAATAAGTTCTGTCAAATAATGATACTGTACTCTCAATCTATAACAAACAAATACTTTCCATAGAGCATCCAAATCAGGAGAGTGAAAATGAACTGTTATTTTTGAGAAATAATAAATATGGACTTGGAAAGATAAGACTGTGAAATTAGTAGTGCTTTTAAGACACTGGCAGAGGAGGGAAGGCATGAATGTTGTAACAGCCTTTGTTTCCAATGATAAACAGCGCACAGGCAATGGTCACTAGTTTATGATTTTTTAGACTGGCTGCAGGTTTTTTGTAGCAACCTCTAAAAGACTGTGTGCCCTCCATGGATTTCCCCCACTACCTTTCAGCTTGAGGGCTGTTCTGAATCAATCCCTTTCACTGGCCCTTCTGAGCCTCAGTGCCTGCATGCCAAGTGCTGCTGCCTCACCTGTTCTTGGGGTATCAAACACAACCCTACAAGCACCTTCACCCAGTAGTTTCTACTCCTGCCTTAAATTCGCTCTCCTGTGTAATTTAACATCTCTGAAGTAAAGCCTCATGTGTGACCTTTTCCTCAGTTACTATCTCAATTTTAATTATGGCTTCTCTACAACGCTTTCAACACTGTGCAGCTTTACCAGGTTACATTTTTCATTTTTTTCCTCTCTCACTGCAGGGCAAACCCTGTTTGTTTGGGGGTTCACTTGAAACACATTATACTTATTCAAAGACATGCATGAGATCCTTTCATTTACCATCCTTATCTATCAATATTATGATTTCACTTTCTGTTCTTATTTTCTCCTACAGAGATAATTTCTATCCCATTCTTTACTAGAAAGGGAAATATCTGGTGTATACCTCTTCAAAAGACATCCCTGTTCAATTTTTTGACAATTTTTTGTTCCTGACAATTTTTTCTCAGATCTTAGCTAAAACAAATTTAAAAAAAAATTCACTTTGCATGTTAATATTCCCACTTCACATTTGGAGGCAGGACACCAGTCCCTCTGTGTAGACATTCCACTTGGCCAAAAAGAACCCACAGTGACTAATGAACTTAAATCTGCCTTTCAGACTTTCTGAAATCCCAAATTACCTTTTCCCGTTTGGAAAACTATCCAACTGAAAGTGTAAGAATATTGTCAAGTTGCCAGATCTAAACCTTTTAACTGAAAGCTCTCAGGATCTTTTATCTCCATCTCCTCTTGTATCCTTAGTCAAAGGAAGCAAGTCCCTGGAAATCAATTTCCAGCTGAGTTACTGTCTCCATGAAGGTAATTGACAGTTTATTTTCTAAAAAAAATCCACTACAAGTCATCCACCCAAAGAGTGACTGTATTCAACTAAGAAAGAGAGTAAGATCTGTACAACTGGGCTCTCCCTTTCATATACATACCTAATTCTGCCACTGCCAGAACACTTAGCTATTTCTCTTTCCTCTTAACTAAATTTTTGCTGCAGTTAATCAAGAAATAAAAGAAACTAAACCAGATTTTCACCTTGTAACCCAATAGCACATGATGAGCACCACCTGCAGACACTGTTAAAAGGCACTATCTCTAAAACAGGATGGATATTCTGAAACAAAGAACTTTCTGTGCCTTGTAGTCACCAGTTTCAGGCAGAGCACACCATACTAGGAAGTTCAGAAACACAAATAAGCCCCTGAATGTATTTTACCTCTATAAAAAGCCCAGTTCTCTCAAATTAAGCGGCTTTTCAAAATTAAAGTAGTTATAAATCCCATATGGAGGACCATTTTTATTAGGATATCTTAGGAGTAAGATCTTACTTTGGCAGCAGCAGTGAAGACAAAGGGCACAGGCAAGCCATGGAAAAAGTGTCTCAGCTAAGACTGCCCAACTCTTCCCACCCTAACACTATCTCCTTAGTTCTTACAGTTTTACCAAGCTACAATTGTTCTGACTAAAATTTTCCACACTGGGCTTCTGCCAACTTTGAGAGACATTTTTCAGGCTCCTCCAAAAGAGAGGCTAGGGAAAAACACCCTGCTCTTTGGAGATTAATGAGCCCCACTGACCCTTCCAACAGCCCAAGAGCACTAACACTTCACAAGGGGTGGGTCATCAAGCACATCTCCTTGCCAAGCCCAGGAAAACCCCCCTGAACTTGGCTGAGCACAAATGTTTGGACATACTGCAAATTTATGTATGCAGAAGAGATTTAGATTTTAGCAACTCATTGATCACCCTGTCCAAGCACAACACAGGAGACAAGGAAGCCATCTGTGGGAAACATCGAGGACTAGAGGCAGACTCTGGAGTGAAAGATGCACAAAGGAAGAGCTAACATTAAAGTGGATTTTCTAAGTGCCACCAGGGCACAGAAACTGGGATCAAGGGTGCTAAAGAGCAAAGGTTGGCTGATAAAGTGAAGGGGTGGAGAAGCAACAGCAGGAGTTTCATCTAGGAGAAAATGCAGGGGGGGCAACAAGCCAAGTGTGCACATTTCCCTCAAGAACTGGAACGAAACCCCAAGTTGCTGTCTAGCAGACAAATGGTGAGACTTCCTATCTGCAGAGCCATCAGTAATACATCCTATTTCCCTGTGGACCACAGACAAGATAACTGCAATCTACCCTGCTGAAATAATACTCTCAATACAAACTACACAGGTCTGCTGGATTGGAATTTATCCATCCTGATAAAAAGCAACATCTGCTTTTTTCCAACATATATTTTAAAAAAAAAAAACTACTAAGAATTTATAAGCAATAAAACAAAGAAAAATCAGACTGCAAAACTAAGCATTGAATGTCTTGGCAATTTTAATTAGGCTTTCCTGTGCAGGCAGTTTATGAGGAGTTTCTGAAGACACAATCACATACTACAACTTTGATGAAATCCCTGCTTTTGTCCCATGACACAGCACTCTGGAGTAAATCAATGTAGGACATGAAAAGGAAATGCATTCTGCAGACCTCGCAGAATTTAGAAGCTGAAGAATTTAGAAGCAATGGAGGACACAGCAGATGAAGACCAAGCAAGATAATCCCACAGATGATGTAGCTAAATGCTGCACTTGAAAAATGGATTTATCCCTGCCACTGATAGAATCCTCCAGGGGTGCCAGGAAACCTGGGGAATTGTTTGAAGACCAGAGAACACTGCAGAAAAAATCTGCAGGAGAACTAGGAGTATGTTTGAATACAGAGGGTCATTAGAGATGGTTATGTGAGGAAAGATTAGTGCCTTCAAATGAATGCTAGAAATGGTTGGTTACGTTTGTCTTCTTTCTATGACACAGCTCATCCAAGTAGAAAAGCCAATTATCTTCTTGGTCTGTTGTGAAATTAAATTATTTTGTAAAGACCTCCATGGAAAAATGTCTTCATTCAAATCTAACTCTCCATATCTTAAAATTAAACATACATTAAACATACAGTTTATGGTGTGGACCCTCTTTTAATACCTTTGCCGAAAACTATGGAGTTCCAGCAGGGTAAGCAACTGGCAAAGCTGGCATAAACTAGAGGCAGTTGGGGAAACAGCAGGAATCCAGGGGAGTCATCATTCCTGTACCATTCCAAATGCAAACTTTTGTCCTTTGAAGTTACACCATGACCCAAGCACACCTCAGTCTTCTGCCACCTCTCTACAGTCGCACCAGTTCCTAGTCTAGGATAAAACATCCTCCCCTGCCAGCCCAACGAGAGAAGAACAACTGTGCAGTGATTTGGAGGCAGCAGCAGGCCCTACCTCGTTGGGTGGAGCAGCAGCAAAGGGCTGGATGACAGCAGCCAGGGGGATGCGGGCCTGCCGGGCCATGTCCGAGCTCACAGGGAAGCAGTAGGTGGTGCAGCGCAGGTAGCGGGGGCTGGCGTGGCCTGGAACACAGCAGGGCACAGTGAGGGGCTGCCACAGGGACCCTGCCAGCCCACAGAAACCACAGCAACACATGGCCACGTGCTGCATCAAACACAACCTGCCTTTGCCTCCCAGGCAGGCTTCTGCCTGTCTTTCCTCCTTATAGCCCAGCCCACTGCCCCTCCCTCTGGTCAAATCTTTTCTTCATGAGTTTAAAGCAGAGATTTAAACATAACAACAATTACTTGCAAGAAGAATCTCAGTGGAAATTACTTGGAAACATCCCGTATCTAGGATCTTAGAAGAAAATATGGATGATATCCCAGTGGACATGTCAACACAAAGTACATAAAGGAATGAGGCAGACTGATCCCTACTGTTAAGACTGCTCTAATGAGCTAGCTCTGATTCAGAAAACACTGTGTGTGTCTTAACATCACCATGCTCACCTGTATTTCAAAAGTCACCTCCACACTTCCAAGAGGACATTCAGCCCAGGTCCCTCAAAAAGAAATTGCTGAGTGCTGAAGACAAGAGCACTGAAAGGAGCTCAGGAATCAGCTTCCTGATGCTCCCTTGGTAACCAACAAACTGCAGCTCTGCTCAGTCTCTCGAAAGGAATTTCTTGGATCATCAGAACAGCATTATCCCATTCTCGGATAATGCCAAAAAATCTTGGTGAGTTAGTACATTTTATAGTTTATCTCAACATTGATAAATTACTGCTGGGCTGAATAACAGCATCAGTTTAACCTGTATTAAAATATTGAGCCTGCTGTCAAGAGCAGCATGTGGAAGATTGTACCTCCAGGCTCCACAAAGGAGCAAAGGCAAATAAATTTTTCCTTTGGCCAGCACACATCAACTAGACAGCTCACACACTGACCCTATCACTTGAATACAAGTTTGTCTCTTAAAAGGTAACAGTGCTAGTCTAGTCTTACTGCTTCTTCTAGTGTCCACCTTTTAAATTTCCAGAATAATCCAAAAAGGATTTTCAACTTGAAGTGTAACATCTTCAAAAATTTCAAGTTAAAAAAGAGAGTTCTGTCAACTATTAATATTCTTTGAAAGGCCAGGAAGGGTAGAGGTGTTAAGCCAAGGTGTAAGAATTCAACTCCCACTTCCCTCCTCCTCCTCCCCAATTTTATCAGTTCAAAGGAAGTTTGCAATTTCATGTCCAATTTAGAGCAAATACCATCATTTCCAGATGAGAAATTTGAGAATTTAGTCTTTGTTTTAATTAATTCTATTAGATTTCCCCTAGAAAGACTCCCAAAGCAGTAACAAGGACAGTTACCTTGGTCCTGGATCACGCAGTTGGTGGTGACGAGGGGAGGAACTTGTCCTCTTGTGTTCGTGGCATAGACCTGCCCTCCCCTGGCAGCCTTATCATTCTCAATTACTTGAATCTGATCAATAAGAAGCAAGAACAGTATGAGGAAGGTAAGTCATGCATTCAGCTACACTCATGAACAGGCTAAGATCCACACCAAATAAGACTCTGGTTGGAGCCCAGTTTATAACAATTTACAATATAATGTAATTAAATGTTCATGCAGCTGATTTTGCTGCCCAAATTCCTTTCCATACACTGCTCCCTGTCACTTCTGCATGGTCCCTCACTCAGGTTGAAGTCTGATACTTTTCAGGACATAACCACAGTTACATAAAGCTGTATTTTGTTCCACACCAGAAATGGCATCCCTGATACCATCATTCCTCCTCTCCCCTCAGCAACCTGGTTTAGAGTGCAGCCCAACAGCTGTGGGAGGCAAGAGGAACGAGACAGGGAACTTCTGAAACTGCCTTTGCCACTGCTGCTGGCACCTCATGGAATTGTGTCTTTACACTGCACATGAACTTCTAATAATAGCTAGGGAACTTCAGAAGCCTCTGTTGGAAAGCAAACAGAGAAGGAAAACTAAATTAGTTGCATGGAGTCTACTGATCCATGTCCAAGAGGTATTTCCTAAAACACTGAAAATAGTCTGGGGCCTTTAACTTTTTTTTCATCAATAAAGTTTTTTGTACTGCAATTTAAGACATTCCTCAGAGAGCCTGTTAGATCTTCTGCTTGATTACTTTTCCCTGCCTCCTTGGCTTGTATACTTATAGTTAACTCTTGCATTAAAAGGAAAAAGGTTTTGCTCTAAAAAGGTCCACTGGCTGAAGAAAGCAAACCGCTCTGAGACTTAGCTCTGCAAAGGATCAATGTGTCATGGTGTACTGCAGCTAACTGACCTAAATATATCATTGTTCTTGGAAATAATTGCTGACAAAGTCCAGATGCAAGTTTTCATAGATGTTGTCAGGGTACATATCAACCTCTAACATATGTAAAAGAAATATAAATCAACAATGGCTACAGATAAGAAGTAAATTTATCTGGCAACACTACTATAATTATATAATGTAAATATAACAACAGAAATAACACATGGTCATACTTATTCCTCATTCTGAATTCACTCTTTGTCCTTTACAGACGTTGACTCAGATCACGTTTCTTTTAAACATTCGTTCTGATCCTCTCTGTAAGGCTTAAACAAAACCTTTTAACCTATTTTAACATGGCTGTTGCAGTCAAGGCTGTTTATGCTGTGTGCATAATTGAAACAAGGCATCAGCCCATGTTTTCATGCCAGACCTCCTTCTCCTCCTGCCCTTTCTTTTAAAATTAGACAAGATCATTTTATCCCTCAAATGTAAGAAGCATTGCACTGAAACACTAGGAATGATTGACTTAAGGGCATATGTTATTCATACAGACACTTGATTCAGGAGGTTTTTTTACACAATGCTTTTTAGTTAAAAATTGCCTTTAATGAGGCAATTGCAGTTGTTACATTAACCCCTAAGGGATTAACAACAAGTGTCTTTCCAAAGTTATGGGGCGGGGGTTGCATCAAATTTGTCACTGTGTTAAAAACATCTTTCCTACAAGGACAAAAAAAGCCCCAATTTAAAGAAGCAGGACAGTTTCATACTAGACAGTGTGATGCTTTTGCAAAAATGTTTTTCCTGTGCAGCAAACCTGCCTCAGCAAGAAGTGTAAGATTCCTTCACCCAGACTAGCCTACTATGTGGTGGTGAAATCATTTTTTTAAAGTAGAAAGTTCTAGGTTGAAGCTGCTCCAAGAATTCTGACTCTCTGAGGACCTTTTGACCTGTCCAGATGATTGCCAGAACCACTCCAAGTGTGAGCACCAGAACATTTTCTCCATGAGTTTTGCACACTATTGCTTTTTATTTCCATCAGCTGTTTCCAATAAAGAAGTTCAGTGCTGCCTGCACCTGACCAGCTCTTTCTTTGCACACCAATTAGACTCCTTTATTTCAGAAAGATGGAGATGGAACCATAACTTTGTTTTCTCTAGCATCACCCTAAGAAGAGACACTGTCCCACTAGTGCATGTTCAACAGCTGAGCCTCTTCAGCCTGCATGAAGTTTAGGCATCAGGTATATTCCAGGCTGCTGAAATCTTTACAAGGCAGCACCAACTGGAAGATTGCTCAGGCAAATACTTCTAATTGCCTGAGAAACTCTTGAAATCAAAAGGCAAAGTGGCTTCTGAGAGTGTGACTTCTCAGTGTCACCAGGACTGCACTTCCAGAGTTCATGTACCTGTACTGTGTACAAATCCTACTTCTGGTAACTGCTACTGAGTTCGAGCCTTCAAACTTTGCAGAGTGAAAAGGAAAGGTGATAAGCTGCAGTGAACACAGTAGTTCTTCAGTACTGGTCACTGTCTCATTAAGAATCCTGTTGAGAATTCCTAGTGAAGTATTTCCTATAAAGTATTTGGGACATACTCATGTATGAATGTCCCATATTAGATAAAGTTACAAAGCATCTTCAGTACTCAAACTAATTTCATGCTCTAATTGATCCAAAACTGACAGCACAGAGTACAAAACTGCATTAATTAGACACTGCAAGAACTAGAATATATGTCGAGAAGCAAACCATGTAAGTGCCAATGTATGTTATGAAAAACCTCACCTAAATGAACACAATGTTAGCATTGTCATTCCTTTATCTTAGATGCAGAAGGAAGTTACATTTATAGAAAATTAGAGCCACATTACTCACTGGGCTTGGAATAGAGTCAGGATCAAGCTTCTTCTGTGGTGGGCCTGAGAGCTGTGCTGGACCTCCAGGGAAAGCACCAGGATACGACAGTTGAGATGCTGCCATCTGAGGACCATAGTTTGCTGCAGAGTTACAAATGACCATTCATTTAAAAGTATTTAAGTTCCATTATCAGTGCTTAGCATCAACTTCTGCCATGCAATTAATTCTTACTCAGCTAAGTGCAACTCCTCCTTCCCCTCAGTTTTCGGCAACGAAAAGAAATGGATTTCTGTGGCTCAGTTTGGCTTCAGTTTGTGATTTTAAAAAGTAAGAACTCCACCAGATGTGACAACTTTGGCTCCAAAGTTTTCAGGTTTACGTCAAGTAGGACAGTTAGTAGAGGTTACCACAGCTATTCACACCAGGCCATTACCTCAGTGAGAATCTCTCCACTAACATCAGTCAATGCAGACTGATATCATTAGCTGGTTTTTTGTATTCAGTTACAATGCATTATTGCTATAGCAATGCATTTTTGAAAGCTGCTAATGACAGTACAACAAGACAGAAAGCAGCCTACATCTTTACAGAGTGAAAGAAAAGCACTTTCCCATAGTATGTTGTGCCTTCACCAATTACTAACCACTAATTCTGTTTCTGATCCAAATTAATCTCCTTTTTCTTGTTACAGTCTCAACAGAGCACTCAACTTGTGAGCAAAGCAAACGCTGTCTCAAGTGTATTGACTGACAATGCACATCTTTCCCTTCTACAGAAAGGGAGTTCCTATTTAATCTTTCCCAGCCAGCTGAAGATTCAGCCATGAATGGACACAGTTTGTTTTCAATCACACAACAAACATCCTTCCCTACCTTGCTGAGGATGATATCCAGGCCCTGGAGGCTGCCCCGGAAGGTGTTGCAAGTTAGGATTTGGAGGGACAGGCCCAGGGATTGCTCCCTGCCTGGCCACAGGAGGCAGTGCTGGCTGAGCGCTAAGGCCGTTAACACTGTTTGCTGGTGGAGGAGGCAGCTGTGGTGCAGGAGGCAAACCCATCTGCTGCTGGCTGGGGGGCAGCAGCGGCGGGCCCTGGAAAGCTGCCGGATGCCCGGGAGACACGCAAGAGCTCGGAGCAGTGCCAGGACCTGAGCGAGAAACTGTATCAGGTGAGTGAGAAATGCTAACCAAACCTGTGTCACAGCTGCTCTGGTCCTGCTCAGCACATCTCTACAGCATGGAGGCTATACTGGATCCCATACTGACAGCACTGCCTTAGGGGACTCTGTGTGTCTGCTCACAGGAAAAGTCATGGTTTAAACTGAGACTTACTCAGCTGATTCAGTCACTTTGTTTCTGTTGGCTCTATTTGCAATAAGACCCTGCAGCTGGGGTGGATGGGCAAAGAGTGAGAGAAGCCACAGTTTGACAGCTCTTCACTGGAACACACACAGATGACTCTGCTTTCAAAATACTACTGCATTTCAGAATGTGAAACAACATTCTTTTTGCTCAATAATCCATTTCCCTTGTGTGGCATATTTTTGTTAGTCTGCTATTTGTATTTCAACATAACAGGTTTGATGGAAAATAAATCCATTTGATACTAAAAGACGAAACGTGGGAATTATTTTGTACACAATGGCAAGGAACTGTTTGTTGTTTGTAAGACCCAGATTCCAATTAGAATTAAGAGGACCCTGGAAATAAAGGTTTTTTGAGACTTACAATCTGCAAACACTTATTACTTTATAAAACCTACATTGTTTGATCAGATTTTCCCCCAAAGACAAAATCATTTTAAAGAGAGCTACAATAATAACCAATATTAGGTTTGAAGCAAAAGAAGTAATGTGTTCATATACAAACACTGAAATACATCTTCTATCACATATCTTCAGTGAAAAAATGTCTTTACATGCAAAATACAAGCCTCCCAGCACATAATGTGAACATTGTATTTTACATAATTCCTTATGAATTGTTTATATAATATATTCTGCATAATTTAAATACATATCAGCTTTCATGGGTAGAAGTAATTTATACAGAAGCATCACATGATAACATCTTCATGGCCTAGGTTTGAGATGGTACAACATCAAAATAAATGCAGATAAATTTAGATTAAACACCAAATATGTTTAGACAAAAAGAGAAAATAGTCTTATAACAGGAGAAACTGTAAAAAGCTGAGAAAAATTAAACCTTGTCTGAGTATTACTGCTCATGCTTTGGCAGTTACTGACATGTTCACTGGGTAATTTGAGAAATGACTGATGGGATACCTGCATTTTATGGAAGGTTTATCAAACGTCAATTTAGAATTAACCCAATACTACTGATTTAAGACAAGATTAAAAAATTCTGAGAACTTAGGCCAATGATGGTGGTCAAAGGCATAATTTTCTGCTTATACAGAAGTTCAGTAAGTTCCTAACTACCATAGTCCTAATACTTTCACTGAGAAAAATTCAATCAGATAAAGCCAATTACCATAGCTGTTTATCTGCATGCTGTTGAGCTGGTCAGCAAGTTGTGCTGCAGAGGAAGCAGGTGCAGTGTTTGGGAAGGCTGCTTGGGACTGAGGACTGTAGGGAGGATAGGAAGGTCCTGTGTTACTTGGAGGGGGAGGGCCTTGAAACCTAAAGGAAAAAATCAGTGCAATTATGCAAAGAAATCACATCAAACAATCATAACTCTCGAAGATCTCATACCTCCTTCAAGGTGGGGCTGAAATAATTAATGAGGACAAAAGCCTAATGGAGTATGTCCACGTTCTGCTCAGAAAATGTACACTTGTCTTAAAATACTCGAAGGACAGGGAGATTGCACACTTGTTTAGTAAAAACAGGCAGCCCATGTTCGTTTGCACACTTGTTAGAAACAAAGCAGAGTGAGTACACCATGGCAAAGTGAGACCAGTAATAACTGTAAGCCTGAGGAGTGAGAAACACAAGCTTCTGAACATATCACAGCACTCCATCCCTTTTCCAAGCTTATAAAGGAAGATTCCCTACCAGGGATGGGTGAAGAAGATTAGGAGAAAATCTGTGAAGAGAAGAAAAGGAAATGAGAAATTGTTGAGGAGTTCTCTGTAGCAGAGGTATAAAGAGGATGTGGGTAGAGAAAAACTATATGATTATCAGATATGGAAAACATGAATGCAAGAAAAATAACTAAAGAAAAGGAAGCAGTAACACACACATGGCTTACAAAGGTATTTTCACCTGACTATTTCACTCTGGTAAAACAAGATCTCAGGCTATGTCCCAGAGATAATCAAACACAGATTTTCCTGTGACCCCCTGTAAAACTGAGGATGGGCTCAGCTATTTCTAGAGAAGTAGAATTCACTCCACTTGGAATTTTCGTTTGGATACTTCCTGGCCTAGAACAGCAGCTCTGAGCAATTCTGGAAAAAAACCAAGCTCAGGTGAAGAACAGGAGACGTGCAGCTGCCAGGGTAATGACTGGAAGCTACAGAAGAGAGTCAGTACTTTGCTAGGCCATGTCAACCTGACTCTATTCACCTTGTTTTTTCGTCTTCAGGACAAGCATCACTTCCCCCTATGCATGAATACATCATCTTGGACAACTGATCACCAGTCTTTTTGGATCCTCCTTTCCAACAAACAGGCTTCCCTATTTTGACATGAAATAACTACACTAAAACTAAGAAGCACAGAAGCAGATTAAGATTTCAACCAACTACAAGAAGACTGTTGTTAAATGGTGTCAAGTTCACTAAAATTGAAGGAGCTATGGGTACACAAACTAATTTTGCCAGTCCTGGGAGATGTGGAAAATAATATTTGACAGATTTAAATAAAAGAGCTAGACATTGACTCACTTTACCTGCAACACAAATATTGTGTAATAAAGCTTGGCTATCCCCTCATACAACTTTTTTCAAAGATTTCTTTCTCCAGCTTTCACCTCTCCCTGTTTTCTGCCCTTCCCATTCCTGTCCCCTTCACAGAGAGGCCAAACAGCTCAGCTGTCAGGTATGGATCCTTTCCAGTCACCTGTGTGGCTGCTGTCCCGGGGTACCAGAGCCATTCTGGAAACTGCTCTGGCTGAATTGCTGTGCACCAGCTGGTGGAGGCCCAACGGGAGCTGGAGATCCAAAAGGCACAGTTGGTTTTGGCACACCTGCAAAAGATTAAGAACCTTTATGTAAAACCCTCTAAGAAAGGACAAGACGGGCAAGAAATGCAGGTGTGCAGCTCTGCTCTAGCATTAAGAATTACAGCTTTGGGTCACCTTGCTTAAGCAGAGGTGTCAGACCAGAGGTCCCTTCCAATCTCAGTGATTCTGTTGGAAAGCACAGATTTCTGGTCAGTTATAAATGCAGACATGAAAAACTGAGAGAAAGTAAAAAGGAAACAAATAGCAGTTCATAACTTTCCAGCAAAGAACCCAAGAGGGACAGTAAGAAAAAGCAATGAACAGACACTGCAACTGACAGTTTGGGGCAGTGATAATTCCCTGTCACCCAGTTATATTTCAAGGTAGAAACAAGAGGTCCCTTTGATTTCGGAGAGCAAGGTAAGAATGAAAATTTAACACAACTTTTCAAAATGAAAACGAAAAGAGCTTCCATATGTAGAACATCTCTCCTGTGCTGAAAATGGTTCTTAATTCAGATCTTAATGGTTCTTAATTCAGGTTCTTAATTCAGGTCAGTATAGTGACCATGAAGAAACTGTGATTTATGTAAACAGCAATGCTGAATGAACAGGTTTTCAAACTGTATTTCTTGTACTATTTTCTCTTTACATTACTCTAGCATAAAAACATGATCTGGTATGGACAGCAGTGTTTTCCCCAAGTGTTCTAGTAAGTCAGTTACCAGAAGCATTTTGATCAGAGTTCTGACTATATCCAGTATTTGATTAGAGTAACACAACTCCTGCTGTCTTCAATAAGAAGTTTCAGAGAAACTGGGTAAAACTTTTTTTCTGCTTCCTGTTACTGTATCAGTGTAAAACTTACACAAGGTAGACAGAGATACAAAACACCATTATAGAAAAGTAGACTCTGAAAATAAACTTAAAGCCAGAATAATACCTGGTTGAGGTGCTGAGTATGAGGAGTTAGGGTCTCCATAATGTCCATAATGAATTGAAGAATTGGGTGGTCCAAAACCTCCTATTCCTGGCTGTGATTGGGAATATGGAGGAGCTGCAACGTAACCTTGTTGACTCATGATGGCAATTTTCTCATTCCAAATATTGTGTCTTCAGGAATCTGCAAAAAGGAAATGACACGTGCTACTATTCATCACTCTCTGTGCATTTGAAAAGGCTGTGAATTGTATTTCCCCCCCAAAAAAGATAAAAGACACATTTGAAGGCAAAAAATGACCTGAAGTCGGGGCAAATATTGGTTTTGCTTGATAGCTTAGTTTCCTCAGCACTACCACAAGCTGCATTTAAATGGGACTCACCTCTCCCAAGCTCACAGAGAGAACTGTAAGCAATGGATGTGCAGATGGAAAAAGCTCTCAAAGGAAAGTCCCAAACTATTCTTTTTACTGGGAGAGCCTTGACTTCAACTGCAGGTGGAAAATACACTGTGAATCCTGCTCCCCAAATACCAGCCATCCCAAAGAACACACAGAAAAATCAGGAAAGGCACAGTGACCAGAGCAGGAAACTCCCCTAGCAAAGCCTTCTCCTGGGCCAGCATACCTTATTTTAAGAGGAGGTGAGGCACACAACACCAGTTTTCCATCAAACCTTTTACAAACCTTCTGCATCAACCCCACTCCAAGCAAGTGATGGAAGATTCCTTGCTTTTGATGCTGGTGAAACAGAGAATAAAGCACAGGATAGAGAGAGTTCCTAATTCTGGTTGCCTTCTGCATTGCTGACCCAGGCCTGAGCAGCCTTTTCACTCCAGAACTCCAGAGTGTGCCAAAACTGAGCACAAGATATTCCCCAAGGCACTGTGGCCTCAACAGCACTGTATGTTGCCCTTGCTGTTATCAGGCATCTTCCCCCTAAGTTTCACATCTTGATCCTGTTGTTGTTAAATAATGGAACAAGCAAACCCCAGAATCTGATAGAATGCAATTCAGAAAGAGATTTCTAATGATGGGAGCACTTAAAAAATATGTAATTTCATTCTTGTAGTCAGATTCTGTTCTACAGGATAGAATAACACTTTAGAAAATTTTCAGGAAAGAGTGTCCTGATACCTGCCATCATTTTTAGAAGCAGAAAATCTGAAGAATCCAGCACTGCCAAACCATATGACTGCACTTCACCAGATTAATTTTCAGATATAGTGCCCTTGCCACCAAGGGATCTGGAAAGTTATTAAAGTTGTACACTCTGCAGCCTTGATAACAAGCCTCCTCTTTTCCAAGTGAGAGCTTCCATTTTAATAGCAGATTTAACTTAACAATAACAGAATTTCACTTTCTTGAATCCCAAATTAAACTGTTATGAGAAATGCTAAGGATCCAAACCCTGAACAAGCATTTACTACCCCTGTAGAGTCCCAAGCACATAAGCCAGGCATCCCCAAAGAACTACACAATATGAATTAACATTTCAGGTGTTAAGTGTTCCATTGAAATAGCTTTCCCAACCACCTGTACTTCACATTCTTAAGCTCAAGCCGTGGAGTCATCTTTAAACATGGAAACTGGATGAAAATAAAACACTAACTGTGCTCCAGAAGCACACACAAAGGCACCTCAAAATTACACCCCCAAGAACACACAAATAAATTTATGCTGCACTGCCACACTTTGGAAGAGGAAAGTTATCCCTATGAGAAAGCCCTAGGCTTTCCTAGGCTTCCCAAATTAAACAGATCTTTCTGGAAAAAAAAACCTCAACAGTTTTACTGACCATCCACATCAGACAAGCAATCACTCTGAGCTGTGTACAGGGCCTGCCCTCCCCAGACTCCTCAATGCAGCACAAGAGTTCTCAGCTGCAGTAGTTAAGTGCCTCTGGGAGTTAATCCTATGGAATATTCTCCTATTTATTAGTTAACAAGATACACACAGGGAGAAGAAAGAAAAATGTTTAATCAGAGGCTGGGTGCTGCCAGCTGTACCTTCTTCCCTCCCCCACCTCCATCAGAAAAGACTCGGCAGTGAGAGTTTTAGTTGTTCCAAAGGACACTAAATTACCATTAAATTACCTACACACAGACATACATATATTTTGTAACTAACAAAGGAAGAGATTTTCACTTAGAGGCAGCTGCAACAACCAACACCTTAAGCTGCAAGAGCATTCAGAGGAAATTACTTCCTCCACAGCTTACTCACACACACACACAAAAAAAAAACTTGCCACGTCAAACTTCCCACAGACAGTATAAACACAGAGGTTATATTGAAGTGAGGCAGGAGCTCTAACCACAGACAAAATAATACAAGTGTTTCGAACACAGATCCAGATTCTATTCAGCACCAAGGATATTTAATGTCTTCTCAGGATAGGTATATATACCAGCTATCACAAATGACTGTTTTAAGGTTGCCTGAAGAACTATGAGCATTTCAGACATTATACCGTGGGGGATGCACCACCATACCATGAAAAGAGTTCATACAGAAGGCTATGAAAACTTTTTTCCCCGTCTCAACACTAGTTCACCTTACACCCCATAACCTGGGGAACAACACCAGCACTGGGGAACAGCTGCAGAATTTAACTGACCTCTATTACAGAATAGGCTGTCACCTTTTTCAGAGGATCGCTGCACCTATGCAACGCTCTGGTGTCTCTGTGAAGACAGAAAAGTTAACTGTGTGCAAGCAGAAGTAGGACAACAGAAACAAACCCAGGCTCGAGACCTTGGCTGCCTGAAGGAGAAGTATTAACTTTGTATTTCTTCGGAGACACTGCGCTCCCCAACGCGCCGTCTAGGCAGAGGTGCTGTCCCTTCCCATGGCCCGCCGCAGGGTCATTTTGGCAGCCAATCTCGGGGGTGTGCACCTTTATCTCCACAGCCTCACACACGCAGATTGAACATCGCTGCACGCACACACGGAATGCAATTGAGCCACACACATATTTCAGGGTTCTTTTTCGGTAACGCATTGGGAACTAAGCTATGAAAGCAAAACCTACGTTTTTCCCCATTCACTGCCAAACCTTCAAAGCTTTACTACATTTTTAAATGNGGACAGTCTTTCCTTTTGCTCCGGGGCATACGGGCCGCTCGGGATACTTTTCCCATTGTCATGTGCTTGAAAAACGGAATCGCGGAATCAATTAGGTTGGAAAAGACCTCTGAGGTCATCGATATCCAACCTATGACCGAACCACGTCAACTAAACCACGTCCCTCAGTGCCACGTCCAGGCTTTTCTGAAACGCCTCCAGGGACGGTGACTCCACCGCCACCCCGGGCACTCATTCCAATGTCTAATTATCCATTCTGTGAGAAATTCTTCCTCATGTCCAGCCTAAACCTCCCCTGGAGCAGCTGAAGACTGTGTCCTCTCTTCCTGCTGCCAGCTGCCTGGTCGAAGATGTATATATGTATATTTACAACTACATTGTACACATATATATCTAGCGTATCTGTATGTAAAGTTATGCCACCTGAATATCTACAGTGAAATATGATGCAGGTACTTCGCCTGTTTGCATACTCTGGTTTTAATTACTGTTCAAGTGCATTTAAAAATGCTGCCTTGGTTACAGGATAGGTAATGTTTTTCTAATTAACAAAGTAGAAATGTGGGAGTAACATGAGAGAGATTGGAAGTAACATGAGGAAGATGTATTGGTGAAGTTACTTTTCTTCCCAATCACAAATAAACGTCTATTGTGTTCAAGTAAAAAGAAGGGAAACTGGGAGATTAAAAAAAAAAAAATCACTCGAAGAATCACAGAATCATAGATTATCCTGAATTGGAAGGGACCCACAAGGATCATCAAAATCCAGCTCCTGGCCCTGTCCAGGACAGCCCCAAGAATCACACCACAACAGCTGTGTAACCCACGTGCATCTGGAATTCAGGCTCCAGAGACTTTCTTATCCTTGTTCTACAACCTTAATAAGCCTTCTGAAAGTACTAACCAGTTTTACCTAGAGCTATACCTTAGTAATGGCTGTGACCTCAAAACAAACTGTCCAAAGCATTCATTACTGTACAAAATAATTCTGAACAAAAACCCCAGGGCCTTGGAAGCAGATGTCAAAAGGAAGATACACAGTGGCATCCTTTATATGAAACACTCACTAGAAACCTCAGCAAGCAACACAAAGTAGGCAAGAACAATTCTTGACCTGTCTTACTCTTGCTAACCAGAGCTGGATTCACTATTAAATGACATAAGCTGGTTTTCTATGTGTTATCAGAGCCAATACTGTTGGATATGTCAGGGAAAGTCTAAAACGTTTCAAACTTCCCCCAGCTGCCTAATCAGAATGGAAAATTTCGTCCCTGAGGTGAGAAGCATCGGTTAAAGTGGATGTGGTTTTGGCTGCAGGGTATCAGTGACTCTTTCATAAGCAGGATGCAAACCAATGCCTTTCATCATTGCTGTGCTGCAGTTTCACCCCTCGCCCCTATCTCTTTTCTTGGTTATACAGACACACTAAAGTTATGCAAAACTCCTCTGAAATATCACGCCACCGAGGAAAATAACAGGTTTAAGTTTGGACATTCCCTATTTTGCCAGGGAGACGGGCAGCCACTGTCCCAGCAGTGCTGCTGCGTCTCGCTGTGAGCTATTAACAGCAAGCAGCTGTGGATAACTCAGCGCCGAGGAACCGGGCACTTACTTGGCCACTGAATATTTACTATCACATTTCTCCTCCCTGAAATCAGCTCCAGTGAAACCAAAACATGAGATCAGCAAAAGACAGCAAGGAGAAGCCATGGCTTTGGCAGTTCTTCCCTTAATTCAGGCCCACTCTGGAAATGGATCAAGATGCCTCTTTCAAGGATGCTCCTGTTGTCCTCAAGCCTGGCACAGTGAGACAAAAGGCATGCAGCATGTCACAGTCTGGATGTTTGGAAGCTACAAGTAGGATTTATCTACCGTTTTCACCTATAACATTAAAATAATTTAAGGTTTTCATTTTCAGAAACATGGAAACATCATTAAAGTGTGTTATTGGTCTGGAATGTAATTTCCCAAAAATGAGAATGCAGGATTCCTAAACTATTGTGAGTAATGTTATTAAATAATTTAAATTAAAACGTACAATAAAATCTGAGAATCAGACTGGTTTGTTCTCGATCATTGTCAGCAATGATGACCTTGTAGGCTAAATTAACTTTCTTAATACAATCAATTAGGTTGGAAAATTTATCCCATAGTGGTACCTATGCAATGCTGCTGAAAATGAATGTGATTTCATACACTTCAGATCTAATTCGGAGTGGTATACAGGCTCTATAGAAGGCTAGCTCAAATCTTTCAGAGACCATTATTCAATTTGGGTTTTAGTTATTATCATTTTTCAAATAATTTGAGACTGGACTGTTCCCAGAAATTACAACTAGAGGTCTATAAAAGCCCCTGCTGAACAAACTGTGCAGGTCTCCTGACTCTATCTCATAGCCCATCCCGTTAGACCATGTGTGTGTGATTCCAGGAAACCTAAATCCTGTCCCAACCTTTTCAGTTACTGGATGTTGTTAAAATACAGCCTTGCTACAAGGTGCCAGGAAGAATCAGAACAAACCTTTCTCTCAGGGAAATGTGGGCAATATTTTTGTATGGACTTTAAAGAAATTACTATTGGCCCTGTCCAGGAATAAAACTTGGAGTTCATAAAACTCCAAGGATTATACATTTTAAAAGGTGCTTCTTTCTGTATGTCCTTCAGACAAAGCTACATGTTTGCTTTTGCACATTAGAAGGGTCCTAAGAACTATTTACATAAAAAGATTACTTTGTTTTCTTGTCTTGCTTACATATATTCACTAAAATCTTCTTTAATGCTTTGCCCACTGTATATTTAAGGTCTATGAAAAACAGTGTATAGCTCAGTGTAAAGGGCTTTACAAGAAAAAGGGAAATTATATTTAAAAATATTATTTGATTAAAATGAAAGCGAGGACTTTGGTATTAAAAAAACCAATCAAGCCTTGAAGGAATTATATTCTTCTCAAAAAAATCATGTGTCAGATTAGAAAATGCTACATGAAGAAAAAGAGGATGTAATATTTCAGGAAACTGAACACTACTGTTAGAAGTTCTACTGTTAGAAGAAGCACATCAGTGTTATGACTCAGCTACATTTCTAATACAAAAAGCTAAGCACAGTAGAAACCTGAAAGAGGGTACAGCAGAAGTGAATACTGATATTTTGCTTAAACAGCCTCAAAGGCAATTAGGAAATCTTATTGGAGTGCACCCTTTAAAAACTTCCCTATAGGGAATGAAAACAGCCAAGGGTTTCCAGAATACCAGACTGATGTAGGTGTTGTTATTCAGGGAAAACCACACAGGAATGTTAAAATCCTGGGCATACATTGACTGCTGTAGATTTAAGTACCTCGTGTTAATAGTTACTCCCTACAGGGACTGTGCACTGTCACCCATTCCAGCTCAGGCATGGGGCCGCAATAAAGAAAGAATTAACTCCTTACTGGTTTGTTGGGGTTTTTTTTCACTAAGGTAACTCAGGCTGTGGATCAGAGCACCCAGAACCAGAGTGGGTCCTGGCCATTGGGAGGTCATTAGAGATTGCTGAGCACATGCCAGTGAATCTCCCTCTTCCCTTCTGCTGAGTACTGATCTCCCTCTCCACAGCCATGGGAAAGCTGTGCTACCCCTCGGGCTGATTCCAGCTTAAAGATGTCCTGGAACCTCATGGTCAATAAAGTTTCCAAAGTATTTTTAGATGAGAAGTGTAAACCCAATTCCAATTCATAAACTTGTATTCTGTTTGTCTGAATTCATCTGCAAATTCATTTGGACTGATGATACATTCTATTCCCTGCTGTGTACTGGGATGTTTTGATGGTTGCTGGTAAGCTTTAGAACAGCTGCACTGTTTCACCCTAGAGATGGCTGAATTTTGTTATGCCCTGCAGAGGATGGGAGGACTGGGAGTGCTTCACTCCTTCCCTGCCCCAACCCTGCCCCAAACATCACTGGCAGCTGGTAAGTCCACAATGACAGCCCCTGTTGTCTCCATGCTCCCTAAATGCCCCAGAGGACAAGAATCAGCCACCACAGAGGGCATTCAGTGCCTACCTCAGAGACTGTTGGTAGAGTTTGCTGGCATATCTGCAAAGCAAAAAATACTATCGCACAAAAAACGATACGCAAGTGAAAGAGTACTTCATGCTGTTATTTGTGTAGGAGAGACTCTGGCTCTTGAGAGCAGGGCACTTGCCTTAAAGCCAAGGTCCTGATCCCTTAAGCTGGTGCCTCTTAGCTAAAACCACTTTTTTCCCCTGAAATTCAGTAAACCAGAAATTTTTTATTAAAAAAATGGTCCACATGTGGTAAGTTCTATGCATGCCATACATTACTAAAGCAAATGTGCTTTAGTAAAATGTGGCTGCTTTCTCCCAAAAGACTTTCTAGCTAGTTCAAGCCTTTAGATTTCCCAATATCTGCAAACTGTGAAACTCCTCTGCTTACTCTCACTGACTGTTGCTATTTTGGCTTTCCAATGAAATCAACATTCTGGCAACTCAATCTGGAACATTTACAGAAGATAGATGTGGTGTTCTGAGAAAACTGCTGTGATGTTTCAGTTGGGGAATTTCAATTATTTTTTAAATTCATTTACTACTGTCTAAGATGCATGAGAGTAGAAGATTGCATTACCTGTTCTTAACAAAAAAACCCCCCAAGACTTGATTATCCTGCTGTAATTGCTACATAATGAACTGCAACATAAAAACAAAGATGAGGTCTTAGTATAATCTGATTAATAATGTATCACTTATAAAGCACTGTGAATAAACATTAGGCCACCAGTATGAAAGAACAGCAGAAAGTTAAACCATCCTGTCTGTGTTTCCTTGCTGAATGTATGAAATTTCTCAAATATTGATATATTTCACTTTACATTCAAAAGCATCTGAAGCAGTTTTATTTACATTGGCTTTCATTTTACATTTCCTGCTTGTGTTTAAAGTTTTTGATGTATTAGTGGAGTCTTGCTATAGAGCAATACTCAAACTCACTATCAATAAAAAGGAGTAGCTGAGTGAGTTCTTCATAACAAACTGGTGATTTGATTGAGTTACTTAAGATGCAAATAGTTCTATATGTGTTCTTACTTTGACTGTACTTCTGCTTTACTCCACCATTCATGTCAAAGCACAAAATCTACCTGAGCATGAAAAAATTTACATAACAGGAAAGGATCTCTGTTTTTTTGTGAAAATATCAGTCTTGATTACAAAGTGTTTTCAAAATACTGAGTTGATGCTATTTGGATACTTTAATATAAAGCAATTGATGCCTTCCCCATGACCAACAAAAATAAACATCAGATTTTTTTTTTAAAATCCATCATGTTATTTTTACACTAGAGAAGCAACAGAGGGATAGGAAATGCAGCTGGCATTAAAATGAAGGGCAGGAGCAAAATTCTACGTCACACTTGGTGTCACAGCATGGGTGGTAGATTTGTGCTGTGGAGGCACAGAAACCACTTGTTCAGCATTTGCAGACACGGGCAGTTGTCTGGAAGACAGACAGATCCATGTCAAGGGCAGCTACAGAGTACATGAGCACCAAAAGCAGAGCCCTGTACCAGAGGCAGAAGGAGCTGAGAACTCTGGAAACTGGTTCCTGGTAACAAGAGGCAGAGCAACATACAAGGCTGCAGGATCAGCAAGGGTTAAACATCAAGGTGTTTTTGGAGGGCAGATTTTTCCAATAGAATTTCTCCAGTTGGAAAGGAGTTAGTTATCAAAGAGTTGGAATTCTTGCTCCTATTGCCAGGAACGAAGATAGCTGGATTGCTTTTTAATCTATTGCAGTTATTTGGATGGGGGGTAGGATTTCCTGCGGGGAGGTCCTGGTTGTGTCACCTCTGCTGCTCGGGTAAAGCCTAACCAGAACCATGCAGAGGCAGAGGGAGCAATGCTGTTTGCCTTCTGCAGGCAGGACTGGATGCCAAGGCAACTTTTTACACCCTGTCCTTTTGCCAGATGCTGTAGTTGGAACCACCAAGATCAGACCCACTGGGGCAGGCACTGAGCAAAACACTTCCCTGCAGTTGTGAGAAACTGTGTTAGAAACTGCTTCACAAACCTCACACCTTATTTTGTAATACAGAGGAAAGAAGGAAGGAAAGGATACTCCAGGAGGACTCAAACTATTAAACTACTAAACTACAAGTAGGGAATTTCAGAAGTTTTCATATTTCTCAAGGTTTCACTGTATATCTAGCAGCTATTTCTCCCATTTTCCAGGCCAAAAAATGAGTTTTCAAGTGTAAAAACAGAACCCAAACTTCCCAAGACCCATACTGCATTATAACTCAGTTTTTCTCTGCTTCTCCTGTTCTTGTTTTCACTACAAAAAAAATTCATTCTTAGGAGCCTTCCAAGTAACAAACAATACCTGCTTTAAACTGCAATGCAAAAATAGTTGATTTTTATGCTGGACTGCAGCCATGCATGTAATTGAGCTCTTTCAAAGCAACCAGTCAAGGGGAGTTCATCACCTCTACACTTGCTAACAGGAAACAAAATTTATAAGATGAAATCTGATGCAGGTGAGTATTCATCAGACTAATTTTAAATCTTTGTGTTCAATCCTAAATTCCACATTAAACCGTAATTTCAAAATTTAGGAGATTACTTGGGCCTAATCCATATCTCAGCTATGATTAAAATATATTTTCTAACTGAATATGATGTGGTTACTCTTGATGAATTTCACTGTTGTACATCAGAGGAGAGTTTTGCATGGTGTATTTCTTTAGCCCAGCACACTGGCATGAAATGTTCTTTCAATAGGAACAGGGGAGATTATAAAATCCAACTGTTTTACCTGAACAGATGGATAACAGGTGCTGTGTTGCCTACCTGCCACCTTTCAATGGCAATTCAAAGAGCAGGATGAAGCATTAGGGCAGAGGTGAGGAAAGTGGAACACCTGCTTGCATCACTTACCGGAGTGTTCCATTCAAGGCTCTTCCAAGCTTTGGCAAAGATCAATTTTGAGTCCCACAGGCTCTGTTAGGAAGAATGTGATGCAGCATCTCCCTGCCAAAACCAGGAAGAAAATGACACATAAATAGTCTTTGTTTTATTTTAGAGTCTTTTATCGGAATTTTTCCAACTACTGAAGCCAAAAATGTAGTCATCTCATCTCCTGGGAATCAAAATGAAAAGGAAACAGACACCTACGGGTCTTTCCAAGTCCCAAGAGTAAATTAGTTCTTGTTTGCTAAAACACAGGGATAAGTAAAACCAGCAGTGGAATGACACCTTGAAACATGAATTCTAGCCCCAAACTCTACTTTTAGATTAACAAGAAACAGTAATTCCAGTGTCACAATTTTTTTTCCCTATGTTCACAAACCTTCCAGTGAATGCGTTTTACTTTTTCTCACAACAAAATCTTGTTGCTATTTTGTGTATTAATTTTTGGACACAATCTGAAATCCTTGTCTTTTCATAAAGGAAAACCTTCTCAAAAGATTTTTATCCAAGTCCAGGGAAAAAAAAAGTTTACTCCTCTTTAGCCAGCTTAGGAAATTATTTCCTGATTATCTGAGACTGCAGTAAGAACAGGCAGGACAAACACCAAAGAAACATGAGAGATCTCTTCCCCAAATTCTAGTCTCTTTGAGTTATCCATACATTTTTATACATTTTTATGTCTTGCATTTAATGATGCAGGTCTTTGGCTGCAGAGGGCCTATGTACATGCTGTGAGAGCTTCTCATTCATTGGATTGTAGTTACATTCTCTACACAAATTTCTATTTACGCTGGTATAATTCAGCAATGTTCAATGCTAACAACATTGTTTCTGTGTTTTGGAGGAAAGTGGCTTCTTTTACCGTTTTTTTTTGGGGTTTTTTTCTCTCACAATAGATCCAAAACTCCTAATTTAGGATGACACCCAGTAACCTAAGTGCTGAGAAATACCCTCCTGTACCTTTCTCTGCTTCTTCCACTATGCTTCATTTGCCAGTCTTGAAGCTGGGGAAAAAACCAAGAAAGCAGGACCAGTTCTAAAATTCCAACCCACCATACAGTACCTTGCCTCATAATCCACATTAGGGATTAAAATGAAAAGCTTTTACCTTTACTGGTGAGGAATTGCTCATGCCTTCTATGAGTGTGAGCAGTTTTCCTGTCTAGCCTCATAGGTAGCTAAGTATTATCTGTGACCTGTATATTTAATTTGTTTTCACTAAGAACTTGGTATTACTGATTTTGGTACCTTTGCCACTCAATGTCTGCACTTCCAGTGAGCAAACCCTCTTATCTGGCAGTGAACTGCAAGGTTCCTCATGCAATCAAAACATCTGGATTTTATTAATTTGTCTTGTAGGACAAGAGAATTTTGCTGGGAAAAGATGAAGAGAATCAGCTTTAATGGATGTTAGCTGGAGCCATGCATTTGAACCTTCCATCAATATATTTAATTCACATTGTCATTTTATACCTCTTTTGAAAATTAAATCCTTTCCATATGTCTCTGTTCCTTGTTGCTTCTTAAGTCAGGAGAAAAAAAATTAAGGGTAGCAATTAAGCAGAAATGTATTTTCTATTCTGTAAGCTTTGTGGACAATGATGTTTAGATCTGCCTTCAAAATTTGCTTTTGATCTTATGTATTGTAGGACTACAAAACAAGGTATATTATTAGGCAATGATTTGGAAAAAGAACATGTGCTGAGGTGCTTGACATTCCCCACTTTGCAGAAGCCACTTTAAAAAATCATTTGAAGGGATATATTGAAAGAGGTCACCTTCCCTTCATTTGGAAGAGACTGTGTGTCATGATTTCTTTAGTGGCACGGCCGTGATTTTATAATTTGTTTCATTAAACCAGCTATATAGATTTCCAAGTGAGGGATTTTCTTCACATAATTAACAAAACAAAAAAAACCCCACAAACAAACAAAAAAGCTCCCCAAAACCAAACCAAACCAAACCAAACCAACAAAAAAGCCACCAAGAACCCACCAAACAAATAAAGAACTGGCTTCACTTTTTTCATTTTTTCCCCCCACTGCTGATTCTCTCATTTGGCCAAAATCACATTCTACAATGAATTGGGTATTTTATTAAATTGTTTACAGATGATACAGTTAAATCTAGAAAGCTGTTAAAATGGGTATTATTGGGAAACTAGCTTATGTTGATTTTAATGTGGAAAAAATCAGATATGAAAAGAAAATGAAATGCAGAAAAAGGAGGAAGTCAGACCATCTGGGTACTTACAGCAGTAAAATGCTGCCCATAAATTAGACATCATGATATCCCCTTTCCCTCTGTCTCTTCCTCATTACTAAGGAATGGGTGGAAATGTTTGCATTTTTAAAGAATCCACAGACCTAGGATACTACTGTAGGAAACTGTAGGTGAAAGGAAAGCTTTGCTTTTATTGCTGGATGAAAAGACAAACATATGTCTTATTTATCCTCACATTTGGAGAATGTCTTCTGAACTCAGCTGCAGAAATACTTGATTATTAGATTTTAGATTAATCCACTTGCAGTAAAACTGTTCAGTATCACAAATTATTACAGTACAAAGAGAAAATATATGGACAAGCGGCAGCAGATGAGGCAAAGAAAACTAAGACGTGGTCACCAGGACCACACAGAGCTTTAAAGGAATTCAAAGCTGAAATAGCTGACCATTACTGAGATTAGAGTGCCATTTTTTAACTAAAGTGTTCCAAGAGAGACTCAGAAAACAAGAAGCCTGTCAGCCTGATACCTATCCAAAGCAAAGAGGTGGAAGCTGTAATATGCAACAGTGGACATCTGGATAAATATGACTTATCTGGGAAGAGTTAAAAAGGTTTTCATAAAAGGAAGTCCTGCCTCACAAACATAAGGCAGTACTTTGAGGGGATCAAAAACCACGTGGATAAGGGTGATCTGATTGATCTTGGATTTACAAAAGGCTTTCAACAAATTCCTTCACCAAAGGCTTTTAAGAAAACTAAGCAGCCATACCATAACGTGGCTTAGAAGTATAAGGTGATACACATTGGGGAAAAAACCCCATGAATTCACATATAAAAGTATGTGCTTTGAACTAAGCAGTATCGGACAAGCTTTTAAGATTTTGAAAGATAATTCCAGGAACACATTAACTCTGCAGTGTCTGAAAAAGCAAATTTGGTGTTAGCAGCATTGAGGTTAGCAACTAGAGAACAAAACAGATATCATCATGTTAGTGCACGTATCCCAACTTTGTCTGCTCCCTGAAGGCTGTGTGCAATTGCAGACCCTCATTTCAAAAAGGACTTAGAACTATAGAGAATGTAGAGAATGAAAATGAGGAGAATGAAAGGTGTGAGATAGTAAAGGATGAAAGGTGTGAGATAGTAAAAGATGACCAATTAATCTATTCTCTGTTTGAAAAACAGTGGATATTCAAAAGGTCTGTAAAATAAGTGCCTGGGAAGTGTGCCTGTGGATTGCTTGGTCACAGTTTCCCTTGATCCATGAATCAGGGGATATCAAATGAACTTGTAGGACCCAGATTCAAGGCAGAGAAGATGATTCTTTATTCACTATTTAGTTAGGGATGACTTCCTGCACTAAGCTATAGATACTAGAAGTTATGTGGGCTCAAGAGGAAACAACATGCAAAAGTTCATGGAAGAGTAATTCCTATTACAAAGTACAGAGGAAAGAAATGCCTGGGGAAAGAAAAGCACCTTTTTCCATGTTCCATTTTCCATCTACTATCAGGGACAACATTCCAGGATAGATGGTCTCACTCTGGCTATTCTACAAGTGTGGCTATTCCTACCTTATCACAGCTCATCCAGGCTATTGTGCTGGGTTTTTTGACTGGCAGTTCTTGAAGAGAGATGAGCAAGGGGAGGTTTGACCTGGAAATCTTTTAGTACACATCTCATCATACAACATTAGATTGAAGCTAAAGCTTTCCCTGAATTTGGGCACAGATAGATTTTGAGTGAGCTCTGCCATTTGTCATTTTCCCAGTTTATAGTTTTATTTGTGACGTCAAAGTTTTACCACTTGTTGCCTAAAACTGGATCTTCAGTTTTTAGTGAAACAATGGAGATGGTGGAAGTGGTTAAATGGCTGTATTTGACATTAGCTTGAAATTTTTCAGTGTATTTTGAAAATAATCTCAGAATTGATGCAATTTATTTAAGATCTAGAAATTACAGAAACCAAAAAGTCACAAACTCCATGATGGACTCCACTTTTATCTTGATATCCAGTTTCTGACCAGCATTTGGAAATTCCCAAGGGTGCAAGAATGCCCAAATGGTTATGAGTAGTATTAAAAAGCAAAACATACTGCAGCATAAGCATTTAAGAAATTCATACAGGTCAAGTGGAAATTGTTAAGGCCTGTGGAATATTCTTTTTGAGATTAAGACAAGCTTTGGGTCTCCCCATCATGGAAATAGTTTAGCTACAGACTTCAAATGGTTTCCTTACTGCAGAGCAAACAAGAAATTATACCTTAGAAGAAAGCAGCAATTTGTTTGGAATTATTGTTATAAAAGTCCCTCAACAAGCTGACAGGACAAAAGTTATTTCTCCTATTTTTTTTTCTCCTGTCAGGATCACAGCTCTTGTCAGTTCAAACAAAGAGTCTTGTATCACTTTAAATATCCGAAAGCTTTTTCATACACCAAAATCAAACAGATCCTGGTGTTTTGACTTGTCATTTTTTCAGCTGAGCAATCACTAATCAAGGTTGTTCTCTTCTAATATTTTACACAGTTCAGTTATATGGTCAAAAGTGATAGAAACATGTATATCTAGCACACATTCCCATCACATATGTGACTATCCAAATGCAGGGGTGATTCCCTTTAAGTTGATTTCTCCAATAAGTATTTGAAGAAGTTCAGAAACAGAGATCAGATTTGATTATTCTTTTTTACCAAAATGATGAGACTAATACAAGCTCAAAACACCCTAACAGTAATTAAGCATTTCATCACAAATTTGTTACATTTGAAGGACTAATAATTATATGATAAATTCTCCTAAAACAGATGTTTAATTTTGGTGTTTAACAGAGTGTCATAGACCATTTGTTTGCAGCTATATACTGAAGAATTTTACTGCTGTAAAATCTAAAAAAACTTGCATCATTAAGTAAAAGGGAGAGAAGTTTGTCTAAAGCAAGATTCTGCCTAGGGAAAGACTAAAAATCTGTCGGCTACAGCAACATATCAACACTGCAGAAGATAAAAAGCAGTTAATCACCTTGAACAATTTCAAATGAGGTGTCTGCACACAAAGGTTGTCTAGCAAAGTCCCTTTAAAGCCATCCCCTTTCCTAGTATGGCTTCTCTGATGGTGTTTTCCTTAAGTAATTATATGGCAACCTGTGCTTGTNACCCAGCTAGAGGAATAGGCACCCTGTGCTGAAGAACAGTCACCTCTTAAACTACTCCAGTGATTTTTTTTTCTTTTTGGTGCTTATAGTAAGGTTCCCCTTTAATGGCACAATACAAACCATCCATTGATAGCATCTGTAGAGGGGTCTGATACTTCACTAACCCTCTTCCTCTCTCTGATAGGAAAGGCAGCAGGCTGCACAAGAACAGGTATTATTAGGGTCCAATAGTAATTCAGGCCTTAGCTAAATCACAGCACACATTAAACTATACTGAGGTCAGAGAGAACTAGAAAAAGAAACAATTCCATGACAGGGAAATTATAAAGCTTTTCTCTCTGTTGTTTTTTGTTTGTTTGTTTGTTTTTGGTTTTTTATCTTTTTCTTACATGCCTGCAATGCTGCAGAAAATGCATGTAGAGTAGAGATGAAAATCCAAAAGCCAGTTCAGGAATCAGTTATTTAGAGGATGTACATGGTGTTTCACTTGA
>VXBB01000325.1:84015-122580 GCA_013399915.1 Illadopsis cleaveri | reverse complement strand
AAGTTTGTCTAAAGCAAGATTCTGCCTAGGGAAAGACTAAAAATCTGTCGGCTACAGCAACATATCAACACTGCAGAAGATAAAAAGCAGTTAATCACCTTGAACAATTTCAAATGAGGTG
The DNA here is from genome assembly GCA_013399915.1 of Illadopsis cleaveri. Lineage (NCBI taxonomy): Eukaryota > Metazoa > Chordata > Aves > Passeriformes > Timaliidae > Illadopsis > Illadopsis cleaveri. The sequence continues at coordinate 122,459 of VXBB01000325.1, read as the reverse complement.
TCTGCACACAAAGGTTGTCTAGCAAAGTCCCTTTAAAGCCATCCCCTTTCCTAGTATGGCTTTTCTGATGGTGTTTTCCTTAAGTATTTAATTATATGGCAACCTGTGCTTGTTTGGCTTCTCCAGAGCACTTGACCTGTAGTCAATAATGCAAGCACTCTTCCTCCTACTAAATCCTGTTATTGAGAGAGTGAGACTTTCCTCTGTTTGATTAGGGATCTTCTCTCCACTCAGGCTTTGTGTTACCTCAGTGTCTTAGAGGACTAATGAAGGACTCAAGCTCCTAAAAGTCTGTCTACTTTTTCCAGCCAGAATATTTCAGTTTATCTTTACCTTGATATTTTGCCTTTGAAGTATCACTCCAGGGGTCACTTAATTGACAGATGCACTGGACAGGTTGAAACCCTCAGTGGTTACCTGCTACTTAGATGCAAAGTCATGTAATTTAAATGATGTGTGTGTCCTGTAGCCCAAACATCTCTGACAGCTTGAAACCAACCAAGTGGAAACACTTCAGAGAGGGACCTCAGTGAATCTATACTGTGAGAATCTGATGTCCCAGTACTCTGGGTCTCAAAGCAAAGGTGTTTTTTTCAGAAACTTGTGCAGACATTAAAAATGGCTCACCTGCTGAACACTCTCCTTTAGAACCAGCTTGGTTCAAAACACAATGTTTTTTAAACCAGGCTACTGACTTCAGGCTGAGGTGAGTTAACACCCAGCTAGAGGAATAGGCACCCTGTGCTGAAGAACAGTCACCTCTTAAACTACTCCAGTGATTTTTTTTTCTTTTTGGTGCTTATAGTAAGGTTCCCCTTTAATGGCACAATACAAACCATCCATTGATAGCATCTGTAGAGGGGTCTGATACTTCACTAACCCTCTTCCTCTCTCTGATAGGAAAGGAAGCAGGCTGCACAAGAACAGGTATTATTAGGGTCCAATAGTAATTCAGGCCTTAGCTAAATCACAGCACATATTAAACTATACTGAGGTCAGAGAGAACTAGAAAAAGAAACAATTCCATGACAGGGAAATTATAAAGCTTTTCTCTCTGTTGTTTTTTTTGTTTGTTTGTTTGGTTTTGGTTTTTTATCTTTTTCTTACATGTCTGCAATTCTGCAGAAAATGCTTGTAAAGTAGAGATGAAAATCCAAAAGCCAGTTCAGGAATCAGTTATTTAGAGGATGTACATGGTGTTTCACTTGAGATTCTCCTGGAGTAAAAATGCAAGAAATGGGTAAATTAGAGTTTGAAACGACTGGCACCATTTACTAAAGTAAACTTATTTCCCAAATTGTCCCAGGGAAATGTACACTTCTTTTTGCTGTTGTGTTGATTTAACTGGCGGGAGAGTCATGTTTAAAGGCAGCCTTCTCTGCCTCACGGCCGAGTCTCTTTGTGTGCATTCCCCCAAGCCCCAAGTTCACTTACTTTACTTTGAAGGTGGGCTGAGCATCGGAATCTGACGACAGAGTGGGCTGTGCCCTCGCTGCGAGGGAGCTCTTCCATTCCCCTCAATGACTGCATTTGCTCGTGCAGTACACAGCAGCAGCAACAGTGTGGTGCTCTGGGTCTCCAGCTCTGCCCGGCAGGCGAATCTCCAGCCCGCTGAACATCTGCAAGCCAAGTTTTTCATGTTCTTCTGTCTGTGAACGCTGCCCAACTGCACCAGGAAAATGGGCACGGGGGATTATCTCTGCATTGCCATGAGTGGAGGGGCGCCCTGGGGCTTCAGGCTGCAAGGGGGCAAGGAGCAGAAGCAGCCTTTGCAGATCGCCAAGGTAGGAGCGTGACAGAAAGGTGTTGTTGGAAGTTTTGTGGACACGGATGACAGGACCACTTTGTTTAAATCCATCCTGCATCCAGGGAAATGGTGGATCTTGTGATGCTTGTTTGAATTTGCTAAGAGATGTTTTGCAGAGATTGTACAGGTGCTGATTCTGTCAGTTTGAGTAAAAAGGGATTATTACTTTTGGGTAGCTTGCAAGTGTTGCAAAAGTTTAGTTAGATGCTGAATGTTTCCCTTGTGACATGATGTGTGCATTTCAGCTCCTGTTTGCTTCGCTCTCTGGCTCTGAGTGCACTCGGCACATCGCAAAACTCAATCTCATATTAGGAAATGCTGCCTCAGTCATCTATTTACGATAGTTTTTCTACTCTGGTCACAGAATAAATACAGCTTTATCATGAGAAAATGTTCTTACTATTTTGGGAATCCTGGAAAGCATTACACTGACCTATCTCTCGTTTTGGAAAGTTATCCAGTCTTAGAAGCAGCTTTAATAGATGCCAAACGTTCCCTCTTATATTTCATGAGCAACGTTGAAAATTATTGGACACTTTATAAATTATCTGCACGTATAGAAGGAGGGCAAGACAGACAGTAGAAGTTGACAATAAATTAAAAATAGCAACTGGTAGCCCCAACTCACAGAAATACTATTTCAAAAGTAATTTTGTTAAAAATCAGTGCTCACTCCAGCGCAACAATGAAAATTTGTCACGGTTATTAACGCTTATGTAACTGTATGGAGCTGCATTCTGTTCCCTTAGACAAGAGGGACAAATGTTGTCCAGAGGTCTGAGCTCAGCAAAATACCACTGGCTGAAAGGGTACGGGCACTGATCATCATCCCATGGACTCTGCCTAGTTAAACTGAGGGAGAGAGTTTAACATGTATCTTATCTCCTTCCAGTATCTTGGTAATGCAGTACACTGAGTGTGTTGGTTTGACTGTGATACAGTATTTTAGGTCAGTAGTTTAGTGTCTGAGCTGTAACTTTCTCAAGGTGTCAATGCATTTCTTAATTAGTTAACTTTAATTTACTGGATCAGTTAACTTTTTCACAAACAGTAGAAACAATAAATCTACCTCATTTTATAGGAGAAGGTCCTTTTAGCCCCTCTGTCAAGAAAAGAACGTCTTTCGCTATTCTTTTCACTTATTTCCAGCCTATCACATAAACCATATCCAGTAACAGAACTATGAGTTATTGAGGGCCTGAATATTTTTTTCTAATTCCCGTTAAGATCTTTGTTTGTTTTTCTATGTTTTGCAAAACTTGAATATGTTCACTTTTTTTCCTACGGATGGGCAACTGTTGCTGTACAAGTAAAGCCCCTGATAACAGATGGCAGTGGACTCCTGCCATCTAGTGAAAACTTGTAGCTAGAACTTAAAAAATGGTGAACAACAGTAAAAGGCAAGTGGCCTTGATTACATAAAACCAAAAGCAAAAAACACAAGATTCTGACTGAACTTTAGTTTCCCTGATAAAAGTGGTCTATTCAAGGGTGGGTTTTATTTTATTTTCATGTTCACATCCTAGGCTGGTGCACTTAAGTCTGGGTTCTCTTTTGGGACTAAAGGCTGGGACTTGAGATAGCTGTACCTTACTTCTGCATTTTCAGTAATACACAGTATTTTCTAATGGGAAAATCCCCAGAAAAATATACCCACATTTAGAAAAATAATAATATGCATTTTTAGGAAAAATCTCACAGGTCCAAGTTTGTTTTCCTGTAAATGAAAGGAAAGACTCCAGAGGGGTTACTTACCTTTGTTACAGTGGAGGGAAGGACACTCAGGTTCTGGTCATGAGTGGAGAAGTGATTGTGATATAGATCTAAAGGGGAGAGAGATATGAAATGGAGGGAAATGAGATAATCCATTAAATTATATCAGGACACAAATTCCCAAATTCCCACTTACCTACTCTTTGGTAAAGGAAACATATTGTTTTTAAAGCTGATGGAATAAGTCACTGCAGCTCACTGCCAGAAGTTTTACCAGTTTGTTTTATACCTTTTAAAATAGTTTTAGTACATTTATAAAGAATATGTAAACCATCCCACCTCTGCCTAGCTGCTAAAGAATATATTCAAACAGCATTCCCACTGAAATCCATGAGAGTTTTGCCTGGAGCATAAATTATTTTCTTCCATTACCATGCAAAGTGTTAATGGAGAGATAAAGACAAACCTTTTACCAAAATAAATCTCGGTACTTTTTCACAAGTACTTTTGCACACAAAACAGGCAATTTTCATCAGCAAATAATTTTATAACCACTACATTAGATTCAAGACTTTTCAGTAACTTGTTAGTGTGAGATTGCAACAAATGGATTTTTCTAAAGTATGAGAAAGTATCATTCTGCTTGTCCCTTATTCAAAACATACATTTGACTCATTTTCTGTAGAGGCATAAGAAGTATTTAACAATTCTCCTCCTCTAAACCCTGGCTCTGTACACAACTTACTTTGTGGAGTTCAATAATGTTGCAAATATTTAATAAAAACTTATTTTCAGTCAAAAAGAATTGGCATATTCTATATACTGTCCCAATATAACATAAGGGCTTTAAAAGAAAGTATTTTAAATGCTTTGTCCAAAGACACACTGCTAAGAAGGTTATCTAATAAATGGATGTTTTTTAGAAAAACCAAACAGTTTAATCAGGAGCCCAAAGCTAAGGCAAAGAGTGGTTGTGTATATCCCTTCACTAAAGCATGTCCAGTGGTGTGTTGTGGGATGGCTTTCCCAAAGCAGGAGATGGGAAATGTCAGTGTAGGAGTGACCCTAGAAGGATAAGTATTCAAGATATATAAAAGCTAAGCAACACATGATGTCCTTTCAATTTTACCATGAGATATATGAAAGAATATTTTTTAATTAATGTAATTGTAAGGTTTTTTCCTTGAAAATTTCTTTGCAGTTTTTAATTTAAAATATACACAAAAAATGGCTGATTTTCTGAACTAGCATTTGAAGGAATGTGACTTTTTCTAGTAATACTTAACAATAGTTAACAATAAAGTTATATCCTTTAAGAAGCATCTCTCTTGCTACAGGCAACTTAATAGAGTTGTCCTATAGATGATTTAGATTTATATTCAATGGCAGTGTAACTCCATTAAGTTATCTTTGCAAGGGAGGTACATTATTCTCAGCCTTTGTTGCCTGCACCAAGCAGTAATTTGATGAACTCATTGTATCTGTCTTGGTAAAAGACAGATAATTGGTAAAAGTCTTGGTAATTTAAGTTTGGGAACTTAAACAAATAGTTCTAATATTTAAGGGAGGCAAGTTGCATGACTCAGATCTATAGGCACTTCAAAGGAAATCCAGATTAGTATCCTAAAAGTAAAAATGAACAGATGCTTACAAGGAGACTTCTGCTACTGCTTCCCAAATTGTAGCTTTACCTTTGGCTTAATAATGACATGTGACAGCTGGCTGTCTGGTCATTTTAGACTTGTGCCCTTGTCCATCAACATGCTCAGCTTTCAAGTCTCAGTTTCATCATTTTGGATTCATTGGAACCTGAAACAGAAAGTGAAACTCAAAGACTTGGGAACAACCTGAACCAAGAGTGTGAAAAGTGATGTCCGAATATGATTACTTAATACTGGATGTAAACAGAGGTGGGCTGTGTTGTGGTAATTTGACTTTTTCTCTGTGTTTATCTAAAATACTTGACACATACAGAACAACCCCAACAGGTTTTCATCAAGGTGACCTCTACACTTTGTCTAGCAGAAAGAAAAATAAGGGGTGAGACGTGTTAGCACAGTTACACTTTGGACCCTGAGGTAAGGCAAAACACGCCACTGTCACATCCACATGTGCAATGTATCTATTAGCAAACAGTTGGTCTAACGACAAAAGACATCACAGCTGCTGGGTTGAAGGAAACCTTTTAAAGTTGTCACACACTTGGCAAATGCTCACACTTGCAGGCAGGTAAGTGAGGTTAGTGAATGCAGGATCTTCCTCTCTCTCCAGCTGTTTGGAACTGCAGTTCTCAGTGAGCTGGGTGAAGGCTCAGCTCTGGGCTAACACACCCTGCTGATACTCCCTCCTTTGTATCACTTGACATTTCGAGCAGGATTTGAACACAACTCTGTGCGATAGCAGTCAGCAGAACTGGCCATGTTTAAAGCATGCTAGTTGAACTTTGGCAGCAAAGGAGGGGAGTTTAGAGTCAACCTACATGATTTTAAACACAACTTGCCTTACTTGGCCTGTATTTAAAACTGTTTGTTTAAATTTGCTGGCTAATACATTTCCAAACATAGTTTGTTTTTGCAGCCCAGACAGACTCTTATTCTCAAATTCACTCTTCAGACCATCTGACACAGCTGGTATTTGCTGATATTCGGAAAACCCTGTAAGGCATATTTACATATTCTTTCACACAAGGAGTTATGTGGAAGATTGTGGGTTTATCGAGCTTTTCTGGAGAGGATTTTGACTGTGTTACAAGCCTTGACCCAATTTAATAGCCAATACATTTTTGCACGTGCTTAGATGACACAGTTCAGCTTTTTTTAAAGTAAATTACGAAACTTCCATTGACACACTGGCAGAAGCTGGGCTTTATGGAGCTTAAGTTAATTTATTTTGCAAAACAGAGGAACAAAGTAAGGTTCCCCAAATCTAGCTAAAACACACCACTGCTAAATAACCGTTCTAAAAAATCTGCCAGTGCTAGTTGGAAAAATAACGAAGAAATAAATTCGTACACCTTAACCACCAAAGGTTTACATGTTCTTCCAGAGGTTAGGGCTCTGTGTTCCCTACTTTCAAGCTTTTGCATTCCAGCCATTGTGCCAGTGGAAATGTTTAGCACTGGAGTTCCATCCAGTTGTTTAAAAGCTGCAGGCTGAACTAGCACATGAGTGTACACCCTGTTTTGGATACACAGGACTACATACCAAGCTGCTTTTGGCTTGCTTCCCACAGTATTTAGGCAAACACAGGCATGTTTTGGATACATGGTATTATTCATTTGTGCTTATTTCCAACTGATGCCTTTCCAACTCTCACGCTAGGCGAGTTTTCAATGGAATAGAATGAACACCATAATTCACACTGATTTAAACTAAACAAACTAAAAAAACCAAACAGTGTATTCCTACTAAATTAGATTAGCTGCTTTGTATAGAGCTTTGCTTCGTTTTGTAGTTTCTTTGCTGGAAACATTTAAAATACACTGCAAGACATTATTACTTGTCATTGTTCTGTATTTTCTGCCATTGCATTCTTATTGTGAATGTGAATGTAATAGTAAGACTTCTGGCCAAGTCCACATTAAAATATCACAACAGGAAATATAATTCACAGAGTCCTCTAGGATTGTGTCAGATTGTTTAAGAGAACACAGCTACCAATTTATGCATATCATGGAAGGTTTTTCTTTCAAATGCAGAACTCAGTGTTCTTCCTATTTGCAGCAGAAATATTTAGAGAAGAAATTACTTTAAGGGACCATATTTCATGAGTTAAATGCTTAGCCCTCTACAAAGGGAGAAGAATTAGAGGAGATAGCTTCAGCTTTAAGAGGAATAATTCTGTGCATGGACTTAGCTATGGACAGAAATGATAACATTTAGACTGCAACCAGTACTCATGAGCACTGTTCATTGGCTGGAACAAACTGGCAGTAAAAAAACCCCTGGATATCAGCTTGAAGGTTTTAAATTTCAAACCTAATGTACACAAGTTACACAGTGGATTTTTTTTTCTTTTCTGTAATTTATCCCATCTGCACCGTTTCATTAGAATCTGTACGCCATAGTCAGTGGGAATTTTAGGATCAGACTAACATACATTTTTTAGACTGGAACACCTCAGTGTGCACCAAAATCAAAGTGCTGTGTTTTGGTTACTTGCCAATACAACCTGGTGTTGAGCATGAAGGCCAAAAAATCTTCAAAACACCTCAGCACCTTGCTCTGAGTGGAGAGCTAAGAACAGTGAATGTGGCTGACTTATTCGTGCCTTATGTGGAAAGTAAATTCTAACAAAAAGCTGAAAAAAAAAACAGGCTTAGACCCTGAGCTCTCTACAATGTGCTGCAGTCCTGGGCACAGCATGGATTGTCCCTGTCTTATTTAGCAGGGAAACTCTGTCTGCAAGTTGTCATTCTACTTCATAGAAATATATTTTGAATCCTTTAAGTCTCTTTGGTTTATATCTCCTTCATACATCTGGGACTGGGCACTGAGTGCATGGGTAACCTTTTGCTTCAAAAGAGTTATGTCATCCTGGACTGAGTAGCTGTGGAATCATTATTTTATTAACTTGCCTTTTTGTCAGTGTATTGTAGAAATATGGTCCTATTTAGGAAACTGGATGCTTTGGGTTTTGGAGGCATGTTTTATATTACAATTCATTAGCAGATGAACTGGTGATGGGTCAAAACTATGAAGAAAGTAGATAAACTGTGGTGTTCTATCATGCTGGTTTCATTTGATACCTTCTCCAAAGCATAAACATGCCACGTATGGCATAAATTGCTGCAATATTGAATTTCAAGAAAGTTTCTAAAATAAAAATAATGTAAGACACCCTATGTCCATTGGGGTTCTTTACAGTAACAGAAAGAAAAGCAAACAGAATGACAGAGGAACATAATTTAATAAGATTAAATTTGCCCTTCCTAGTACTCTCTGCCTAATACAGGAATATCAGGAGCTGCTTTTTGTCTGAAGGCAAAGGTGGCAAAGCTGAAGCTCTGTTTTAAAAACCTAACAGTTGAAATTGCACTAAAGGAAGCCTTAAGAGAGGAGTTACTTTTTTTCCCATGAACTCATTGGGAGCTTTGCCATTGACTTCAAAGGGCAAAGGATTGGGCCTTAGTGTATATATAATATAGTGTAGTTATTTAATTAGAAGCAGATATCATGAATAAAAACCCTCACTTGGGTAGAGTGTAGCAGAATTGATTATGGATCTATTCAGTACAGATCTCTGTGTCTAGCAGAAGTCATTCCCTTCTAAGGAACAAAAAATACCTTGGACTTTGGGGTATTGTGATAACATGGTTATGTAATGTAACTTTTATTCAATTTATTTGGTAATTATTTGGTATATTTCCCAACCTGTCTTGGAAGTCTGTGTGAGGACAAAGATACACACTTGAGCTAAAGGCATTTCAATCTGCTCATTTGTAAGTGAAAGAAACAATTGCTAAAAGTGTAGAGTAGACTGACATTACTAGAAACTAGAAGCCATTTATTAAAGGACTAATAATGTATTGGTGTAAGCAAAAGAAAAAATTTAGACAGTGGACATATCCCTCAGCTGCAAATGTTTACTGGTTGAAGGCACTCCTGGTAACTGCCCTCTCTTTCCTTAGCTCTGCACCCAGACTGACCTGTGTTGGCTGAATGGTATTTCCTAAACAATTTACATTTCAAGCTTTGCTAACTCACCTCATTTTGCCTGACAGCTCAGGCAGCAGTCCTAGGAGCAGTTTATCAGTCAGATTTGAGTGTAGAAACCCCCAGGTCAGGAGAGGAAGGAGGAAAGGGAGAGGAGTGCCAGGCAGCTGGGGGTGACCTCATTTCCCAGCAGGCACAGGTGTGCCTGGAGGAGTGTGAAACTCCTTGACACACCCATCCTGTAGATGTGTCTCCAGCTGTTTAACTGGCATCCCTTTGGAAAGACTCCAAAGGTCCTGCTTGTCATCTGTAAGAAAAGCATCTCTGTGAGAACAATTACCATGCCACAGTAATTGCAATTGTTGCCTATACCTGTGTAATGGAAGGGGTTTCCAACATGTGCTGCTATCAAGGGGAATCACGAGTTCTCACAGCTTTATTCATCCACCACCACTGAAAGAGTCATCTCTCTATTAACCTCTCTAAATCCTCCTCTTCTCTGCCAGGAATTCTTGCTCTGCTTTCCCTTATCATTCTCACTGTAGTACTTCCATTTAAATACACATATACAGCTACTTACTTAAACATCAGTTTCAGTGAATTCACTGAAAATTGTGGGCAAACATGCCTCTGACCTCAAACTTTGTTATTTGGTTAGAATAGTGCCCACCACTTCCACTGAACTTCCTTTGGGCTGGAAGAAATTCAGGAAACTTTCTACTTTCATGAACTCTCTCAGCATGGAAATCTCTGAACTACTAGAGCTTAACAGATGTGGCTGGAATAGAGTGATCAGCATTTTGTTCCACAAATTACATTTTCCTATTTTGCAGAGATCACTTCAAAGGCCAGCTGCCATAAGCCACTGATTTAATTACAGAGGATGCATATGGAAGTAATTTGAAAGGGATAAATCGCTTTCTCTATTATCATATATTCATAATGAGCTTTCTGCATACTGAAATAATACTTGCAGGGTGGACAGTGTAAGACTCGCTTGCAAAATCCTTCAAATTAGGAAAAAAACCTATCATTAAGCATGGATGTTTTAAGTGAATTCCAACATGTGATACTATTTAATGCCTAAGATCCTCATGAAGGAGCAGCTGTTAGACATCCTCCATAGAAAAAGAGACCAAAGTTTCAGAATTGTTGGCTTTCCAAAAAAAAAAACCAAAAAACACCAACAAAAAAAACCCACCAAAAAAAAAAAAAAAGAAGAGCTAGGAAATTAGAAGTGCTTCACCCAAATTGTCAGTCAATGGAATAAGTATATTATGCTAATTTATGCTAAAATAAGGCATTCACAAAAGTGGAGTTTCATTATGGAATACATAGTAAGATTACATAATTAGCTTTTGAAACAAAATTGTAGTATTAAACTTGTTATCTCATGGCATTCCTACTGTTAGTCAAAGTCAGTCTTTAGATGCATTGTGCATTTTTGGGGTATCTGAGGGAAGGTACCTGACATTTCAAAACCACAACTAGGACACTGTTTCCTTTGGAGCCCCCCAGTCCCTTTGCTAAGGGAATTTGCAGTGTACTTTTATGTCCACTTTAAATAATCACCTGTTCATGGTACTGACATTATTGATTATCACTAGATGGTGCTCTTCACAATCCCCAAAATCATAGGTAAGTGAATGTAAAGACAGTTCTACCTTGGAGAAGTTTTGGTTGAAGGTTTAATGTTTTCTTACTGAAGCTGAAAGTATTGTTCAGCTCAGTTCCCTTCAGACCACATAATTTTAAAGTGCAGAATTAATGCCCTCAGGAAAATGTATATAAAAACCAAGTCAAGGATCACAGAATATCAAATTAATCAAAATCATAACATCAAAATTAGTAATTCCAAATCTTCCTTTCACTTCTACTTATTATTCCCGGCACACAAATAAAATGTAATCCCCTTAAGGAGGGCTTCATAAATTTGTACTAGGGTTTGACTTGTGGTTTCATAACACTGCAGTTAGGATAAATTCTAATCTTAGAAAAAACCTGACTAAAAAATATTTTGGTAGTATTTCAGAAGAAAGAAGCATTTTAATTCTTAAAAGAGAAAACAAAAGTATTTCTGCACCTGACACCATATTATGGACATTAAATAGTAATATTACACACAACTATTGATTAAATGAAGTGAAATAATAATTTAAAAGAGTATTAAAAATATAATCTCAAATTTCAGTTTCTGTCAGCCCGATATGACGACAGCCTGAGCAGACAGGGCTGGGAGCCCCGGAGGTGTAAGAACCCTCCCAGGTCTTGTATCCAATTTAAATCAAATTCTGAGCTATATTAAAATGGTGTTTTTAATAAATTCCTCATTATCCTTTCTCTGCCCTCACTTTCAGTCATGAATTCAGTCTGTAACACTAGATCTTCATTTTACTAATTTGATGAAGAATAGACTAACATGAAGTGCACCAAATCGAAGACTGCATCATTGACCAGCCACGGTGTCGGAAATCTACCTGAGTTTTGCAGCTTTAGCTCATTTTTACTCAAACAGTTTAAAATTAACAGGTCAGCAGTACAGGTGCAATGTAACTAAATTTTTCATGGTTGAATTGTCATTTCAGGACCCTGATGCAGCTCCTAAACGTACTGCATTTTTAAGTCACTTTCCAGATCCCCAGGATAACGTTACCAAAGCATTTCTGATTTCATGGCACAACTTGTGACTACAGAAGGGGTAGACAAGAACCTCTTGTCATTCTCTTTCGGTTTTCTTCCTCTATATTTACAGCAACAGTGAGAAACAATCCAATGAATCTTAACATAGTGAGAGGCCAATGAATGCCTCTTTTTCTCCACTAGCCAGAACAGTACAAAGGCTACAATAATTAAGCCTGAGGAGGTAGTTATGGTTGTGGCCTGTCATTTTTACAGAGTTACACTATGAACAAACAGAGCACTGAAATGCATGGCCTGAGAACAATGGTGCCCAGCCCCGTACCAGCCTTCTGGGTCACTCACTGGTTGTTTGCTTCCAGGCCTGATTTGCATAAGAGGCCTGGAAAAGTTGCAGAGGCTGGGAATTAGCACAAATTGATGTGGGGTGTTAATTGACTCAGGCAAAAACTAAAGATGCACTGACCTGTTCAAATCAGACTTGCAATCAGGCCTCTGTATTCCAGTGCTGAAGAATTAAACCCTGGCACGGTTCATCAGCTGCTGGGCCCTGGGATAAAAATAGACAGGCAGAAATGGCATCATGTTTTAGCATAATCAGCTGAAACTGAAAAGGGTGGGAAGGAGCCCTTCCTCTTATGGAAAATGCTTTCTTTTCAGGTGTTTCAGGTGTTGCTGTAGGCCATGGCATGGCAATCGCGCTCACCTAAAATGAGAGCCAAACCAAATCTTTCCCCAAAACCTTGTACTGCTCTAGACCCAAATACTTCCTGAAAGGTTGAAAAATACTCATTGTTCGGTGTTTGTGTTCCATCAAGAGCAAGGAACACAATTTATTTCAGTGACTGGATCAAATGTGCTGGATGCAGCCCCAGTGACTCACAGCTGCAGAAGTTACATGTTGCCTCAGCCCTATGCAGTGCCCCTCTTGTCTGATAAACAACTAAAAGCTTCTTCCAATAGCTTTCCATCAGATCATCATGAGAAGAAATGATATGTTAGAGAATCCTCTCTGCTTTTAGAGGTCTGTAGTACTACAGAAATCAGTGATGACCCATGGGGATTCATATAATCTCATGTTATACCTGTACATCCCTTAAAGCAAAAATTACACTTAGGCCCAAGTAAGTTTTGTTTAATTTAAAGGTTTTCAAGAACTTTTGTGGATTTCTTCAGTTTTACATTTGCAAGATGCTCTCAGGCCAGATATTTTCATGTGCTTGGGTTTCCTTTTGGCCATGTAACTTGGCTCACACAGGCCTTGTGTACCTCTAGTTTCTCCATTATTTTAACACACTTAGTCACACCCTAAACCTGTCTCAAATACAGATCCTGACTCAACAGCACTTGGCTGGTTTTGATCCATTTCTTCCATGCTAAAAGAATGTACAATCCTCTCTGACAAAAACCCACCAAAATGCTTTTGCTGTGCTTTTTCAATTAATTGTATAAGTTAATAAGAAAAAGGTAAGTTTCAGGGCAAAATAATAAAGAGAAAAGGAAACTAGATACTGGACAATTCTAACACTGAATTTAATTTATGAAGGTGCTGGCCTGTGACATCTTTTTTTAAAGACTATGTAATCCTTAAAAAGTGTGCTTCCCAGAGAAACTTGAGGAGATAGTAGCAGTCCATATAACAGGAGCTTTCCCTCAAAAATATATTAGTAAGAGGTGTCAGCAAAGTCTTCTGAGGCAATCTAAGTCAGTTTCTCATCTTTTAGGTGAAAAAGAGCACTGTACATTTTAACATTCCTATTCAGTTGCTTTAAAGGTCACTCCTGATCTTTAGTCAGTTTTTTAATGACTCCTTACACCACCAGCATGCTGAAAACTGTGACTATAAGGGTCTCTAAAAAGCTACAATCAGTCCACGGTACACAACTTACCAATTTTTAATGTACATAGTAATTTGAATTGTTGGAAAGTACTTGCTCGGGAAACAAATACCAAATTATGGAACCAATTCAGATGAAGGTTTTTTCAGTTTATACCTGTGCCTTCACAAGTTCCTCCTGGCCTCTACTCCTTTGGTTTGGTGCTTGGAATTTGGAAAAATGCTGCAGATCAGGGCTGACTGGAACATTACCAGGGGCTTCCTTACACTCTTTGGAAAAATCACCCATGAATACCATGCTGTCATATGGCCAGATGTTCCTTCAGAGTTTTCCTATCACAAATGAGCTCTGAAAGCAGCACAGGGCATATGAGAGAAGAGGACAGTGATGTCCATTTCCTCCTCTGCTTTTGTCTGTTGTTTTAAAGTTAGACTTTTGTTGGGAGTTGAGGCACTTTCCATAGGGAAAGGTCACATGGAGGATTTTGGATTTGTAGCTGCCAGAGTCTTCATTTCTGAAGTAATTACAAAAGGTGCCTCCTAACTTGGTACAAGATGCAGTTATTTGTTGCTTTCCTATGCAGTTTTCAGTCTAAAAATCAAGTCATGAGGATCTGGCACAGTTTAGGATTTAAACATACCAAGGTTACTTGGAGGTTCCACAACAATGCAGCCAAGTCAGATGCATCATTTAGTAGTTGAAATATATGCAGGACATCTTGGAGCCAAGTTGGAGCAACAGTAGCCACACAAAATGAAAAGGGATGCTGCTATCCTAGAGTAATACAACTAAATCTTTCTGTGACCATGTTGGGGTGAAATCTGATGGCAAGCAGGTATTTTATGGCCACGTGTTAATCTTCTTGGGCAGGATGAGTTATTAGATTAAATCCTCAAAATGAGCAGCTCTTTCATGCGCACTTATCTTTTCCAGATGTTTGATACAGTCAGGATTATCCTGTTCATTTGAATGTGCTTGTTTTGTTGTTATTTTTAGAAAATTCTTTAAATTATTATTAGTCTAACATCTGAGTAAGATTCGAAAATATTTTTTATTTTAGTCTCATGGCATTTTCCCATTATCTTTCTTAATCCTTATTTCTACTATTTAAGCTTTTGGAAGAGACCAGGATTTAATTGAAACTAATTAGGCAAGTAGGAATTTTGTCCTAGTAGGAATCATCACTCATTTGAGGGATTCAGCAATATCAGTGGCATTTATCTGTATGTTTAGTATGGTTTTATAAAAGTTACATCCATGCTAAAAGTAAAATATAAAAGTAAAATATGGTAAAAACCTAAATAATAGCACTTCAGATGGTGATGTTTTCCAAGGCCCCTCCTCCCTGACAGAACCAGTGCTGCAGGAGGTCAATGCTGTGTGTCCAGCACGTGGCCACTCCCTGCTGAGCCCATCCCTCAGTGATCCCAGCAAGAGATGTGCACCTGGAGGTTCTGAGCCTCCGCAGGAATTTCACTTCTAAAAAGTATTTCAAACTAAACTTCCAACTGGTGGCTATGATCTAATGGCATCAGTTACCCTGCACCCCTTTCCTCTGTGAAAGGTTTCTTAGGAAAGCCTTCCTTCAGCTCCCAGAAGGAATCCATCAGGCTCTGCTCTTGCTATGGGATCCATGCATTTCATGACGTGTGGGCTGCAGCCTTCTGTCTGTGGAGCTGCATCCTTGACTCAGCAAATGTCTTCAAGCTGGCACAGATCTGGGATGAAAGATGCCATATTATGTTTGTGTTCATACATAAAAATAATAATTCAGGGGCAGAAAATGAAATAAAATCATAAAAAATGTATGCCACAAGTCTGCTTGAAACAATACTCCAGCTTCTTATATTAAGTATTGTCAAAAAATGGCAGCATTAAAAACAACCCCAACTGGCTCCTTCCCAAGCTCCATGCCTTTTGGATTTCCTTAAAAATTCAATCTTTACAGTTTCTGAATAATGCAACCATTGTAATTCCAGGACGCTCCCCTGCTGGTTTTGATTAATTTATTTTAACAACACAGAAAAAGTCTGCTGTAACTCCTCTGGTAATATAAATCCCTGGTACAAAGGATTCTGTTGTCTCCACCTCTCTAATAAACTGTAGTGTCAGGCGTTCAAAGCTAAATGGATGGCAATACAACTTTAACAATTCATCTCTGCTTATGTGTCTGAATTAATATCAGAGTCTTTTCCCCTTCAACCTCTAACTAATTTATAATTCTATTCTTACCTTCCTATATAAGTAACAGATCCAGTGAAATATTTTAATTTGCATGCAATCACACATTTTATGCTTTGAAAATTAATATCTTGAAAAGAATGTCAGATATCTTAGAAAATCCCTATAAAATAACTGTGGCTATCTGCTCAATTTTTTAAAAGT
Organism: Illadopsis cleaveri; assembly: GCA_013399915.1. Taxonomy (NCBI): domain Eukaryota; kingdom Metazoa; phylum Chordata; class Aves; order Passeriformes; family Timaliidae; genus Illadopsis; species Illadopsis cleaveri. The sequence continues at coordinate 106,425 of VXBB01000325.1, read as the reverse complement.
TACTGTGAGTTTAATGACAAATGGAACTTTTCTTTCAGTACTAGTTACCAGTATCTGGTTCTTACCTGAGTTCCAGCTTTCATTCAAATTAGAATACATTTCTGGATGTCCTGGGTTTCAAAGTGATCCCACTCCCAAGGGAGAAAAAACCCCAAGTAATCCCAAGTTTTTAATGTTTTAATCTTTTTTCATGTGATACTAGAGAAACTGGTATTTGCTGGCTGCAGGGCTGATGGAATAAGCTTGGCAGGCCCACAAGTTTGAGAACAAAATGCTCAGTGAGGACACTGAAATACCTGTTACAGTTTCTGTGGACAGAAATTGAGTGGCACAACAAAGCTGCTATTAAAATAACAGTGGCTTTCAGAGGTTGCAGAGATTGTCACAGCAAATTAAGGCACGCAGATATTTTCCCAAATCCTAAGAGCATGTGAATTCTCTAGCATTCAAGCAGCATGATTCCTTTTGGGAATCATACAGCACTTCAAAAGAAATTGCTGTTAGCTCACTTATACAATTACATACTTTTGAACTGTTTTCTTTTCACATAAATACTAAATACTCCTTTGTTTAAACTAATTGATTTAAAAATATTAAATAAAAGGAAATCAAACAATTTTCAAGCTGTTTCTTACAGATTTCTGGTAAACTTGCTGCTCATTTGACATGTTGCATGTGCCATTTCAGCAATGCCTGTATGTGTGAGTGTATACACAGATGCTTTAGGCAAACATTAAACAATGTTCTATAGCTAGCACTGTTTTTGTAGTCCAAATAAAGTAGGTAGTGTTTTTATAACTATTAATTCTTGGGTTATGGAGAATGTCTTCAAATAGAAATAGAAAGGGGTTTATCTTTACAAACAGGTCACATTCCCTTAAAAGGAAGTTGTTTCTTTTTTCTTCTGCTTCTTTGGAGAACTGACTACAAACTGGGAATGGTTACTGTATGACTCATTTGGGAAGAATAGCTACAGTGTAAAAAGTTCAGAAGGGATTTTAATAAAACCAAACCAAATTATCTTCTGTTTTGGGCATGATAAGGACAGCTTGAAAGAGCAAAATACAGAGTTTTTCAGAATGCCATAAGTCAACCTAATGCTGTAGCGTTTTGAAGGGAAGGGGCAAAAAGTCAGCAAAGACTAAAACATTTCCCCCTAGTTTTTGTTCTATAGATAAGACAGAAATCCCCTTTCTTAAGGAAAAATTAATTTACTTTATTCTAGTCTAGTGTGGCAGTGAGCTCCTGCATGCACCAGGCAAATCACTGACTGCCAAAAGCAGACATGGACCTTGGGAACAATCCCCTGCTCAGCCATGCACAGGTAATGGGACTTTCCTACTGCAGCCCATGTACTGCAGCTACTTGGAAATTCCCCCAAACCCCAACACTGTCAGTTAAGCTGTTATAAATTGTAACATTATTCCAATGAAACAACATTAATGCTGTGCACAGTAAAGACTGCAAATTCTACAAGTAAATATTATTGTACTACTCCCTGCACTGCCTTCCCTGCATTGCCATAAAGGATACAATAGTAAAGTCAGGACAGAAAAACTTCTGTTAATGTTTATGATTCAGCATCCTTTCCTTACAGCCCTCATCTTAGCTTTTACAGTTTTATAAATGAAATCACGTCTTCAGCATGCCACGAACAATTCTGCTTCTTTTTGTGCTGCAGCACTTGGGTATCCTGCCTTTCAGGGGGAGAAACTGGGGTCATGTCTCATAAAGCCAAGTTTTACCAGGGTTTGTGATTTGTTCACCTTAGGAACATGCATTGTAAAAGTGCAGGCTGGCTCATGCAGCAGCTGGGTGAGGGATGCTGACTGTTAAGCAAGTGTTCCATGCAAAACACGGAAAAATGCAATTTTGTTTTCAAGTTCAGTACTAGTGGTTTGCATATTGCTAATTTAGCAAGACAATTTTATAAAATTCTTATTTGCTTTCTCCTTACTGCATATGCAATGTCAAGAAATTTGCTACATTTGTCCCTTGTAGTCAAGGCATATTCCCTGAAATTTCAGACTATTATGTGGTTTTCTCTTTGAAAGTTCATGCCCAATGTTGTCCATTTATATGAAGAATCCCAAAGTGCTAGTGGAATTTTTTTTTATTATTTTCTCATGCTTGAAGCATTATGAAACTTTTCCCTGAGTGTTTCTCCTAAGATTGGTCCAACTGAGGCTGAAGTTAATAGGAAGTGACCAAGTGATTTCAATGGGAGTTTCACATTTGGAAAGCAAAATCGTGACTTGGTTTTGGCAAGACTGTTGGTTTATCCGAGCTACCATTCCTAGGAATTTTACAGGAAAATGCTGAACATTTCAAATTGCCAGGAGGCTAACTGCATTGGAATCTTCTGAATGTATCTAGAATGTCCTGTAGTCTTCAAGCTAAGTTTTAAAAGAAAAATGCTTCCAAACCCTCTTCACCTCACTTCCAGCTTGCTCAAGTTGGACCATTTGGAAATATCCTGGCCAAACAAGGTTCATGTATGTGTCACAAGCACTCAGTTCTTCCAGCAAACCCAGAAATAATGACTCTGTGCTTTACAGTCCAGCCCAGGTTTTACAGCAGGGCCCAGATATGCATTGCTGATGCTTTATGAGGCACATTTGAGGATGGGAGATCTACAGGCACAGCCATAATTTACCACTGCAGTAGATTGACACTAATTTATCACTGCAGTAGATTTACCACTGCAGTAGATTGTGGATAGACAAATTAGAGAATTTGGATATTTTAATAGATTTTATATATATATATTGTAGATCTCACATTTTAAGAGATCTGTTGCTGCTGCTACTGTCACAAAGTGCTGTTCATTGTGGGGACCTAGAAGGTTGCTATTTGGGAAGGGTCCTGCTGCTGGGAATGGGAGGCCAGCTGGGACAGAAGGCTCTTCCTTGACAACAGTCTGGGTAGTGCCCTGCCTGATAATGAGGGGAGTGATATTTCATCAGACTGCAAAAGAGAGCCTGTGCCTCTTTTAAAGGGCTGCCCTGGACCTGGTTGCCAGGGTGCTGCAGGAGGGCAGAGCCTGGCAGCAGACAGGCAAATAATTCAGCTGAATTCAATTAGAGTGCATCAGTAGAACCAAGTGAACTATTAAAATAAACAGTTTCCCTACATCAGAAAGAGTTATGACCACAGAAATTGGAGCCTTTACAGGTTTCTTTACACCATATTGAGCTATTAATGCTTTCTAGCATGAGCCACTGCATTGCACAGTTGCAAATGTGCTGAGGACATGGCTGTATTTAGGCTTGCACACGTGGCAGGGACCCACCCTGGCCCCTCTGACACTGGTCATTTTTCAGGATCCACAGCAGGCAGAGATACAAGGCACTGCTTTCCCCAGACACTGAGAAGCTGCTGCCTTGCTTTGTGGATCAAAGGGAAGCAGAAGTAACAGCAGGAGAGAACAGGACTGTGAGCAAACCCTCCCTTCCCCCTTCTGCTGAGGACTCCTGCTGAACACCTGCAGAGAGGGCAATGGCTCCTCTGATAGGAGGGCTCCAGATTTTCCAAATATCCTGATCAACCCACTGGCCAGGATATAACGCTAATCGAGTAGAAACAGCCCAACACTTTACTGATGCCTTCAGATATCCTGGAACAATTTTCCTCTAAGTGCCACCTAATTGATTTAATGAGAGAGATTTTCTTGATTTAAAAGGAAGCATCCTGAGTATTTCCTGGACTGTAGATTTAATTTGTTTGGCACTGGTATAGGTATTCATCAGTGACCAAATCAAAGTGAAAAAAGGCAGTAATACACAGCAATAGCCATGAGAAGAGATTGCTAGGTCATATATTCAGGGCAGTAATAGAATGTCCAGCAGAGACAACAGAAATACTAACAGGTGTGGAATAAAGAAGTACCTTGGCTTTTGGGTGGTGTTCTCAAATTATGATTTCCTGCCTAAAAGAAAAAAAGGATAACGAAGGTAAACACAAGTTAACGATGAGAAATACAGGAAACCATCTTGTCAAAAATAATAGGGCAGGAAGGAGCATACATTTTGTATATGAAAATAAAAGACTCCAAAGAAAGGGTGGTGATAGTCCATAAAACTGTTACCTCAGACTGCTGTGGAATTTGCAGCTGAGCTCCCATTTCCTTCAAAGGTTGAAAATGACAAGTTTCTGCAAAGCAGCCTTCTCAAAGTTTGCAAAGGCCAATGGTTTAGTTTGTATTTTTCCTACTGCAAAGCAAATGACTGACAGAGGTCAAGCATGCAATTTGAAAGTGAAATCCTTTTCCTGAGTCCCTTTCCTGTTGCTGCCTCCCCTCAGTGTTCCACTCTCTTGGTTTCCCAGTTCTCCTTTGCATTAGTTGGCAGCCTCAGCTTGTAGCAACACAAATTTACCCAGGGCACCACCAGAATTCCAGCTTGGTGTATTGTGAAAGCCTAAATTTAAACCAACCCTTATGGAAGAAAACTTTTCAGATACTTTTGCTGGAGGATAATCTCCATGCTCACAATACAAAATATCTTTTGCCTGCTTTTTTGCACTCAGAAGCAGAAACCTAAGTTGTTTGAAAGATTTTTTTTTTTTTCTCTCCAAGTAATACCTTTTTTGGTTATGGACCAGTGGTGCTGACAAATGTCCAACTCTTGCCAGGAGCTAAACTACTAAATGTCAATTTGGCCATTTTTGACAGTACACATGCAAGATATGGCCACAGCTATTAAACAACATTTTTATTAAACAACATGCTCCTTAGAATATCTAAAATCAAAACTGCAAGAGAAAGCACATCCAGTTTCAAACCTTGCTGTATAACTGCAATATTTCCTTCTGAAAATAAGCCTGGTGCACAGAACAAGGGTGACAACAGGTTCTGTTAGTCAAAGTGTACCCTAATGGAGCTAAAGATGGAGTACAAACCAGAAAGTCATAAATATTATTCAAACTTCCTAGCTTGACCCATTTTAAACTCCTGCAAGGTGGTTGAGAAGTCTGTAATATTTTGTATTCATATATTTTGAGGTATTTGGATGCCAGGACATAATTCTTAGCTTGGGTCCAATACTGCTCCAGCAAACTCATTTTAGAAACATAAACTTAAATTTTCATATTGATGTGATCAGCAGAACTGATTAATGGCAATGCAACATGCTGAAGGGTTCCATTGGAAGAGCTGGTTCCAGTAATTATGGCAGCAGATACAAAGAGCTGATGAGGGGCAGAGATGAGTTATGAATCCACACAGAATAGTCCCACATTACAGGCCAGGGCCTAAACTTCTGAGTCAGATACAGCTTTTTCTGGAAATAGTTAGGGCTAGTGTTTCCAGCTGCTGCTCTTACCTGCAAACCTGCCTTTATCACATCTGAGTTGTTAAGTGGGTCAGTTCTGAACACATTTTGCAGTCAGAACCTCATCTAATGTCTAGCTGTCCCTCATCCCTCCTGGGGCTCTGACACCCACAGTGTGCTCCAATTTCCTTTTGCACAGAGACATGAGCACACAGCTTCCACCCTTGAATTATCCACCTCTAAATTCCCTTGGTCTAAAAAGCTGTCTTCAAACACCTTGCATTGCTCAGTCTAACCTAACTCCTAAACTGGGCCCAATTTTCTTCTGCTCTCTGCTTGGTTTTCTGGTCCTTTTCCTCTATATGCTTCCACACAGATCACCTACATCAATTGTAACATCAGCTGGGGTGTAAGGGTTGTCTCTTTGGCCATCTCTACCCTGGGGAAACAGCTCCACTATGCTTCCCATGTTTAATGGCACATACACATCTTTCCTGACGTTTCCCATTCCCTCATCAGTCAGGTGTTTTAAGGAAGGGAACTCAACAGGCACACTGGAAAGAAACCATTCCAGGTAAAGGTACTGGGAAGCCCTGGGACATGGTGAACACAACAGTTCAGTCTGGGACTGTGAGGGTTATCAAACAGGGAAGAACAGTAATTTAAATGTATTAACTGCTTCACTACAAACACTGTGTGCACAAGAAGATGTAAGTGATGATGACAGTAGATTAAAATTGGTTCACAAGCCTTCAAACATGCTCAGTATGACATTCTTTTTCACTTATGCAGCTGAGCAAATTTACTTCAGCCTGCAGGTGGGGGGGTCTAAGAAAACTGTTTGGACTATAGAACAAGAAGAGATCTGTACAGCTGAGAGAGCTTTGAAGATATGCCAAATTTATTTGGGGGCTTTTGTCTTTCAATAAGGTTAAGGCTTTTCTAGAAAAATCCTAGTATTACTTCTACTCCTCACACCAAAAATAAACCCCAAATGACAACAGCATCAGGGACAGTTCATGAAAGAACTTTTATGGCCTTACAGATAGGGTGTCACAAAACAGAACTGTATACAAATGAAATATTGAATAGTTTACATGGTATAGATTCAAACAACCATCAGCCAAACACTTCTTTGAAAATGTTGATATGGAATACAGAAGTTGCCAATTCCCAGCAAAAATCACCTACAGATGCTGGCAAATAGCAACATCCTATTACAGGATGCTATTACTATTATGCCTCAGTATTTAACTGGGTTTGGCAGGCAGAATGAAAAACAAAAATATACTCACATTCTGGCAATCTACTGCATGCTGTATTTTAGAGCATTACCCCATGTAACCATCTTGTCCTATTTAGGAATTTTTTTGCCTAGATTTCTTTTTGGGTTCAATAATGTAACTGCAAGCTGATCCAAAATGACAATAAGCTTCATTCCAAGTGCAGTAGGAGAGCACAGACACAGATGCTGCTTCACTGCTTGTCCATAAGGAGAATTGCAAAGGATCTGTCAGGCTCCTAAAGGAAGAAGTCTGTTGCTAGCACCTCTCAGAATTTGCTATTTCTGCTGATTTGCTACAAAATTTGTATTTGTACACAAAACAACAAGGTATGTAAAATTCAAGACAGCATATCGAATTCTCATACAACATAAATGCTCTAAGTGTGAAGCTCTGAAAGACTGGACTGTATTCAAAGTTTGGGTGGAAAAAAAGGAACAGTTCATCCTGTACAGCTAAATTTGGAAAACAAGAGACCCCAGGTGTGCCCTGCAGTGGTTTATGGACTTCTTTAAGAACACTGTGCTACTCAGTACAAGTCAGGCCCACACTACCCCATTCCTCAACAGTGGGCATTAATAGCTCCTTGCTCAAAAAGTGGAAACACTGGGAAGGTGTTTGCTATTTTCCTTCTATTTTCTCTGTCTCCCATATGACATAAATCTAAAATTTCAATTTAAGATTACTTGAGATTCAAATTCAAATGAACCTAAATGTGCAACTATCTTTTGGCCACATCTACACAATTGCTTTGCCTCCTCCTTTTATGATAGTCCTTCATCATTGAATATTTTGTGTCAAGAGAGGTACCTGGAAAAGTCAGGCTTCCAGTTCTCTGTTCAAACTTGCTTTTGAACCTCTGAAAGAAACAAGGGTAAAGCACATTGGGATTCCTTTATGCAGCCCTACTGGTAGCTGTGCTGCTAGATCTCCTGTGGCCACTGTGAGGGAGATGCTCCAGTCCCCGTGGAGACATCTGACAATCCTCTTTCCTAAGCAGCTGGGCACAGTAGACATTGGTGCAGCATCACACAGAGGGCTGTCATATGCTATTGCACTCTTATCTCTGAGCTTTTTCTCTTTGGATGAGTTCATTTTTTCAATCCGAACATGAATTGGACACAATTTTTGGCCAAAAAACAAGGTTAGTTCTGTGCCAGAAAAGCCAGGGATAAATGTGTCAGAACCTATTTTCATCTGCTTATTTAAGTCTTCCAGAACAACATTTAAGCCCTTCTCCCCATCCAGAACTATGCCTACCTTGAATGCTTTGTTTATTTGCACTCAGGATAGCTAGGCAACAAGGGAACAAGTACCCATGAGCTGGTAAAACTGCACTGTATTAAGTTGTGTCCAACTCTTTTTTAATGTCAAGGGATTGAATCAAATGCAAAACCTAGACCAAAACCATGGAGCTGTGTGTTTCTAATGTTATCTTCATCTCTTTTTTCCCAAAAATTAATACTGCTACCAGCCAACATCACCAACAAAAACAACTCTATCTTCAACTTCTGATCCAAATCCTGCAGCCTCTTGGCACACTGAACTCACATTTGCATTTTTACCATCAGCTGAAGATGCAGTTTTGATGACTGTTTATCTCCTCCCTATCAGAGTGCATAGCAAGCAATGCATCATGACCTCTGAGACACCCAAAACGAGCTCTTGCCAGAGGCAGTGAGAGGTTCCTGATGAGCTGTGGCTCTGCAAAGGGCTCTGGCACATGACAGGGCCAGGCACAGTGTGAAGTCTGTCAGGCTGAGTGTGAGGTGGGTTTGTCTGCCCCTGTATCCCAGTCTGGGCACTGGGAGTGCTGGGCAGCACCATGGAGGGGCATGTTCATTCTGGGGGAGCCAGATTTATGAGCCCAAGCTCAGGGCTGTGGCTGCAGCCAGCAGAGGCAAGGAGGATGCTGCAGCCAGTTGCGGGAGCAGGGAGAAGTGGATACAATAGAGAACAAATCTGGCCAATTTTTTCAAGTGTGGCTTGGCCTCAGAACTGCTCAGAATCATTGCTGTGTAATGTATTAGATGTGCCTGAACAAGCTACATTTCTCGTTTTCTTGGACAATGAAACAATATTCCTTCTTTTCTGTACGATAAATGACTGTAAAATACAAATTGAGATATCTTGTTGATATGTGGGTTTTCTTTCTGGTTTTGTTTGGTTTGGTTGTTATGCCTGGTTTCTAACAAAGCATAACTTTCAGAGCACATTCATGTCAGCAATGCTCTTATTTGAAACAGCAGTTCTTCTCAAGGTGCCTCGCAGGGTGATGACCCTTAATTCCAGGCATCCCAGCTTTGATTAAAACCACATGAAACAAGTTCATCTTTGTAACCCTGCACTAGTGGATTGCCTGCTTTCCTCAAACACACAAACCCCCCTATATTAAGTCTCCCCTAACTCATCTTTATGTTGGTCACATTTTCTTAAACCTTGTCTGTCTCTCACAGTTCGAGCTCTGAACAATTACTACAATCAAAAGCATTTCTCCTGAATGAGGAGCAGAGTCATTTTCATTTTAAATCCAAGAACAAATCCATCTTTTCCTATAACATTTCCCATTGTCTCCTTCCACAGAAGTAAACTGCCTGTTATCTTCCCTAGGGTTATAAGATGAAATCATGTACTTCAAGTCAGTGGCTATTCCTGTCCCTCCCAAAAGTTACTGGCTAGAATATAGAGGAGAAGGAAAAGAAAGGAACATAGAATGCAAGAGCAAAACCACAAAGCTCTTTGGGGAACTGAGAATTTTTAAAAAGGGAAAAAAAAGGAGGCAACACACAACTGCCACCACAAGTAACTGCAAAATCTTCAAAGAGGAGCTGTGAGGAACTGCTATGGTTTTATTACCCATTTTAAGACAAGAAACAACAAATATGATACAGAGCTTTTCAACACAAGCAAATCTATGGCCATATTCACATTACCAAATGACACAGGGCACCTAAATCCAACGCAGACTGCCCTTTCTGAGTTCTCTCTCCCTCTGAGCAATCACTACCTTCACTACTGCTGTTTTCTTTTTGTTTAGAGGTCAAAAATCTTGTTGGCTCGGTCCCTGTCTTTCTCTCTTAGGCTTTCACAGAGAGTTTAGGAAAACTTGGTATGATCTTTCATGATCATAGTTTTGTGATTCCCATCTGAATACCCACATCCCTTTCTTTCAATCTAAAGCAGCTGCTCTGATCATACATGCCTTATATCAATTCAGGTTTTAAAAACTGCACTGCAGATGCCTCAATCCACTCAGACACTTGTGGAAATTGATTAATAATGACAGCTTTACTGCTCCTATCCACATAAATATCTTTTAATCCATCTTTCCTCTTTCTGAGGAATAAAAAAAGGTCCCACCTAACACTTCAACAGATAAAGAAATTAAACCTTTCTAAAGTGTCAGCAGATCTTCAACTCCATCACCACTGTTCAAGACTTTCAAGAGGAATCCAGAGAGAGTATAAAAGATATGAAATACTGTGTGAGTCATCCTCTAATATGATAGTATCTAATTTCTAAAACATACTTGTTGTTTCTGGCTTCTGGGGAGCAAACTAAGGCTGAATGCTTTTTTTTTTTGAGAGCACCATACAGTGTTATGTGCCTTTCTGACTTTCACAGTGTATCCATTGCAATAAGAAGCCATTTCTAAACCAGTGTAGCCTAATTACAGTACATAAAGTCTCATGCACTGAATATATTAAGCACAGACACAGAAATTATCTTAAGCACCTGCTCGCAAAAGTTGTAAAACTTCTCCTTAAATAAGGAAATACAGACAGAAGATGTAGTTGATAAAACACCAAAACAGTGACTTTCTGATTTACCTTCTGTCTATAGGTGTGTTGATGTTTTCTCAAGGTTGTGAAGTACTAATTATCCCCAAGGCTTAAAGCAAATTCCTCATATAATAAATCCTAAGCATAAAGCAGCCACTACAGTTACAATACTTAGTGAAAAGTCAGTTGACCCTTTAATAGTTTGAATTCTGGCTGCAGAAACACTTTTGTTCATTGAATTATGAGACAGGAGCCCTTTATGAGCCCCAGAAAGTAATTCATCCTTACTAATTTTCCATCAGAGCTTGTAATCTTGCCTAAACATTAAATTCCAGATTTAAAAAAAAAAAATTAAAAAGAACTTTAAAAACAGAAAAGTAATTGAATATTGTTTTTTAAATTGTGGTTTCACTTTCTGTAGGAAGCAAATGTTCCTGTGGGGATCACCTGAAGGAATGCCAAATATCCACAGCAGACTTCAGCACTGTATTTCATAGAGTAGTGCAAACCTTTTCACAAATAAGCTAGCTCGCAGGAGCTTAGCTCAGTTTCAAATAAGCATGAAATTGCTTTATTGTTTCTTCAGTTTTCATGTGGAACTAAGGGAAACAGAGCAATTTTAATAGAATTTTGGAAGGAGATTTGTATTAGTTCATTTTAATTCAATTACCAAGCATATAAGGTGTTTACATGAACATACCCAGAGAAAGCAAAATTTAAGTTTTCGCAGCCATGCTTGTGACTTTGAAACGTGAAGCTATAAAAACCACATTCCTCAGAGTTCATAATTAAATGAAGGATGAGTGTCATCTCCACCTCCCTCTTTTAAATATCTGTAAAAAATAAAGCTAATTTATCACAATATTTGATTCCTTGAACATTAGGGTCAGTCATGCTTATAGAACAGGCATTTTTGCACAAGCTATACACAGAGCAGTTGTAAAGTGTACAGACAACAACACATGTGCTTGCAATCTGCAGATATAAATAAGCAACCCACAAAACATGGAGCATTATGCTGTGCTAATGTAATGAGGGACAAGGTTTCTCAAAAAATCTAGGGAGATGTGTTTTTCAGACCTTTGGCACTGAACTACAACTCATGAACACTGATTCCTATCGACTCTCTCAGCCAGAAGTGGCACATGACGTGCACTAACAATAGCCATAACCCACCAGAGTGCTCAAGCACATAATTTGTATAAATATACATCATTAATTTGTACAAGGGATATCTGCCTAGGCTCGGAATAATGCTGATCCAGCTGGCTGAACCACAGCGCACAGAACTGTTACACAGTTACAATCCTGCAATTAAACATAAAATAGAACCAACAGAAGTAACAATTTCTTTATAAGGATTCTACTGCTGCAAAACTAGGGGTTTTCATAAGCTTGTATGAGACTCCACAAATTAATGCTGGTGGTATTTGCTATATTGGTCCAAAGAGAAAATCCTCACAGCATCTAAAACACACGGATCTTTTTTTTTCCTTTTGCAAGAGAATCGTAACTTGAGTTCTGTCTTTAACCTGCTAAAGTGATTTCAAGTGTCAAACCTCTGTCTGTACTAAAGAAGAGGACAGAATAGAAAGCACACAGCAGCCTCACACAGGCCATGGGGGAAAAGCTGAGTCCCAGAGACAACAACAATGGGAAAGGTAGGTTTCTGCAGCTAAAACCTGGAGCCAGAGAGGTGCAGATGCTTTGTTTCCACCGCCATGAGTTTTAGGTATCCATGCATAGGATTTAGAAATGGAGAGGTGGAAAAATAGTTATGCCAGCAACATTTTTTGTGTAGACATAGTCCAAATTGAATAAGTCAACTGCCGGGAGACTGTGTGCTCAGAGACCTGGCACTCATCTTCTCCCATCTCCTAGAACACACGTAGACATGATTGTTTTCTTTTTTTGTTTCTAGGAGACATAAGTTGAAAAATTAAAAGAAAAGATATCGTATTGAATATGCAAAGAGATTACAAGGTATCTTGAGAATGAATGTATCCACATAAAAAATAAACATAGAAAAAGAGGAGAGCAGAGTGAAGGAATTTTTAGCAGCAGGAGACCATAGTGTGTAGGTAAAAATGTACAATGATGAAATGGTAAGAGTAAATAACCTTGGTCTTGTGCAGAGAAACAAAAGAGATAAAAGGCCTGAGTCTTGTTAAACTTTCGAAGTGTAATGTAAATGTAAAGCACTAAAAATTATTGCTCTCATCTCATACACGTATCACTTTCTACAGAGTTCAGGCAGTGCCTTTACATCAAAGAGAGCTGGAATGAAGCCTGGTCTGGCAGCCTGGTGTCTGGCTGAGCCTGAGTCCCCTGTGGATTTATACAAGTGCTATAGCCCAGAGCTGGGCTGGCATGGTCTGGCTGCCAATCATCAGTTTATCTTTTAGGGTAGCAATGATGGAAACTCAAGGGCTGGGCAGGAGCAGAAGCTCAGCTGTCCCATGCACACATGAGCTGTAAAGCACTGCTGAGGATATAAATCCAGACAATCCCTCCAGAGGATCTTCCAGCACCACTGATGTTTCCAGTGCTGAGCAGCAGAAGGGCAGAGTTACAGAGGAAAATACACACAGCAAGCAATGCTAACTGCAGTTGGTTTAGCATAGAAAATGGTCAGGATGGAAGCTAAAACAAAAGTCTGGAAAGAAGAGTTTACATTCTCCAAATGGAATGTGAAACTGCTGTACGAGGGGTGGATTCTGTTCCAACTGTAGCCATTGCAAGCTCTCCTCCATACTGTATGTCTCTTCATGTCTGATTTGTCTGGAGAGAAAAAAATATTAAGGAAAAAAAATCCCCCCAAACCACTAGTGAGCTAATGAGGACTTCTGTACAAAATGACTTTTTCCAACTTCCAAATGAAGTTTTCCAACTTGCTTCACTCTTTAACAGGATTTATGGATTCCCCTGCTATTTAGCTTCAGTGCACCACAAGGAACCAGGCTTCCAAACTAACTGGATCCCTTTTTTTTGTGACATATTTAGGCAACAGTTTCCTGAGGATCTTCTTTTCTTGTTTGATTTCCCAGGTCCACATACTACTGAGATGCATTCAGTACAATTTTCTTACTGAAAGAACACATTTCTTTTATTAGTTTTCACAACTACTTTCACCTTTTTGTGGAGAATATGAAGGATAGTAAACAGTGATTCCCACTCTCTCACAGCAATATGAGCAATTTTGATTGGAATTAGCATATATTTTTCTAGCCAGCTTTGAAAGAATCAGCACTGACTCAGCTCCAATTACAAGCAGATTTGTTGGAAGCCTTTTCCTTTCAGCAACAGCATTAGTTGTCTGAAAATGTGTGTGGGTGTCCATGCACTTACCTTTTTCTATAATTCATAAAGGAACTCTCCTTGATAGCTTTAAGCTCCAATAAGCAGGCAAAAAGGTCAATAAATATCTTTATCATCAGGGTAAATCAACTATTTGAGACTAGGGAGATCCCAGTGTGTTCCCTGATAAGGGAATTCCATAGGACGGGCAGAGCAGCTAAGACCATTCACTCTAATTACAGAACATTAAAGTATGTGTTCAATATTGACATCTGTTTACCTTAAGAACACATCACAAAGGAAGGTATTTGAGGGCAAGGTTTTCTCTGAGGAAAAAATAACTGACTTTGCCATTAAATAAAAACAACAATCCAACCTGTTCAAAACAGTCAATATAGGTTCACATAAAATGTGATAGCCACAGTCTGTGGAAAAAGGGATAACTGTAAAAATGATGTCTTAAATCTGCTTTCTTTTGAGGGTTCAGGATATGAGGAAATTCATATTAATAACACCCCTTGTAAAAAAGCCCAAAATTACAGACCATGAGGCACATGGGATTGACATGAGTCTAAGTTTATATTTTAGGATAATGCTCTCCAAAGACTCTTTGAACATTTCCTTGCTTGGCTTTTGTACAGTAAGTATGCTGTGAGATTTCAGGCTGACCTTTAGCTTTTGGAAATCCCTGAGTCTGTGCTTGCAGAACAAGCCTGCACATTTCAGCTAAACAGAAGAAGGAAAAACAGTGAGGAATGTTTTGTTATGGGACAGACTAATTTTTTTAGACAAAGGAAACACTGCTGATTCAACAAAATACAGCTAGATATGTGTTAAGTGGAAAGTAGGAGAAATGTTTGATCTGGCAAGCAAAATTTAAGTAAGGAGACATTTTTCTACAGCTGGTTGACCATAGTTGCCATTACACAGAGGGTAAGTGGAAAGATACTTCTTTTGCCTTGCATTGCATTTGTCTGCATTGCATACAGCCTGTAGAAGCAATGCTTTTTCTAGATGCATGTCAAATCCAGCATATTATCCTTTATGAGGGAATGGAATAAGCCATCTCATTTACCTGGTGGGTGCAACCTCCCATGGAGGAGTACACAAACTGCAAGAGAACTGTAGGATCATCACCATCATCATGGTTGCCAAGTTCCCTGCTGGAACTGCCCTTGCAACTCGTCTCTCTCAGGCTGCAGTGTGAGACAGAAAGGGGTAACACAAAAAAATTGCCCTTTGATCATCTCCTTATCTGCAGGGAGATGTGTACCAATGCCCTAATCAATATTCATGTCATCCAAGCTGCTTCTTAGGGAAAAAAAAAATCAAACCACAGCTAAAAGTTGTTTTATTAAGATTGAGCAACCTCAATCATCTTTTGAGTTCTCAGAAGCCTACTTAAAACACTACTAAAATTAGAATTTCGTCCTTTTTAATTCATTACAACCCAAATAGTTTAGGCTGAGACAACGCCAGTTGTTCCTAGACCCAGTTTTCCCAGTAGACTGCTTTAAGGGACTTTTATACTGGGAAATAAAACTAATATCTTGTTTGTTCTCATATCTGACTGGGGACAGTAGAGTTCCAAAAGAAATACAAGAGCTATTTGTTTATGTAAAGATAAAGCCCTGATATAAGATGTCATCTCATTTATGATTTCTCCCATAAATTTGGTACACTCAGAACCAGATGCTTCTCATTCAGAGTGATTAATTGTAAGAAAGCTTCTTAATATCTGGGTTTAAGGTTTCTCACTTCATTTCATTTGAGTGTGAAAACAGACAGGAATGAAGTGCAGAGAACAAATATTGTTCCAGAAAAAAAATGGAATAATTTTTCACTTCACAACCTGCAGTACTCTCAGTTCTTCTGAGTACAATACTTTAGGGTAGCCAAGACTTGTTTGAACTTCTCATATTTCCTTTTGACATCACTGAAATCATTTATAATTGAAAATTATTAGTGCTTTGAATGGAAAAGTTGAGTCACAGAAAAATGAGAAGCAGGGGTATAGAAAAGAGAAGTCTGAGGGCCTTAACTGTAAGAGGAATAGTGAGCTCCAGTGCCTTGTGTGTATCTATGTTCAAGTTTGTTGATTTCCTTATCTTCCTCAGCATGAGAATCACAGCAGATGAACCATATGAGGGTTGGGCAATCCATACAGCATAGCATACTTCCAGGTAGTCTCTCTTCTTGTAATGTACCATAAAGCAAGGAATAATTCAGAGAAATCACCAAGCAGGGGGATTCTCTGACAAAAACAGGTTAAATGGGGTCTTATAGCTACTATGATGCTCAGAGGCAGAGAAGAAATTGCTTAGAAAGGAAATAAAAATAGTAAAAACCAAACCACTTGCAGAATTGGATAGGAAACAGAATTTCCATTCCACCCCTTTTTTAAGGTGTATCTTCAAGTACAAGAAGTTTCAGTTTTTATGAATCATGTTTGGAACTGCTGCAGTCATTGTAAATGACAGCTGACATAATTAAGCCAGCTTCCTCTAAGTAAGCTAGTCATCAAAAACACCTTGATTTCTGCTTTCTTACAAGAGATTTTTGAGAAAACATGTTAATAACAAATATCCAGCTGGACTACAAGCAAACATTAAAAGACAAGTGACTGGTGCCTTACAAGAACGGATCTTGCACATTGCAACATTTTGTTGTTCTAAGGCATGCTTCTAAATACATCAATACTTTCCCTTAAGGATAATCTTAAGAACAGATCTGGATGAAGCACAAATCTCTACATTAGTCACAATTAACAGCAGGGAAAGGTTTTATCATTTCATGGCCCACATATATCTGTGTATACTCGAGGGGCGGCACATAACATTCCCATAGTTATTGCTCAGAGCTGAAGCTGTAGTTTACACACATCCAATGACTCTCTACAAGTCATTAGTCTATGAGAAAATCTCCTGCCATTTTGGTACTTGACAATTTGCATAGGAAGCCAGCACAGCTGTTGTGTGACACAGTGCTCAGAGCAAGTCTAGATGCAGCAATTGATTGAGAGGACAGAGAGCAGTGCTAAATCAAATAGTTAATTTCCTTACATTACTCACACCAGGAACTGTTTGGATGTCCTACATCTCACTGCATACATACAGTAACAAGAAGAGACTTCCCAGATGTTCTGTGTGTGTGTCTGTTCTCAAGGTTTCAGTCTTGAGCTGCTCTTTTTCAGTGTGTAGGGCCTCTTCAATACAGATGACTCATAATGAAGTATTCTCCAAATGCAAGGTGAACAAGCATCTGCAGGGGATTAGGGTGACATCAAAGCCATTCCAGATTCTCCATATTAGATATGAACTGGGGTCAGGAAAGAAATGAAGCACTTGTTCATTGAGTCATCCAGACACTTAACTCACCTCAGCCATACTTCAGGAGGTAGTTACACTCCCAATAGCAAAAGTGATCTGAAATGTGGTTTGCCAGATGAGTTGGGATGAAAGGCTTGCTAAAGGCACTGGGAGCTATAGGAGTCTCATTTTCCCTGACCAGACCTTGTTAGAGTCACCAACAGGTGGAGTAACCTTTTCAAGATGATTGCAGAGTCCTCTCTAGCACAGATTGTAGCTTCCTGCACTGACCCAGAAGAATGGGAGAGATCATATAATACACTCTTTTCTGTGGTCACCCCCTTGTGTGAAATCAACTTGGGCCTTATGGAGGCTCAGTTCTGTGCTAAGTTGCTCCAGAAAGGAATGCATTTCTCTTCCCTTCTGCTATTTCTTTTCAGACACAGAGATAGAGTGGCTCTGTGTTTTCAAGTATTCTTGTTGCAGGCACTCCTTCTCTCAAAAACATGAGGGGAACCAAGGCTGCTTGGGGCACCATTCAAGACAGGTTTGTGTGGCCCTTTTCAGTTACTGTGGCAACCACACATTCAGTCAGGTGCTGTAGACCAGGCTCCTGGCTGGCTTTCCCCCTTTCCCATAAGATGATTTAGGTGGTTGTTAGCATTGAGCAGAAATGTGTGGGGCTGCTCGAGCCTTGAGAGGTTGTTACTCCACTGACTGGAGCTGAAACCCCTCATATGTACCAACCACAGTGATGACTTCTTCCAGCAGGGCTTTGTCAAAACCTCAGTCACCATAAATCAGGACTTGTGGCCAGAGTAAAGCTGCACTCAAGAACCACTGAAACCAGCTTCTAGCCCAGAGGATTAAACGAGCATAAGCAATTCCTGACAGAAATTTGCTTAAACTCTTCTAAAATCCTTCAGTGAAGGTGTTTCCAGGACTCCTAACTTAGCGAAATCTTTCACTCTCCTCAAAAATACTGAATATATAAGCTTCAATTTTCTTCACTGCAAAGTTGACATCTTGCTGTTTTAAGCCTACAAACAAGAACCAAAAATTTTCTTGCCTTCTTCATAATAGTTTCCCACTGTGAAGAGGTTAAGTCCTCCCTCCCATCTCTATGCTTGTTTTTGTGGAGGGTTTTTCCAAAAGAGAAGGACTGAATACAGTAAATTCCTTCCCAGCTTCCTCATAGGTCATGCTTTCTAACTCCCTGACATAGTTACTGATCTACTTTGGACCCTTTCCAATTTGCCCACATCTTTCTGAACTCGACAGGGTACTCTCAGCACCAAGTAAAGATGAATAATTACCTCCCATGCTCTGCAGATTGAGCTATCCTATTCATAGGGCCCAGGATCACATTTCCCTCCTTTCCTAAGGAAAAAACCCATTAGACAACATAAAACCCTACCACCTACCTCCTGCCCCAGGCTCCCCTTATTATTCAGTTTAGAACCACACCAAGCATCCCTCAGAACCTCTGTAGCTGAACTGGTGTGTGCAAGACACTTCTTGCTTTATAAATTCCATTTTCCAAGTGGAACAGTCTGTGTTACTCTATTGAATCATAAAAATTCACTTTTTGTCTTGCCAGATCATTTTGAATGTGGCTCTTGGACAATGCCAACAATCACATCTTGTGGGCTCTCATTAGTCAATTATATGTCTATACTCTTGCTTCAGTGAGGGATTAATGAAAAGAAGTAACAAAAGGGCATCCTTTGCAAAAGTATGTAACACTGCTTGGATGTAGAATGTATTGGGGTTTTTTTTTAATACTGTTCTCCAAAGGATCTAACCCTGCAAGGTCAAACAATAGCGATAAATGCCTTCAAAGGCTTGTAAGGAAATTCCCTCCCTGGTGTCTCTGAGTACAACATTAGTAGTTTTCTAATCAAAGATAGAATCTTCTGGCAATAAAGTATGGTGTGCTTGTGTAAGGAAATACAGAAACTCACAGGAGATCTGCCATTAATGATAACAGCCAATTTTCAATCACACAGGGATACTTTCCTGCCTAGAGAGATTTGGTGAAAAACCTCATGTTCTCACTTCAAATAACACGTGGGAAGACAGAAAAGCACAAGAAATGCTCTTTCACAATGGTCTTAATGTGGACAAAAAAGAGGATAAAATGTCTCTATCTCAGCTAGATCAAACTTGTGATTCTCACCGTTAATCTGAGGAGATTGTAAAAATAGATTAAGAAACATGAAAATGGTACCGAAGAATTTGCAGCATTTTCAATGTGCAATATGAATGTGCTTACCACCTTCAGAAATTATATCTTTGAATAAATCTGCTCGAATATTTCACTTCAAATTACTCCTCTTTGCAAAACTGAGTTGTAAAGTCAATAGCTTTGGGGAGCAAAGAGTTTTAATGAGGGAAAGTCCCAAGCTTTCTGGGTTTTTTCGATTGATTGTGTTTTGGTGGTTTGTGGTTTTTTTAACATCCTCAGCCTATCTGAACAGATCTTAGCGTTCATATTTCACTTCTGTCAAAAAATATTCAGACATGGAAAATTACAAAAACGCCACCCACTACTGTAGCTGCAGATAATATTTTTTTGTGTTTGTAGTACTCCTTACCCCGAGTCTTAATTTTGACCTTATCTCCTTTTCTTTTCCCCTTGTCCTCTGCTTTTCCCCTTGTTTCTCTGCTCCCTTTTACAATATATCAAGATAAAGAAATATGCAGTGTAGCAAACAGTAGTACTCTGGCCTGTAAGTTACAGTTACTTACAAAATCATCTTAGTTTATTGAATTCTGCCTGTATTAGGTCTATTAAGTTAAAAAACAAAACAAAGCAAACCAAAGAAACGAAAACCCCACCACCATGATACCTATACATGTAATTTATTGTAATTTACTTTGGGTATGTCCTTCAGTGGCCATTTCTGATAGGGAATGACTAGGCAGTGGGAGTGTGTGGAAAGGGAATAATAATAATTTTTCTATGGGCAGACATTTTCATTTTCCTGCCGCGGGGATTTAGTGCCCTCTGCTGTTTGAGACAAGCACAGAGCTGTCAGGGAACAGATTAACTTCAGCTGTACTTGGGAAACCTGCAATCAGGAAATACCGGTCTCACCTGACAAGCAGAATTCAACTTTGCACCGGTAGCAAAGTTCCACTTTCCACTACAATTACACTCAATTGCGTGAAGGTCTTTGTTATTATGTCGTTAAAGTAAAGCTACGTTGTATTGCATTGTACAAAGGGCACAGCATGTGGGTGTGCCCCTAAGCAACGGGAGAAAAAAAAAAAAATCAGTAATTATCAAAACGGATCAAATTCCACTACCCTACTTTTAATGCATAATCTGGATTGTTCAAAGAGAGATTTGGGCCTTCTGGTAGGGATCAACATCCATGTAAATCCAGAACTTTATAAAGCTAGAGATAGCAGTTAAATTCATCAAAGTGTGGTTTTAATAGTGTCAGTTATGTTTTTATAGGTATGCTTTATGATAATTCCATAAGTCTTTTATCATATTTTTTCTGTATCACAAAAAAGCAAGGATGGGGGGAGGGTAAAAGGCAAAAAAAACCCCATCCCACATTTGCCTGGT
Source organism: Illadopsis cleaveri (assembly GCA_013399915.1). NCBI lineage: Eukaryota > Metazoa > Chordata > Aves > Passeriformes > Timaliidae > Illadopsis > Illadopsis cleaveri. Next base: position 85,905 of record VXBB01000325.1, on the reverse strand, counting down.
GTTCTTTATATGTGATGTTTAAATATTCAGTTCTAATGACAAGCACTTATGGTCACATACAATCAGACAATACTTAAAAGTATTCAACAGAAAAATAACTATTTAGCATTTCCCCCTCAATCTCATTTCTTTTTCCCAGTTTGTTTACTTCTTTCTTGGACCCCCAGAACAAATATCACAGCAAATATGTTTCAAAACAGCTACACAAAAGGACTCCAGGAGTAGTAAGATACAAGTAGTAAGGTCACAAATATTTTGGAAATTAGTGTCTTTTCAAATAAATCTTTGTCCTTAACTAAATTCAGGCTTGTACAAACACACAGTGCAGCTGGTTTTTGTAACATTGTGCATTTTGTGCTGTTGAGTTAACCTTCAGCTAGTAAGAGAAGGCCTGAGGAAATCATTGTACAATCATGACTTACAGACTGATGGTGTTTGTTCACAGCACAATGGTGTTGCTTAATCCTATTTGTCTCCTACAGCAGCATTTCAGTAAAAAAGATGCTTCTTTTGTTAAACTTCTTTTGTTAAAGAAGTGCTTGGGTTGACTCTATCATTTAGAGACTTTTTAAGACACAGAATATGTTACTGTCTGACATGACTGGAGACTACTGAGCCCAGAAAACAGAAGTGTGCTTATCTAGAGGGGCATAAGAGACAGACATTGGAACAAAGCTTAAGAAAAAATTGCAGATTTAGTCTATACTGGAACCAAACTGTTGAAGTTAATATTAAAAAAAGAGTTTGTAAATGAAATATAAATCTAAACCATTTAAAATGATCAAATATGCATCCTTCTACTAACCATTTCAGATGATCAGTCGATGATGACTAAAATTGCAGGTGTGATGTTATGTCTCCCTGGTTTTCAGGACTTTCAAGCTTTTTCTTTGACATACCCAGCCAATGTAGTGGAAAAAGCTCAGGTGATGCAGGATGATATACTTTGCTGTAATCAAACAAAAAAGAGATCTTGCCTCAGTTAATACTTCTTTTTCTCAGGTCCAAAAGTGCCTTGGAGCTTATAGTCCTTTATTATCACCTTGGAATGGGCAATTGTATATTAACATATTTATATTTACATCTTACAAACGGAAACAATGTGTTATACATTTATGTCATTATTAAAAAGGTAGTTGTTGATCAAATGGAAGCTTTTAGTCATTTAGCAATTATCAGTCCTGATCTCCCTATGGACACTAGCTAACAAAATAAAAACAAATTCAATTCCAGAACAGTATCTTACAAGTGGAGAATGACAATTTCAGTGGAAATCACACTGAAGAAGTTAATTGAGAGAACATTAAGTAAGACAAATGACTGACTAGATGTACAACATTTTAAGAAATGGATTGTCAATATTAGAAAACTGCTGTGTTTACTATTAAAAGCGAGAACGAAAAAATTCATTGCCATCTGAACGCACAGCAAGCAAAAGTCAGAATTAACTACTGAACCTTCAGCCAGTTGCTTGTTCGGGAAACAGTGTGGGGATTTGTTTAATCCCAGAAGGAAACTGTCCAGGAACTGTGGAAAGACAGCCCGGGATTCCTGCCTGGAGACAGCTGTCAAGGGGATCGAGTGAGGAGCGTGCCTTTGCGGCAGGCTTCGCCGGCACGGCGGACACATTTGGGAAGGACGAGGGGACCGCCAGGGAGACATTTCTTGGGGGCTCCCTCAGGGGAGTGGCGGAGGTACCTCAGAGGGAAGAGGGAAAAGACGCTTCCGACTCCTGCGACCGGGCTGCTGTGTGTGGACCCCCTCCGGGCAGTGCATAAGGCCTTTAGCAGAAGGGCACAGCGGAGTTATGGCCGCATTCCTCAGGGTTTTTCAGGAATGACGCCCCGCGATTGCTGCAGTTCTCTGGCGGCGGGGTGCCCCCCCCCCCCC
>VXBB01000325.1:0-83876 GCA_013399915.1 Illadopsis cleaveri | reverse complement strand
CCAGCACAACGAGGGCCAGCTGGGCCTGCCGGGTGATCCGTCCCTGCCCTACACCCACACCTCTGCTAATTAAATTGATTCAGTAAAGCTGATTTCACCAATAACTCTGCAAAGGTACCCGTGCGCCCCAACGTACTTCAGCTGCTTCTCATACTGGTAATAACAAGCCAGGATCAGTATGTCGTGTGTTTCTAAATGCCAGTAATTTTATTCTTTTTGAATAATAAATGTCAAAGTAGAGATGTTATTTCTCCTGCTACTCCTGGCTCAGTGCTCTGAGTGGATGAAAGAATTTCCCTCGTTCAAGCTGTTCAGCCCTTGCTGCCTATGCTCCAGTTTTGCACCTGCTAGTCAGTCCTGTCTTATCTACACAGCTCAAGACCACTGTCTTTCCTTATGTTACTGGAATGCACGCATTACTTTCCGCTGCTGTGGGTTTTTTACCCCTCATTTAGTGTAGCAGTTCCCCATTTTATTCACCTGAAGCCAAAGAGGTTATGTCACATCTAGCCAGACAATATAAAAACAGAAGTAGAAACCCCAGGCAAGTTAAGACTAGCATCATTTCAGTCCCATCCCTAATTCAGAATTCATCACAGGAACTGTGTTGGACTACAGAAGAAATGGAACAGGTGTCCTTAATTTAGTTCTGTTACCTCATTTAGTCCTTACTCAAGCCAAACCAAACTGGCTCCAGCAGCTGTGCTAACATTGGCAACTGCTGCTAAAACCAGTGTCACCTGGGCTGCCTCTGAAAGTCCAACCAGATCAAAAACCCAACAGTTCCTCACCAAACTGCAGGAGAAATCACACTGAGACCATGAATTGAGAGCACGAGTTCATCCAGTTCTGTACAGATCTTTTTCCTATCTATTAATACAAACCCAGAGATTAAGGGTAATGGAGTTAGGTGATTCCTGGATGATTCTATATGACAAAAAAACAAGCTTCAGAAGAAGGCCCCTCAGCAAATACAGAACTTCAGATGCTCTTCCATTTTCCTGCCATTAACTATGACTACTGTTCTGAGTCCACCTGACTGCTGTCTCTGATGGCTTTGCTGCAGCACCCATTCAGTTTAGGGGCACTTTGTACTCAGGATAACTACTAAATCTACCCGTAAAGGCTGAATCTGTAACATCAAGATTTACTTCATTTCCCCATGAAGGAAACGATGATTGTGGGGTTTCCCTGTGTTGTCACATGCTAGCATAGCCAGTTCTTTTGGCACCAAACTCTGCTTGGAACTATCTCTTCCCTCTTGCATCATCACTTCAGATCAGACCCTTGTCTGACATTTTTAATGGCTAAAGCACTTGTTTCAAGAAGTTGAGAGAAATTAGAATATTGAAAAACAAATACTGAGTCTTCAGTTTTCATCTCAGTTCCTTCTCACCCAGAAAAGAAAGCCAAGTGAGAGTATCTTTGTGCTTTTCACTTTTATACAGAATTTTTCTTCCCAACTGAGTAACAAATACTCTCATCTATAATAAAAAAGTAATGGTCTCCCCAGCACAGCCTTATATAGTTCTTTGAGTTGAATCTCTCTCTAAAAATAGAAATCTCTTTGACATTGAAGCTCCAGGCAGCAAGGAAACTGTTGCATTTCAAGCTGAAGCTTTTGGAAAGCGCGCTCTGTATTTCCTTTACGAGTGTCCCACAAACGTCCAAAATGCACGACCTGTCCTGTCATGAACTTTGAGCAAACAAGATTTTGTTTGCAGACAGTGCTGTTGCAGCAATACCTTCTTAGAAACAAGCAATAAAAAAAAGATGCAGCACTGGCAAAAGGTGCTGGATTTACAGCTCTGCAAAAATAACACTCTTTCTTTCCCCCCACCCCCAGACACAACTGCCAGCTTTTCCCAGACTGCCTGACTGGGCACGATATCCTGAGTTAAGCCCAACACTTGCACTGAGGACAACAGGACAGAGGAAAACAAACAAACAGAAATCTCACACATCAGGGTAGCAGTTTTTTCCAGTTCTTAGGTAAACATTCCTCTTGGGAATACACAGAAAGGAAAGGGCAGGGGGAACACAAATCCTCTCCATCCAGCTTTTGAAGATAGTGACAACTTGCTCTTACTAAAGTCAGGGACCAAACAAGCCGACTCTGCCAGCATGCCAGAATTGGACACTGTAAGAATAGGAGGTCTAATTCCTGGGAGCACTAAGTCCAGGAGCATTAAACAGAGCTCAGCACCTCTGTGTCAGACTGGCCTCAGACACAAATGTGCAAGGACAACAGCCACAGCTGAACTACTGATGTGGGAGCCAGAAGTCTGGCTCAGCTTCCAGTTGCCATTGGAGTAAAACAGCATTTCCTCAGTGTTCTGACTACTACTATCCATTCACCATGTTCTTCTTCCAGCACAGTAATATTCCCCTGGCAGCATATTTAACATGAATTTGAAAGTGCTAATATTACCAAATTATGAGATGTGAGTACTGATCTTAAATTCTGAATGAGGAGATGGGGATATGATTCTAGCCTTCCCTGGGCTAGAAATACAGAATTCTTTCTTCATTCAGCCTCCAGTTCCAGGGCAAGTCTCATGCTCTCCTTATAAGAAACTTAGTTCTCAGTCTGGTTGGTCCCACACCTGACTTACACAGGATTTTATTTAAGAGCTGAAAGGCAGATCATGAATACTAATCTCCATGTCAATTTCATGAAACCCGCACAATTGTCACATGTGTTCAAGGGTTGCCTTCACAAGAAAGGATTAAGGGGATGACAAAGTGATCTTTTCAGTAGAGATTCTTATTCCTGTTTATAATTATCTTTGGTTAAAGCCACTTCAGATTAAGCCACTGAACAGGAAAGAGTAGTTCTTGTGATGGTCTGCATCAATCCATCTATAGCCATTTTAGATCTTGATAAAACTGATAAAATTAAAACTAAGCAAATTCTGGATATATTCTTTAAAAACTGAGACTCAAGTAAGGAAATCTTCATGCAGATTATAGGCTTTAATTTTTTGGTTAAAAGCACAGGTTAAAAAACTTGCCCATTGTTGTTGCCCAGGCAGGTGGCAAAGCCCACAGAGGGAATAGTTTTGTCTCTTAAGTCCCTGGAGGTTTTGAAAACATCTCTCAGGAGTCTCCAGTCTCCATTTTCCCCATCATTAGGAGTTCCAGCATAAGCACAGAAGCCTCGTCTCCTCTTCTGGGAGGAGAAGCAGGTCACTGACTCCCCTGGCAGGCTTGGATATCCTTGGTGTACAGCCACCCTCAGAGCCATCATTGCTCCTTCCCTGGCCAGCTTTGAGTCACCAGGGAGAGGTGAGGCTGATGAACATCCAAATTTCCTGATGAGTCACAAAACAGGAGCTGTCCAGGACAGCAGCCAGGCAAAACTGGAAGGCCTTCACATGAACCTGCGTGTTGGCTCTCACAGAACATTCACCAGCTTTGGCAGAGCTTTTCCTCCTAAACACCAAGGTGGGTTGGCCTGAGACTGCCTCAGCTTTAAAAGGTTGTTTCAAAACATTACACCCTAAGCATTAGGGATGCTGAGGAAATTAAAAGCTTTATAATTGAATCTGCATGCTTTCTTTGACTGTTTGTTTAAATTGTGAGTCTTGGGAGATTTATCTGAAACTCTATCTCGTGGCTAAAGCTACTAGCCAATATAAATTTGTACACTTTCTAAGATATGAAGAATCAAGAAATTAGAGAAATGTCAAGAAAGAGTGAAAATTCAGTGAAACAGGCAGTTTTGAAATTTGTCAGTAAGAATTTTCCTGGGAAGTAGGGAAGCTTGAATCTAGCTGACTTATTTTGAGAAGTGAAAGGATTAGATACAGTTCAAGAGAGAACAACATAGTGGAGTTTCATGTGAAACCCTGGTAAATAAATCTAGCAGCTTTCACAGAGGACCTTTTCTTTAGACTAATCCAAAGTTTTATTTTGTTGAACAGTCCAGGTAAAGATGACCACAAGCACTGGGAGCTGGAACAGGGCCCCTGTATGGAGCTCTCAGCTGATTTTGGGCCACTGTTTGATTCATGCTTCTCAAATGACTTGGAAGACTGTGCTTTCCTGTGAAGATTATGTGGCATTGGGCACTTTGCTTGTTCATAACACAATAGCTGTTTAATGTATATTATCTAGATGCTGCCTTTACCAGATGCTCATGTTACTTGGTTTCTTTGAGCAATGTCTCTCATTTGTGCTAATATACCCACCAAAGCCCCCGTAATCTGAGATCTGGCTCAGTTGTGCTGAGCTTTGTACACACAGAAAGCTCCCACAATAAACACACGGCCACTGCTTTCTCTGCTGGGAGTGAGGCAAAGCTTCCAGTTACCTCTGCATGATCCTGCTGGTGTTGACTGAATTGCTGCCTCAGCAGTGAGGCAAGTAGCAAGAAATACATCACTGGGCACACATTTCAGGATAACCTTGACATCACTGACAGCGATAGCTACAGCCCTGGCTGAAACAGAAACCTGTAAGACGCCATTTGTTCCTTCTTGCTGCCTTTGCTGTTCCTTTCTGGAGGATGATCATATGCCATGCTCGTGTATTTGCAAGCTCATGACATAATGTTAAGGGATTGTAATAAACAATACCATTTTGGGGAATCGACTGGGGAGACTGAACATTTTAGCTGTCACTGGAGTAGTTTTGCTTTGAGGATTAAATACGTTGTCTCAAATCCGGATTTGTAATGAGAACCCTCCTGTCTTTCCTTCTCTGCCTTTTCCCCGTCCCTCTGCATCAAGAGAATTTGGGCAGGTGACCAATGGAGTGAAAATGAGACAGGGGAGCCACACAGGACAGAGTAACTGATACAGGATATGAAGCTAGGAATGAGTGGATTTGAAGAAGTGCACACCAGTAAACTGAGTGGCTCATTTGCCTGCCAGCAGGATGGATTTATAGGCTGTGTGTCACTAAGAAGACAGTCATCCCTCCTACTCCTACCACCCCAAAAAACCCTAACGTCCCTTGCATGCCCCCCCACCCTCAAACGTTGCTTAATCTGAAAGGCAGGTCACAAGTCAAAGCATCAAATTACATAAACATGCTTCGGACTAAACTGGGGAAAGTACAAAGACCTCCACCAAACTAATTTTTTTTCTCTTTTTTTAAGAAACTGAAGGGTTCAGTTACTTCTCATATACCTTTGCTGTTTTCTCCCAGCAACCACAAGTCTAGGCTAGAAATGTCCTTTTTGTAACAGTCTGCATATATTATATACCATCATTCTCTTACCACCACCAGCAGGTAAGTACTTTCAGGTGGCAGGTTCTGCTTTTTACCTTCTATTTACCTGTGCTTTGACTGGTATAAGAAATGGGCCTCTTTTCCTACTGGAAACACCCAGTGTATGGTCTTGGGACCACACAAACACTGCAAGCACACTGCAGTTCTTCTACTCATCAGTGACAAGAGCTCAGCCCCAGATTAGGCAGTGGATATACTTACCACAAGAACTGTCTATTGTAGCACTTGTTGACTCCAACTGTGCAGTAGCAGAAAAAAGAGACATTTAAGATCTGTATTTATTCTCCCTTAACCTTATCATTATAGAAATTCTCATCTCCAGAACATAAGGTATACTGCAGTTAAAGGCTTCTGATTCTACCTTTATACTAAGGCACTCAGTAAAGGTATATTTTTTTCTCAGCCCCTAAGAAGCATTGACAATTCAGTTTTCTCTCTGCATGGGGAGCAGTGGGAAGGAAGAAATGAAAATATAGCTACAGTGTTCATGGAGAGATCAAAGATGGTTAGGACTCAGAAATAAGGCAGGAAGCATACAGCCAGTCACTGCTAAAGCAGTGCAAGAAGAAAAGGGGAATGGAAACAGACAATGCACAGCTACCCAACTGAAAAGCAATGGCATCATTCCTTTCCTGGTCACATGTTCTGCCGTGCCAAAAATTCACTGTAAAAAGGCAAAGCAGCACAACATTTTAGTTTTGACACATCAGCTACAAGAATGCAATAGCACACCCCATGAAATGCTATGCACTGGACCTGTTGTACAAAATGAATAGCAGACTTTAAGTGCTGTACACCCAAGCTCACTGTTGGGAAATCTGCTGCGTCGCCAGCATACCAGATCAATATTTCAGAGGTCATTATCTCATCCCTTCTTCAGCTGCTAACTTTGGATTTCTGCCAGAAAAAGGCAACCACCAGCAAGATGATACACCAGTACACTAGGCAAGGCTTTTGGGAATTTGAGCAGGCTTTTCTTTTCACTGAGATCAGTCTGCTCTCTGGGTCCAAATGGCACAAGTGCTCTGTCAATATATAAATGGCCAAACAGGTTTTGCAACCCTCCCACGACAGAATGTCCAAGGAGTTCTACCAAACTGCATTTGTCAAACAGACACTGTGGAGAACTGAACCTTTATGTGAATATTGCTGACACTGTGGGAAGGAGGAGACAACAGTCACCAAAGTGATCCAGAATCAGGAAGGGTGAATTCACATGTGCAGTGCAGCAGAAGAACTGAAGACAGAGTTAATCAAAAAGCAAACCAATAACTACCTGGTACCATCTCCTCCCTGCAAGAATGTCCCATGAACTTTTACATGAGCAAACCATGATTAAAGGTCTGCTTTAGCTGTGAGTTGCAAGGTAAAGCTAGAGCCTTTTCCATGAGATAAATGGATTTTAAAGTTAAAAAGTACCTTTGTTTTATGTGGCTTGGCATCCTAGATCTCCCCTTTTGCCATAAGCTACTATAATATTACAGCAGTGTTCAATTTTACCAATGATGATGTGAGTGATGATCAATGGCAGCACTGCTGGGCGTTCAAAGAGTGATATCCTACCTCCCCTGCTGGAAAGACTTTTTGAACATTTAGTAATAAAAACATGTCTGGACATATTAACTATTTTCTCCTTTGATGTCTTTAATGTTATTTTTCTCATAACCCATTTAGAAAGATAGTTACCTTTACAGACAGACATGAAAGTGGACGTCTCTAGGAGGTTTCCCGTAAGACCAGAAGGAGAAAAGGGTGGCCTGAACTGCCCAATTCCACATATCACTATCCTCTACTGGGAAGAATTTGGTGAAAGGAAATATTCTGTGCTTACCTTACAAGCCAAAGATACTTCATTATTCAAAGCTTCCTCTCAGGAAAACCATTTGGGAGGTAACTTAGAAGCATCTTTGTTTAACCCAGTTAATTCACAGGCATTTGCACTGTCTCACTGGTCTTACTGTGTAAATCCTGCATAGAATCCCCAAAGGAGGGGACACAGAGACTTCAAGGTAAAATATAGAAAAGTATTTTATACTCGTACTAACTCTACTCATATTGCCTATATTTGTAGCAGCTAAAGTCACAGCACTAGAGTTTTAGCTCTAGAGCAAGGCTCCTCACTGCATTCCCACACACACAGAGGAGCTAGGGAGGGGATGGATCTCACAATCCCAGTGAATCTGCCCTGTCTGAAGCTTTTACATTGTGGCTTTTAACCTGACTGATTCTGAAAGAAAGTAGCTCATCTGGTAGCAAAATTCAGTCCAGAGAGGATGAGAACTGGAATCAGCTTGACATAAAGTCACCCCAGGCAGCACAGATGCAAATAGCAAATAGCTCCAGCCATATTACGCAGCAGACTCATGCTCAAGTACAGGCACGGCTAATGAAAGCAGACTAAAATTTGTATGCCTGCTCTAAAGAGGCCCTTTATAAGAGTAAAATGCATGCAGCCATCATGGACTCTGTATACAGAATACATTCACTCAGGTAAATCATCCCACTCCAGCTCCAGTCAATGACACTGTTACCTCAATAGCATTTCACCCATTTCACTCAAAATGCAATCCATAAGCTTGAGCCCCATCCTGCCAAAAATGCCTTCAGTGTGGACCAGAACCTGATATTTCCAGTGAATTTATGAATGGATATTTCCAATAAATTTATGAATTTATGTGGATGCAAAGCCCAGACAAGAGTTCTAGTCAAGAATATTTCCTAATTATATGTTTTTTAAAACCTCTCAAGGAACTCCTCAGCTCTTCTACCATTACTCAGTTAAATCTCCAAGTGGCTGAAATTCCCTTCCTCAAGATCTGATGACTCTTTCTGCTCATCGCTGTCTACTGACAACTACTTTCTCTTTATATACATATTAAAAGAGAAAATTAAGAAACTAAAGGTCTTCAAGCTTTTCTCATGTATGGGCACTTTGTTTCCTTTAAAACTCATTATTTATACAGCCCACACTATAACTGGTGACGACAGTGCTTGGGGGTGGGGAAGAAAGTGTAAAGGTGGAAATACATTTGGATGTTCTCATTGTAAACCTGACTTAAATCCCCCCCAAAAACCATGGAGAGCTGAGCTTGTCCCTTCCTCACCCCTCTGATTTAGCAATAGCACTGTTTACCAGCCTGGAGTCTCTGAGCTATTTAAAGGATCTACAAAGATCCCTAAAAAACCCAAGCACATTAGGAGGTAGGCTTAACTTACTGTACAGCCCTTCATATCTAACCCCCTAAAAGCTCACTAGCTGAAGGCTGCTTTTCTGTCCAAAGGATTCCTGCATGCATAACCATTGCCAAACCAAGCCCTAGAGCCTTATTTATAAACTGTGCCTGAATTCATTTGATTTCTAACTTCATTTTTAATTCCCTAACTTCGTACAAGTCAAACTACCAATACACTAACAATTTCACCTTCAAGTGCTTCTGCCTCCTGCTCAGAGCAAAGCACTGTACATTGTTCATTTTATTAGAGTGACAGATAACTTTAAAATATATTTAAATACATTTACCAGCCACTGTCTTTGCTGTAGGGTTTATAATAGAAGAGATGAAGTGCCCTTTTTAGTGGGTTTTGGGATTTTTTTTTAAATTATGTCTACAGGAAACACTGATCTTTGATCCCTGATCTTGAACTTCATGACTAACACTTAGCTAATCAATTAATGAGAAAAAATAACTTCTGGAAAGTATGAGCTAATGTCTGATTAAACTAAACTAAGTAGTGAATACATTAATTTATGTCTTTTCAGTCACTTCAAATCACCACCCCTTTTATGGCCAGGACTAGGCCATATTCAAGTCAGTTGACTTCACTATTATTTGTGACACATAACCCGTTTAACTTGGATTCTTAACTTAATTATACTTTCTCTCAAAGTTAAGGTATCTGACTGTATATAATAAAAATAGATTTAGAAGCATCAGAACTGTATTCAGGTATCAAAGTTAAAGTGTAGAGAAAATATTACCTGTGAAAGGAGTGCATCAACCACTTACTGCTTTAATACTAGTATGAACATCAAAAGAAGAAGCACTGTCTCTCCAGCCCCACTTTCCTGCATACTGACACCTGTTTTCTCTGCTTCTTTACCATTTCATATCTCTGGCAATACAACATAACAATTAAAAAACCCTCAATACAAGGCACATTTTAACAATGTCACTCTATTAGTTTATAGTTAGTTAGTTAGTTAGTTAGTTAGTTCTACAGAGTAAGGATACTAATCTCAAGATTTAGGTTAATGATTACTTCTAAAAGGCTATTTAATAGAAATTTCTTAAACACATTTCTGCCTTACTGATAACAACAAGACATCAAAGGCCACAGTTTGCTACTGTAGTAAAAATTACTGCTTGAGAAGCTGGCTAGCTCTTTAGAAGCTGGCTAGCTGACATGTCCTTTGTTACTGATGTTTTATCACCAGTTTAAAAGAAAACACGAAGTCACTGCTGGTAAAGTTTGCAGTTGACATAACTAAAGTAGTAAACAATAATGAGGATGGACAACTGATCTACAGAAGTCCCTTGCCCTGTAAGCCTTGCTATTTTGGGCAACATATTTCATCACAGCAGAACACAAGGGCAGCCACCAAAGACCCAAACCTACCACTGAGGACACACATGTAAATTAGTTTCACAGGAACCAGCTTCAAACCTTGAGGGGCAACAGCAGCTCAAATGAAGCTTCAGGAATCCGACAGGATATTCAGCTGAATAGGCTGTTCCAGAGGTGACCCCTCAAGGAAACAAACTACTCTGTCTGTGTGAGCAAGGGGCCTGAAATTGCAGGGAAGGATATTCCCACTATATCCAGTAGCAATATTTCCTGTTCTGCTGTTTAAAAGCTGCTGGAAAACTGAAAAAGGAGTAAATAGTTTTGAAAATAACTCATGGGTTTGGAAAGCTTGCTTTAAATTCAGAAATTTGCTGTGCAAATATGTGTATATTTTACAGCTTCATAAGTCTTATTTTATTAGATACAATTTCAGGCTAAATGGACTGTGCTTATGGTCATATTGCTGATTTCCTCAGATCTGTTGCCCAGTCAGGCTATACCTGATGCACAGCACTTAGTCCCAGATAAAAGTTTGTACTCCTAGCTCCAGAGTAAACTAAACTCCAGGACAAGATTAAGATACACATCATCCTTACCAAAAATCACTAGTAAAACCAAGCTGATGAAACATCCTAATAATTCTTTGATGTGCCATTGGAGAACCTGGACTGCAGAGTGTCCTCAAGTCCATTTGCCTCACTTTAAGCTACAACTCATTGACCTTGTTACCAGGTTCAACATACCTCAACTCTGATGTGCTTATTATAGGGCTCAGACATGCACCCAAAATCATCAGCTGGTCAGCTGAGCCCCAGTTGTTGTCTGTGCAGCCACTTGCAGCCACAACAAGTAACAGGTGCACCTACTCCAGCTTTTTAGCTTCATCAGGATAATATTTTTGATGCAAATTTCTCTGTAATTTCTCATTTACCAGATGTTGTTTCATAGCATGGAACAGTTCTGAGTTGCAACTGGAGTGCTGTCAGATTAAATCTTATCTAGTTACTAGATTCTTTTTTCACTGGCTAACAAACTGACTGGAACTGCCACATGCTGACTGGATGCCACTGCCATCCATGACTACCCCAGCCCCAGCAGCATCCCACAGCCACCAGCAAAGTTCTTGTCCTCCACTTTCCCCACACACCTGTGTCTTTGGGAGGTGATCTCTCACCAGGCCAGCACAGCTCCCAGACCTTGCTCACTCACAGTTTCCACCTGAAGTCTTCCCAGACCCTCCTGAGCAGCCTCTGGACAGCCCCCAGTCCCTGCTGCCTCTGAACTGGTGCCAGGGGGTCCTGCATCCCCTGGGCTGCTCAGACAACAGTGAACACCCAGGCTAAGTTCCTCACATAGCATGGAACAGTTTTCTCCTAAGTTTCATATTTCTGTGGATATGCTCAGCACTTGACATTTCAATCAGCAAAGGGCACTTGTGAGAGCAGGAAATTCTGGATACAGGAGAAATCTGGGAATAAAAAGAAATTACACACTTCAGGTACATGGAATAAAAAAGAGTCCTGACTGAAGGGGAGCAGGAAAGCAATAGAGGCAGCACCAGCTGAAAATGGGATGGAGCTCTTCAAGGTGCCCAGTAGCAGCTGGTGTCTTGGCAGGTTCAGCACTAACAGCACCAGCCCAGTTTTGCTGTGTTATACTGGTATTGTAGGCATTGGAAAACAAAAACAAAAAAAATCCTTCCAAACTTATTTTTCTTGTGGTGAGATCCCATTCAAAAAAATTTGTGGGAAAACACACTTTTTCTTCCTAAGGAAAACTTCAGCTCCAAGTGCATAGGAGAAACATGTACCTGAGAAAGCCAGGGCTGCACTAGGAGGGAAGAGCAAACAATGTTTTGTAAAAATCTCTCCTGCTTTACAACAAAATATGCCTTGCTTTAAATTCCCAAGAACTGCATAAAGGTTTCTTACTGTCCCCTGTGTGACCAAGTTGCATTTCTGCTCACAAAAGCAGCTTTAGTTTCCCAGTGGGCTCCTCAAAGGCTTTCTGCCAAAACTTTGAGAGAAAACTGTCCACTGAACACACATTTTACCAGGGAGATCTTTCTTTCCACAAATCTTCTTGGAATATTGTTGTTGTTGTTGTTCTGGATGGGTCTTTTTTCTTTATTGTTTATTTATTTATATTATTTTTCCCAGAAATCTGAAAAGTTTCGGTTTACATGAGTAAATTATTTATTCATTTTTGTGGGTTTCCAGTGAAAACAAACAAACCAAGACAGAAACAATTACAGCTTGCCTGGCAAAGCAGTCTAAGTATTGTTGAGTAAGTGGGTGTTATGCTGAGGCTGAAGTAACACAAATGGTGATGGGATATTCTATCCTGGAAGCAACCTGCTATAATTTACCACACAAATCTGTCCTTGCCTATTTTATTCTGGGTGCCCTCTCTTCTCTTTTATTACTCCAACAGAAACAGAAGGAAAAAAAATTAATACTAAAATACTGAGGTGATTTTATATAGACATTGTTCAAATTTGGGAGGGTGTTTTTGCATGAAGTTTCAAATATCTCAGAATTGTGATCTCTCAACAATTCACAAGGCAGAAAAATGGACTAAGAGAATTTTTAAAGAACTTTGAAAGGAAAATCAATCCCCTTGTCTGGTTTGGGTTTTTTTCTTTTTAATGCTACCAAGGAGTCCCTCAAACACTAAATAAAGAAAGATAAAGTTTTCTTCTCATAATCTAGGTATCACATCATGCTATTTCAGAGTTCACAAGTTTCTATAATGGGTGTTTATAGATTTTCTGGAAAAGGGTCACTCAAAATTCTTCATGGCATCTACACTAAATATTTACATTCAGGCCAAGGATGTCTTGTAAAATTTTAATAGCATACTCTCCTATTTAAAAAAAGACAGTAACTAAACCTCAACCCAAATGCTAGCTCTTATATGAAGCAAAACCTTCTAAACACTGTCTGAAGCAGCATTTCTTCCCAAGGCACAAGGATGTTTATGCTCCTGTCCAAAGGGAGATAAACAGAGCAGCATACCACTCCATATTTGTAAATGTTAACTCTGCAAGGTAGAAACTGGCTTCTGTATGCACCAGGCTGCTGTTCCCTCACTGCCCCAAGAGCCATGATGTGACATATGGGAATGTGTAAAATGAACCAGCAGGGATAGATATGCTGGCTTTGCCACAGAAAAATGTCCACTCTTACTGTTGTGCCCCACATCATCGTGACTCTGAGGAACTTCCTTTCAGAAATGCACCTTAGGTACCAGCCCAGTGGCTTAAAAGAAAATCTGGGACAATTCCATGAGTCTGCAGGGCAGTTCCACCCCCAGATCTGGAGTGTACCAGAAGTAGCTTCCCTGGAGTCAGTAGGGACTGACTCTGCTACTGTGAGTGTGGTAGAAATGCTACTTCTCTAAAACTTTTCAAGAAAACACTATGAGAATTAACATGGGTAACGCACTGAACCAAGAACTGGATATGGTATAAGGCCAAAGTACTCACACCAAGAGGTAGAAGATTGAGATCCAAGGACTCAAGGCCAGCCCTTTTATATGTATGTGCCGGTCTAAAATAGACTCGTGCAAGAATCCTGGTTAATATACACACTCTTTGCCAAATATGTACTTCAAAAATAGCCCTCAACTGTAGGCATACCTTGAGTGGTGTTAAAGCTGCCTGGGTTTTGTTATGCAAAGACTGTGAGAAGTTATAACACATTGCAAGTGGAAAAAGGAGTGAAACTGCAAAAACTGAGCTGCACAGGATTCTTGAATGAGAACTTAACAGGGAAGTTTAGACCATAACAGGTGTGCTTTAATAAATGTGGGCACTTACTCACATGACTAAACATGGATTTAGGATCTCCAGGGATGCAGATGTCTATAGTTTGGAGACTAAAACTACAGTTGGGCATCTAAGGGAAAAGTGACCAGCATGTAAACATTGGTACTCTGCCCAGAGAGGCCTGGATTTACACACTCTTCTTTTACAATCTCAGTGCAGATTTCAGCTCTTGGTAGTCTTCATTTTCAGAGAAACTAATGAGGGTTTTTTTCCAGTTCTGCTAAACTGTGATCAATTGATCATTGCCTGTCCCAAACTTCCATGTCTCCCAGTTTTAAAAGGATTAATGCAGCCTGTTTGACACCCAGCTCACAAGTTCAGTAAAGCAGAAGTTTTTGTATTACTATTGGCCAGAATAGTGTTAACCTCAACTGAGACAAGTTACTAATTTGTGTTACTGTAAATTTATTTATGATCAATATTATTGATCCTTTTGCACAGACAAAAAGTATGCTGAGGACATGGTTGCTGCAGTTTTCAAATGAACACTAATTGTGCGATTTGCAATTTGTTTTTGGCTCGTTGTAGGTTCGCAGCAAAAGCAAAGCAGCCAAGGCTGGACTGTGTGAGGGAGATGAGGTGGTGTCTATCAATGGCAAGCCTTGTGGAGACCTAACCTATGCTGAAGTCATTGTTCTGATGGAAAGCCTGACTGACGTCCTGCAGATGCTTATCAAGAGGTACAGGAATGCTCAGGATGCTTTGGTGCAATTCAGTGAATCACCTGGAAAGTGCTGGCTTTGAACACACTCCTTTTGCAGACTTATACTGAGAGGTTCTGATAGTCCTGTTGTTAATGTCTGTAACTCTGCTTGGATGGAAAAGGAAGACAGAGCATTTGAGCTGAAGGAATTAATGTATATAATTTGAACAGCAGCGGTCAGGCACAGAATTAATAGTACAGTCTGCAAATGTAAGTATTAATACTTGCAAGGTGTCCCCTACCATATATGCATACTGCAGAGCCTTGTGCTCAGTTATTCTCTGCACCCCTTTGAAGCAGTGAAGTGTTGTTATTCCCCACAAATAGGAAAGTGAGGCTTACAAAAAACAAAGGCTGTATAGATGGAGAAACTGTGTTACCCAGATATGCCCTGACAATGACATGGCAAATGGTCTTCTTGGGTGGCAAAATGTGTTAGTGGTCAGGAGGAGGAGAGGGTCTGGAAGTCATGGATTCTATTTCTGTAGCTGTTATCACCTCACTAGACGAGGTGGGGGAAGTCACAGCTCTCTGGGTCTCAGTTTCTGCCTCTGTAAAATAGTGAGGGGAAAATTCAGTTTTCTTTGGAAATACTTCGAGTTTCTTAGAGCAGAGAAGCTTCATGCAAACTTGCAAGCAGGCCAGCATTACTGCTCACTGAACAGTAATCAGTGCAATCAGTCCATTCCAATGCCTGCTCAGTAATTGGCATCAGTGTAATTAATGCAACCTGACTCAGAGCCACCTGCAGTAAAGCACACTCTCCCCAGACTGTGAATTCAGACAGGATTTCCTTCAGTGGGAGTAAGAAAAAGAAGAAAAGTCTTGAAACTCCCACACTCCTTGTAAGGATGTAAGGCTCCCCCCAGAGCTACTGCAGCTCTGTCTCACAGGCAGGACCAGGAAAGGCTCAGGATTCATCATGACAGCTACCAGAGCAGTGTCCCTGGAAAGGCTGTAAACAGGCACTCATCTCTAGCTACCAGGGATGTCTACACAGCATGTGAAATTCCTCATGGTTCCTGCAACCTGCACAAGGAGCTTTCCTCAAGTACCTAGCAGTTCAAAGTGACAGTCTGCCTTCAAAACTAGATGCTCTCAAGGAGTGCTCATTTTATTTGTTATTCATTATTTATTTTGCATGGCCTGTCTGTACGTGGTGTCTGGGGCCCAGTAATGGGTCAGTGTGACAGGACCAGGGAGACAGTGATAGCTGAGGATTAGAGCTCACCTTCCCCAGTGTGCACAGCTCCTGCTCCTGTTTCAGCAGGGGACCAGCTGAGTGTTCCTCATGTGAGAGCTGCATTCTTCTGTCTTTAATTCATAATGTGGCTATTGGTACTGCACTTGTAAGAATGATATTTGTGGCTGGCCAGCTGTCTTCTCTTCAGCCACAGAAATAGCTCCACATACTTTGACTCCTGCCTGTTGCTGTTCCATAACTGATATCTCGGTTGTCTGAAGGCCACAGGATGCTGCAGCTCAAAGGGACTCTCCATTGCTTGAATGCATGGTGAACAGCAAAGTATGTCCTGAAAATTGGAGTGTTTATACCACATAATTTGGTGTTTTATGGAGTGAAACCATGTCAGAAATTTTAGGTAAATTGCAGTCGCTCAACACTCTGAAAGTGACTAAAATATTCTAAAGAAATCCACTGGGAGAATCTTTAAATTTCTTCTCATCAGCTCATCTTTCCCAAATCCCAGCCTCTGCTGTCTGTATCTTCCTAGGTATGGGAGAATGGATTGAAACACTTCTCTTCCCCTCCCACCTCGTTTGTGGGTACCATCCCTCCCAGCATTACCCCCAGAAGGATTTTTCAGGAAGCATTTTAGCATCCTTTGAGAGCAATGAGTAGCAAATCCTTCCTCTCCTGAGTAGCCACTTGTTAGCAGCCACCTCAAGAAAATGCTGGAAAGCATGAGGAAAGAATAATTTAAGTGGTATTCCACTGGTGATCTTTACATCTAAGTATCTTTTGGTAGCAGGGAAGAATATTCTCCATTGGAAAGCTCCTGGCTGTCCCTGAACTTTTTGCATGAAGGATGTGATTTTCACAGGCATTAATTGTTGACCTAATTCTGCCCTTACAAATCTTACTGGGAGGAAAAACGGGCTTTTAAAGTAGTTTTTAAAATGCTACTTGGCCTTTGATGTCGCCCAAAAGTTTTCCCAATGCCGTGTAAGCCGCAGTGAGCTCCTGAGCAGCAGCAGCGCCCAGAAAACGCTCAACTTACAGCATGAGAGGAAAGAAAGCGACACCCGGCAGGGCGGGCACTCCCAGAGGCCGTGCGGGGGAGCATCTCGCTGACCTGCCCGGCAAATGCTGAGCACATGGATGCGGGAAACGTGCAGAGAGGGGACAGACAGCGAAACGCCAGCCTGCCCTTCTCACATCAGTGTTAGCAGCTCCTGGGCTACTGCTGAGTCCGGAGAGAGCATTGCTAGGGGGAAGAAGGGAGCGCTCGGTGCGTGCCGACATGAAATACACCATGTAGGGAGTAAAACATGAGCCTGTAACAAACCCTGCCGTGCTGACTCCAGGAGTTCTGCTTCCTTCCTGGAATTGCACCAGGGCTGTTGTTCCTGCAGTGAGCTGCCAAGGCCTGAAACAGAAACAATGATTTGACAGAACAGAATCTGAAACGACCAAAAAGAAATCATAGCCGGGATTCTGCCTTTTGACAGAGGCTACACAATTATGTCTATATAGAGTAGAAGTATATCCATACGTAGCAAGGGCCTTTTAAGGTGGAAACCTTTCTCTCTCACACATACACACAATCATTCAACTACCAATAAAGGCTAACATTTAGCTGGCCCAGCCTCCAGTCCATATCTTACAAGGAAATGTTTACAGATTTCTGTCATTTATCTGTACTCGAGGGCAGTACAATTGATCATCCAAATAGCAGCATCCGATGGGATCCAGCAGCACTCACAAGGAGCTCCCTAGATTAAAATCTGTCTGACCTTTAGCAGGTCCCATGTGTGGTGAAATGGATGTCACACATTTTGTGCTGTTTGAGGCAGACCCAGGCTGCCACAAGCAGTAAGCTGCGTGCCTGAAAAGCAAGCAATATTGAAGTTTCTTCAGCACACTGACAGATTTATTCCTTCTGCTGCTTCTTCCAACCTTTATTTCTAGGGGGTTCCAAAGTTTCAGAATAGCCAGTGCTGCTTTGGATTTTAAAAATCTCCACAGTACTTGATATTAATACTTTACTGGGGACACCTACCATTTCCCTCATTTGAAAAAGTGCTTTGCTACCCGGCAGCAGGTAGGAACTCTTAATAACATGCTGCAGCCTTGCTGTACAGAGAAGGTTTCTCCTCAAATTAATAGAAGTCAGTATGGTCCAGAATACTGAAAGAAGGAGCTAAAGAGTACACCAGGTGTGCTAACAGCAGTAAATCAGCTTAACTGGCCCAGAGGAATTTATAGTTTAGAAAAGGAGCTACACTGACATACATTGTAGTTTTCACAAGCAAGAATAACATTTTCCAGCTAGAAATAAAATATTTTTAAATAAGTAGGAAATATTGTATAGGTTCACTATCCTTTTATGCTGGATCACTGGAACAGGCCCAGAATATTTCAATTAATCCATGACATATAAGGATGATGATCCTCACAGGAATTCTCTGAATGTGTATTTCAAATATTCATTTCCCTCCCTCTGATCCTTATCCAGTACTTCTCTATTCCTTAGAGAGTGAATGATTTGGGACAGGAACCACATGTAAGGATGGTGCCTAAAACAGTTGCAGTAGTGGCTACAGAGCCAAAAATTAACCACTCCCCTGGTGCGATGCAAAGTTAATTTTCTCACGGACCTGTGAAATATGAAGAAGTATTGTCTCAAAAGTCTCAGCAGCATTTCTCTGGAAGCCCTATAATAGGAATGTGTCTGTGAAAGCACACTGATGTTAAGAATGAGACAATTCCACGTTTCAGGTTAGTAGTGGGGTCATAGTTTTACCAGTGTTGTGTAATTTCCCTCTTACTGGACTGCTAAGTTGAAGAATTTTGAAAGACACAAAGATGCTTCTATTTAAGACCTCTACATTCTGGGAAAATTCTTCTGTCTAAGTGGACCTGCTAGAAGGTGCCACAATTAATTAGGGTGGGGAAATACTATGCAGAAATTGCTCTTGTAACTCTATTTACAATGGCTGTGCTTACAGCAGCTTAATTTCTTGAATTGTTTATGTATGTGCAGATCCTCCAGTGGAATAAATGAAACCTTGAGTGCTGAAAGAGAAAATGGGAAGCACGAGAACATAAAAATTGAGGACTATAGGGAGAACACCACACTGCAAGTGAACGCAGCACAGGAGATCCCCCGTGGAGATTTATGCATCACAGAGATTTACAGCGGGACTCACCACGGAGCAGCAGAAAGCAACACACACTTCTCTGAAACAAGACAAGAGAGCACACAAAGCCACAGAATTCCTCCCAAAGTGATAGGCACCCCCAGAGTGATCGTGACAGAGGAGGCTGCTGGCAGAGGGACAGCAGAAGAAAGGCCAGGTGCTATGGTTGAGCTGCAGTTGTCCCTCTCAAAGGACGCCCACAAGGCCACCAATGCTCCTGCTGTGACTCTCCTGGGGGCAGAAAAGTGCCCCCCTGCAGGCAGAGCAGCCAGTGCCCAGCAGGACGGGAGCAGCCCCCTCAGCGCAGCTCCCCTGGCTGGGAAGGAGGGCAACATCCAGTGGTCAAACAAAGTCGTCCACTTTTCCAGCAGCAAGGAGGTCAAGAGGATCCAAGGTGCAGTTCCATCTATCCCCAGAGTGGAGGTGATCCTAGACTGCTCAGACAGGGGGAAGGAAGTGCCCGGGTCTCCGGCTGACAGGGGGTGTGTTGATTCTCAAGTAGAAGGAGGGCAGTCAGAAGCACCTCCTTCCCTCCTCTCCTTTGCAATTTCACCAGAAGCCACAGTGCAGGGAGAAGACAGCAAGCACTCAGAAAAGGAGCACAGACCCCTCAAGCACAGGGCAAGGCACGCAAGTGAGTATGTCCCTTCTAATTATTTGCACTGCCTGGGGACATCTTTTGTAGCTTTAGATTTAATTTCAGGATTTAGAATGCATTAGGAAAAAAATGTTTAGAGATTTTTTCTGCAGTTTTCTAACTTTCCCTCTCTTTTTTCTTTTAAATGATGTTTCTGTTCTTGCTTTATATATTTTTTTCAGGGGGATACAATGCTCCTGGTGATGAGCCAAGAGTGTACCCATGCCTTAACTGTGCCAAATAACTTTGCTTAGTAGACTTCCACTTTGAAATTAACTCCTGACTTTGTCCAACTAAAAATACTTACATCTCCAGAAAGGGCTGAACTCTGCTGGTCTTCTAACTCATATTCAGTGGCAGTCTGTAAAATATTAACAAAAAGAGCAAGCTGCTTGGACATGTCTAAGTGAATCCTGTGGGTTTCTCCTTTTACAGCAAAAGCTTTGTGTTGTCATTTGCATCATCTAAAAACCAAGGCCGTGGCACTGCTTTGAAAAGTTAATAAAAAAGTCTAGTAGCAAAGCTTGATGTTGTCTGCAGAGGAGATCTTGACAGACACCAGCATGTGTATAACTGTTACATGATCCTTTTGGTTTTGTCAGCCTTCTCTAGACTGTAAAGTGAACATGTTATTTCTCCTGACTCCCAGACCCAGAGGTCAGCTTCAAAATGTGTCCAAGAAGTTCACATGGAAGCAAACTTGCCACTGGAGCCAATATTGATTAACTGTGTGTAGACGTGTACTATTTATTAATTAATCTATTTATTTCTTTGTTATTTTATTAATCTGGGACCTTTCTATTGGTTGCTTGCTCCTTCCCAACAATGTGAAGAATCCTGTCTGGGGATTTAGTACCAATATGTCAAAGGTGCTTGAATGTGTGCAGTGAGATACTGTAGCAACAAGCTATTTCATATGCAGCGTTGGAACTCCTCTGCTAACCCACTGCTAATTCCTCTGGAAGCATATTTTTAGCATGATAACCATTTGTGTCTCACTGGCAAGTGGATTAGGCAGTTACTTATGCCTAAGTGTCTGTATGCAACCCACATATTTTGGCCATACTAAATGAAGTATAAAAGAAAAGTGCACATGCTTCACATTTTGGCTGTGAAGTCAGAACCAACTGTGGGACTGTGCCTGCATTTCTTAGGGAATTACTTGCAGTGCCTGTCTTAAAAAGCAAAAGTACAAAGAATGAACTACATATTACATGATAAACTCTTCTTTCAAGAAGAACAGAAGCCCTCTCCTTTTCCCACATCAACTATGACAATCTCAGTCTCTTCTAAACTAGTGGTGGGTCATTATCCTTAGGAACCACTGATTTAATACAATTTTTATTTTTGCATTATTATTAACCTATCTACACATTAGAAAAAACAAATTGCCAAGCATAGTGAACGCGCTGTGTGCAGCAAATACTATGCATGTTTTATGCAAAAATTGAAGTTATAATGCAGCATTTAAGTCTGAACTAGAGAAGAACTTGTATTATGGGTGTTGGATCTCTTTAGCAGAAGTTTGCTCTGTAAATGTTATTCAGATTATGTTTACCTGAATAGCTAGCACTCTAACACTAAAACCCATAGTTCTGGAAAATAATACCTTCAGTGACTATTTTAAGCAATTGGATTGTCACAGGACTGAGCCAAGGATTTTGTGATTTGGCTCTCCAACAATAAAATATTACAAATTGCAGGTTTGGGTGCCATGCTCTTTTCTCTTTTATAGATTCTTGTGAGGACCATTGATCCAGTTGTGCAGTCATCTGGCATAATGGCAAAACTCCAATTGTCTTTAATAGGAGAAGTATCAGACTCCATCTACTGACATGGCTAAAAGGATCAAGGCTAGAAAACACACAGCATGGCTTTTTTAAACAAATTTGTTTTATTTATGCCAGCAAAAGATAGTAAATAATTTATTGTTCTATTTTCTTTTATCAGAGGCATGTTTTTTTCCTTGTGACTATTGCTTTAGTCAAGAATAGGTTTAAATTCCAGTTTTTTTGAAGGGAGGAGCTATTGAGGCTGTCATTGATGAGATTCAATGGTAGAGTGCGAGGAAGGGAAAGCAGCAGGTTCAGCACCTGACTATCACTGCCCCATGAGGCACATGCTGCATGTCCCATTACAAGGAAGCAGTCACACTGATGTCCAGTGCACCCATCAGCTTTGCAGCTGCATCTGTTCCTCTTTCACATGACCTGATGAAAACCAGTAGTCCATGCTTTCGGAAATATTGCCATTGATACTCCAGTGAATACCCTTGAGGAGTTAGTTGAGTCTCCTTGGTTCTGCTCTTAAATGTGTATTCACTCTTGCCACATTTCCAAAATAAATATCCTGTACGTGTTATATCTTACAGAACTTATGTTTCAGGCAGGTAATGCTTGTCAAAAGACTGAAACCTGCTTTTATTGAGTACCATGGACAAACTCCCACATCTACCAAGGGGCTGAAAGTTAATGCTAATATTTTCTGTGTATGCCCTTCTGGATGTATACTCACTTTTAAACAGCTAATACAGAGCAGCACACTGACTTTTAGCAAGTTTGCAATTTATAGGAGCAAAATAAACATCTAAATAGCAGAAGTTGCTGTCAGTGTCAGATAGAACCTGCACAGTTCCTTTGGTCTCAGATATGAAGCAGTCATGGGCCTGCCTGGCTGGGAATGGCTGCTGTAAGCCTAGGAACTTGTAGTCAAATACTTGGAAAATACCAGACCAGAAACTGGAAAAATGAGAAAACATCACCTGCCTGTTGGTGCTGGGAATAAAAATTAAGAATGCTAGAAATAAAGATACATGTCCCTGCTGAGCTAAGAGAGTCCTAAAGAAAGTGATGTAGCCTTTGAACTTGCATGGGTGTGTCTCCAAAGAATGCTGGGTATGGATTTTATAACACAGCTGGTACTGTGAGAAAAACTCAAGTATAATGAACTTTCCATACAAAAGGAAAGTTTTCATGTTTAATAAATTTCAGCACAGAAAAATGCACCTGTTAGGCTCCTCGTGGGCTGCATGAATTGAATGTGCCCTTTGATTCTTTCCACAGGGCTCCGACGAAGCGAGAGCCTGTCGGAGAAGCAGGTCAAGGAAGCCAAATCTAAATGTAAAAGTATTGCACTGCTGCTGACGGCAGCTCCCAACCCCAATTCCAAGGGGGTGTTGATGTTCAAGAAGCGCCGCCAAAGGGCGAGGAAATACACTTTAGTCAGCTACGGGACTGGGGAGTTAGAACGTGACGAGGACGAGGGGGAAGAGGGTGAAGGTGAAGAGGGGGACAAGGAACACACTTTCGAGGTGAGTTTGCTTGCAACAAGTGAGTCGGAAATAGATGAAGATTTCTTCTCTGACATTGACAAGGACGGTAAGATCGTGACGTTTGACTGGGACAGCGGTCTTCTCGAGGTGGAAAAGAAGACAAGAAGTGGAGAGGAGATGCAGACGCTTGCAGACAGCACAGGGAAAGGGGCTCTCATGTTTGCCAAGAGGCGGCAGAGGATGGATCAGATTACAGCAGAGCAAGAGGAGATGAAGGCAAGCACAGTGCAGACAGAGGAGCACAGGGAAACCACCGTGACAGAGAACTTCCAGAAAGTGAGCTCTTCCATCTATCAATCAAAAGAGGAGGAAATGTCAAGACAGCAGACCTGTGTGAGCAAAAGCTACACAGACGTGAGCCAGAATCACAGCAAAGTGGTACAACAGAATGGCTTTGGTTTAGCACCTGGCACAAACCTCTCTTTTCAGTCCTCTGGAACTCAAAAGGCAGCATCTTTGAATAAAACAGCAAAACCCTTCCCTTCTGGAGTCCAAAACCGAGCAGCTGCACCATTTTCACCCGTAAGAAATGTCACCAGTCCCCTTTCAGATGCTGCAGCACCACCTCCTTACTGCTCTGTCAGCCCACCAGCTGAGGCTTTCTACAGACCCGTCTCAGCTCCCATGGCCAGCAAGGCTCCCCCGCCTGCGTGGGCAGCCATGGAGCCCACAGAACACATCGCCTCCAGGGATGAGAGGATTGCCGTGCCAGCCAAAAGAACCGGGATACTGCAGGAGGCCAAGAGAAGAAGCACTTCCAAACCTATGTTCAATTTCAAAGACGCACCCAAAGTAAGTCCTAATCCTGCCCTGTTGTCCCTTGTACACAATGCAGAGGGCAAAAAAGGGACTGGAGCTGGTTTTGAGTCAGGACCTGAAGAAGACTACCTCAGCTTGGGAGCAGAAGCTTGCAATTTCATGCAGACTCAAGCATCTAAACAAAAGGCCCCTCCTCCTGTTGCTCCAAAGCCTTCTCTCAAGGTGTCTCCTTCTGCTGGTACTCCAGTTTCACCGGTCTGGTCACCTTCAGCTGCGGCTTCCAACAAGCCTCCTTCTTTCCCAGCACCAGCCTCACCTCAGGCAGCGTATCCTGCACCACCCAAATCTCCACAGTATCCCCATTCTCCCGTTCATCCCCCGAGCACTCTTGACCTTGCTGGTCCTTTCAAAGGGCCTCAGGCCAGCCTGGCGAGTCCAAACCTTGCCCCCAAGGCAACACCAGTCACCCCAAGTGCTGGAGAAACAAAGCCTCCCTTTGAGATGCCACCAGCTATGAGTGGGAAAGGAGCACAGCTGTTCGCCAGGAGGCATTCCCGAATGGAGAAGTATGTGGTGGATTCAGAGACTGTGCAGGCAAACATGGCACGAGCCTCATCTCCAACTCCATCTTTACCAGCTTCTTGGAAATATTCATCCAATGTCCGAGCACCTCCGCCTGTTGCATATAATCCCATCCACTGCCCGTCTTACCCTCCTGCTGCTACCAAGCCTTCCTCTAAGGCCCCTGCTGCTACCAAAAACACAAAAAGAAAACCTAAGAAAGGTCTCAATGCTTTGGATATTATGAAACATCAACCTTACCAACTCGATCCCTCTTTATTTACCTTCCAACCTCCTAAGGAAAGCCTTGCCATGAAGCAGACATCAAAGCTGTCCACTTCAAAGCAGATGCTGCCTTTACCTCCCTACCTTCCCCCTGGTGCTGGCTCTCCCACCAGAGCCCGGCCTTCTTCCGTGTACTCCGTGCCAGCCTACGGCTCCCAGCCTTTGTTCCCATCAAATGCTTCTCTCCCAGGAAATGAATCATGTTCACCCACAGGCTACTCCGCCTTTTCTAAGCCAGAAACCACCACGTCCTCTTTGTTTACTGCTCCGAGGCCAAAATTCTCAGCCAAGAAAGCTGGCGTCACTGCACAGGTGTGGAAGCCATCGGTTATTCAGGAGTAAACCCGGTAGCAGAAACTTAGTGTCCACTTTGCTTGCAGTCACTGGTTTGCAGTGCTCACCTGGCACACAGACTGTGCCAGTGGTATTCCTTAGCTCACTTAAGAATGTCAGATGTATCACCTCAAGTCTGGGTCCAAAATGCTTGAACTTTTTAAAGGAATCAAAATAGATCAAAAATTTTAGCACATTTATGCATTTTATCAGGTGCTTTATAGACATGACATCCTGAAATGGAGAGGTACCATTGTGTGAAGTGAGCAGGACACTAGGTTTTTGCTTTAGGACTACAGCAATAGAAACAGTGAGCAATATTCCTGGTATGTCAAATTAACAGAGAACAGCTTTCTTCCTGTCCCTCTCTCCAACTGTGTTCTAATTACATAGGGATTTGAGGACTTTGGTGGTTGTTTTTTTTAAAGAAGTGCCTTATTAACTAATAGTAATACGTATTATTAGCACAGCATAAAATAGATACAGTGTTAGACTCTGACTGGTCACGAGCAGAACACAAGTGGATAGACCTTAGGCCTGCACAGAGCCTCATGGAATTCACTCAGAATCTGTCCTGGCTCGAAGGTCCTTCCCCAGGAATCTCATTGATCAGCCAGGGGCTTAGCTTGTAAGCTATGTGGATCAGCTGTGATCCAAAACCATGAATTGCCTCTGTGATTTCACAGAGAACGTGCTATAAGAGATGCTGGAGTGTTATGAAGACTAAAAAGAGGTGGAAAGACAGCTGGACAAATTGATTAGAATTTCCCATTTTGGGGAAATTTCACATCCCACATGCAGGCATATTTTTAGCCAGAGTTTGCCTTGAACCCAGCAAGTATGAGAGAAGCCTGTAAATCACAATTAGTGAGCAGTCAGAGAGGTGAGCTGGGTTTTGCAGCTGCAATGTAATGCACCAGTTTCTTGTGAAAACACAGTGACTCAGAACTGGAGGGCTACCTATAGAGCAGAGTGCTGATTCTTGCTCCCGGAGCAGTCTGTGCCACAGAAATTACCAGTAAATCATGATTATGACCATGTCTTCCTAATGGCCTCTTGTACACATTTCATTATTTCCTCTTGGGCCTCTACAGTGCTTCTTCCCACTTTAAATCTTTTTACTCTGGTCTTATACTTTTATCTTTTACTTGTCATATTGGGGACTAAGGATTGAAATACTGCTACTGGGGAAAACTTTTAAGAGCCTGTGGTCTTGAAATGTACTGTATGATCCTGCAGTGAATACAGAGTGAATATTTGAGTAGTTTAGCATAGCTTTCATCAGCATCAGTGGTGCTAGGGCTAAAACAAGGTGCTGTTTCTCACAACTAAGGGAATCAAAATCCATCCCCAAAAGATTAAAGCATAACTCTGTGAATAAAGATGGCAGAATCTGTTGTCATATTTGTTTAAACTATCATTCAGCTAGTTACAGACCAGATTATGGACCTTGTATATCATAGCAGAGTTTGACTAACTATCTATCTCGATGAAGAAGACATTCCTAAATATGAACAAAATCTCTGTAGTTTGGTCCCATGATGGTAACTCAAAGTGCAATCAAAGATGAGAAGAATGCATTTGGTTGCACATGCAGAAAGCAGGCTGAATTCAAACTCTAATCAAACCAATAAAAACCACTCCTCTGAATTTTGGACCTTCAAAATTCTACTCTCCCCTTTAAATTTTAGATTGGGATACTGACTGCATTAGAAGAAAATTACCAAGGGGTCCATCTCCCCCTCAAAATTCAGAAAAATGATAGGAAATTCAGAGGGGGAAAAAAAATTGGAAAACTCAAGAAATATTTATACTGCATTTACCTGGAAATAGAAAGTAGCAATATTTTAGTCCTTTGGAGATCTCCCTTCTACCTGTTTTCCACTGTCAATATCTGTACTTTTCTTCTATCATTAAACTTGTCCCTTTCCTCTCTGCCTGTTTGCAGCTTTTTTCTTTGGTTCAGTTGCTATTTTCTCTTTTGTTTCACTTCCATGTGCAGACTGCCAGTATATTTTTGGGGGAAGTCTATTCCCTATGCCAGCCTGTTAATATGAAATCTCCTCCCTCCACTTCCTCACCCCTTTCCTCTTCCCTTTCCCCCCTCCTTTCTTCCCCTCTTTCCAAGTTCAATCTGGAGTTGCACACGCTGCTTTAGGTAGACTTTAAGACACCAGTATGAACCTGGAATAAAGATCCCTCACCAAAGGTAAGTGGTGCAATGAAGAGACACAGAAATCCAGTCAGCCTCCTATTGCCTTCCATGGTTTTGCTTAGTCTCCTCCTGTAAAGCACACCTGTAAATTATAACCATACTTCTGTACTTGTTCACCCCACCACCAAAAGAATATTTCCCTAATGAGGAGATTTATAGCAGCTTTGTCCTTCACAAATGTTGATATTGATGCCTGTGACTACGAGACACAGGAGCTTGGAAAGTGCATCTATGCTGAAAAGTTGAATTTTTGTCACATTGGGATTCAAATACAAGTATTTTATATGGCCTAGAACAATGACAGAAGGATTTTTAAAGCACCAGTAAGAGTTAAAACCAAAAGTCTCAATGACATTAGTGCTCTTAACTCGGTTCAGATCTTTTGAAAATCTCATTCCAAGCCCAGCTCTGAATTTAATTTCTTATATACACATCATTCTCCACACATGGAACTTGGACCCAACTTGGCTTCAAGGCTCTTTTTACTAATCAGGTAAGTCTTTAATTCTTATTAGTATTTCAAAAGGCTGGTCTACCTACAGTAACAGGTTTAGCCAAGGCGTAATCTCTCATGAAGCAGATATTTAGAGGAAAGCTGAGCTGCTCACTGTCATGGGTCCAGATGAAAAGCTACAGACAATGTCAAACGTGGCTGAAATGTCAAGGAAATGAATTGTTTGTGTAGAGGAACCATCTGAAATTTCACTTGGAAAGGGCAGTG
The DNA here is from genome assembly GCA_013399915.1 of Illadopsis cleaveri. Lineage (NCBI taxonomy): Eukaryota > Metazoa > Chordata > Aves > Passeriformes > Timaliidae > Illadopsis > Illadopsis cleaveri. Next base: position 56,315 of record VXBB01000325.1, on the reverse strand, counting down.
AGCTTTTATAAATGGTTTTCTGAAAAAGCTATTAGAATTATTTCATATAATATGTCACGGCTGCCAAGATGCATTTGTCATCTTTGCTATGGAGGCACATTTAATAGTGAATTTTAAGCCATCATCAATAACAATACTTCCAGTATGTTCACATCAAATGAGGAATTTAAGTGTTTTATGACTATTTTACCACATTTAATTACAGCACAGACTGGAAGTATCATAATGCACAGTTTTGATCTCACATTCTAGATAGCCTTTTCATAAAAACAGCTACCTCATTCAAGGGTTAATATTACCTTCAGTTTATGTTTCAGTTACAAACATCTTGCTATAAAACTGAATTGAAAAGTTTTGTTTTGGAGATGAGTGGCTTTCAGACAAAAAGTTAAAATTCCTGCTGCAAAAATAAAACACAAAATTTAGTTCTTCAACAAGGGATTACTTAACTCCTCCTCCCCTTTCTAGAGGAACCACTCTTACCATGTTCCTGCTTGTCAAAAAATAATACATTTGAAACAACCAGAAAGATTTCAATGAATTTTTCCTGTAGGAACATTTGTAACGTATACATTATCATCTCTTACTAGTAAGCCTCATTCTTTTGCTTTCTGCTCTCTGAAGGAAGAAACAAAAAATAAGAGGGGGAAAAAAAGAAAAAAAGACAGATAAAAGGAAGCATGGAGCTTGTTTGGATGGAAAAATCAGTAAATCAGTGCTAAGTGTCAGAGCTGCAATTTTGAGGGAAAATACTACTGGGATTAGAGGGAGGCAAGCTGGGGGGACAAAACTCCACAAAAAAAAAAGAGTGGCTACACAGGGTAAAATACCTGTCAGAGGATTTTGAAATACTGAAGGTAAAAGAACAATCATCAAGAGGGGCTCATCTATTCATCTATAGAGACAGCTGACTATTTCCAGACTTTGGTTGAATTTTTTTTTTGTTGAACTCTGATAAAAGATTCCAGTTCTAAAGAGAACTTCACAGCAGATGATGTGATGTGGGAGGAGCATTGCTTATCAAGCATCCAGGATGAGAGCTCAACAAAGGACCAACCTGACCATCACGTGCTGCTGCTCCAGCTGCTCTGGAGTGGGGAATGCTCTGTGAGGCAGGGGAATAGCAGGGGAATGACAACAACTAACACTATGCAAAATCTTTCTCCTCTCTTTTTTCCAGGATCCTTTTCTAGCTTTAAAATTCCAAACCCTTTGGTTCTAAAAAAATTCCCTCATCCAGTCTTGCCTTTTTACACCATGCAACTTTCTTTACCTGAAGTCAAACACCCGGGATGCCACTGATTGCTTTGGTGGTTTGGCACGGCAAGTGCAAATCTCAATTACACAGCTTGGCATAATGGTATTTTATAATGACTCTGCTCAGCTTGGAATGGAAACATTATAAGAAGAAGAAACTTCACAAATCTTCAAAACCCTGTGGATTCAGAAGCTCTGAATGATTCACTGCTGGTAGAACACTTGGGAAGATACATGAGCCTGATGATTTCATGGCAGTCTTGGTGGCACCATCACAACTTCACAGAACCCATGACAACAACTGTAGACATTACTTTTGCATGTCATTACATGAAGGAGGAGTTGGAATCACTCAAGAGCTGTTTGACAAGTGGTTTTCAGGCTGGTTCCTTACCAAAGGAAGCACTTCAGGTTTTTATCAAATGATTTAAAAAGCAGGAAAAATCCTGAAGCTCTGTGTTGAAATTATCTCTATAGATGCAGACTTGAATTCTTCCTTTACAAGCTAAGACAAACCATGTGACAGTAATCTCATGGGCTTAATATTTGCTTCCTTAAGTAAGGCAGGCAACGACTTTTTCTTTGTTTGCTAATCAAGTCTCCAGTTATCCTCTACAGCATTTAAAGGAAAAATATATTCCTGATTGTACTGATCTTGACAAACTTTTTAATTGCAGTGCATGTGAAACATCTGAGCAGGTTTCTCCCTTAGGCTAAGAAAACTCAGCTATGAGAAAGTAACTTACTGAACTTTCAGATTGACTGTCTGGATGAAGGCTTCCTGTGTGGGGAATTAATGTAAAACCAGCATTTTCAAACAAGAATCCTGATTCTGTTGTACATTTTTAAGACAGAAATCTTAAACCAGAGACTATCCTTATCATTACAGGCAATTAAAAGATAAGATGCTATAAAATAACCTGAAAATCACCAGGTCATTTCTAAATACGTGTCAAGAGTGAACTGTTGAAGAGATGAAGTGTTTCTATTGATGTTTCCATCTAGATCTGAAGCACCAGATTGTAATGGTTTTAACAAACATACAGCAAACAGAAGAAAAGGAGGAACATTACAGAAGTGAAATACATTTCTAATCACGGGAGCATGTTGGATTACAAAGGGTGACATGGAGCACAACATTCAGTTTCACTGTGAGCTTGAACTGATAGAAAAGCAAAGAAATCAGCACGTTTACATTAGGAGCAAAAGCTTCCATACAGTAAAAACCTATGGACAGATCTTTTCAGCTTTTTAAAAGAAAGATTCTTTTTTCCTCAAAACCCATAAATAACTGCTAGTGATTTTTGGGTTTGATTTGTGAGAATGCTACTTCTCACAGCACTTCTATGCAGGTTGTTGTTGGTACATGGCTCTATAGTGCAAACAAAAGAAAAATATCTGGCATCTGGGTACACTTGGTTTTCTTCCTAGAGTACTGAAGTAGTACTGACACAAGCACCTGACACTGTGTATATAGAATTATGAGAAAAGCAATATTAAACACTACTGTTTGGATTGCAAAGCGAGGCACTTGGACTTCTTGTTGCCTGTGTCAGCTTAATCCAACTTTCTTGGGCATTTGTGTGGCCAGAACATCTGCAATCATGTCATATCTGCTATTTTCTGCTGTAGGATTCCAGCCTGGGATGCCCATCTGACAGACAGCTCTTTGCTGCTTTGTTTTGACATCATCACATACTCAGCACCATTCCTCACTCAGTGCATACTCTTCAAAAAGTGCTCTTCATACAGAATTACTCTCTTACAGATTCTTGCTGTTAGCACCCAGACCATCAGAAGCCAGAGTTTATCTTTACACTCTTGCACTCTCCTAATGAGTAAATAATGCCCAGCTTGAGCAGCACTGACACCAGGACACTCTGTAGCCCTGGGTGTCCAGTTGCAGGCACTCCAAGGCCTCTCCAGAGTCCAGCAGCACATTCACCAGTTACTCTGTCAGTGTGATCCTTAACATCCCTCTGGGGAGTTAACAGCTGCCAGACTCCAGGTGCAAGTCCAGAAAGGGAATCCTCAGTGACCAGCTATGCATTCCAAGCCACAAAAGCACCTTTTTTTACAATACACTCCTGTGTCAGAGAACACTAACATTTCCTAAATGAATCCCTGAAATGGCATTGGTGGGGAGAAATCCTAAAACGTAGTCAAAATGCATCAGCACTGGGCAATGGTGCTTTCATTTCAGAGCTTTGGAACAGCTCACCTTCCAACCTCACTAGCATTGCTTCAAGGTGGCTTTTTAAGACCCCATAATAATCCCTGGCATACTGTCATGGAGCACACTGTTACAGGGGGTTTGAACCACCAGAAACTTGTAGGAATGAATAAAACCCTCCTACCTCACAGGCTGCAGGGCTGGAACAGGCTGTAAAACCATGGTGCTCCTACTGAGCCTGCATAAGGCTCTCAGCTTGAATGTTCACACATAGGGACATTCACACTGAAACATGGGACACTTCACACACGAAGATTTGTGTCACACTAGTTTTAAAGCAGGCAGTGGTGCCACATCTCAAGGTAGAAAGGCCAGAAAACAGGGTCAGCTTTGCACCGGTAGCTGTGCAGTATAAAATCCAGAAGGTGGCAGCAAATATTCTTCCTTATAAGAAATAAACAGTTTATTCTGAGGAAATCTAAGAGGCCTATGGCCAAAAGTTTCAGACATTTGCTTTCTATAGGCATGAATGTACTGTATTTTGAGAACTGCATCTGGATAAAGATTAAATGATAATGAAAAGCTGATTTTCTTTCATTCGCACAGGTGCAAGTGAGCTAACGAAATAATTTATCACAAGTTAGCAATAGTCTTATGTTTTTTAACCACACAGGCATTTTGCAGTAGTGAAGTTCTAATTCTAATAATTTACTTTTCTCTTCTACCATTACTTGACAACTAAAAAAGGACTTTTTTTTCAAAAGCAAAATTTGTCACCAGTTTTGTCACAAAGCTTATGTGAGGTGCCACAAAGCTTATGTGAGGTAGCTGACAGTAACTACTTCATTAGTTTGTTTACAAATAATGAAAACATGATTGTTCTCACCTGAAATAGCACCACATTTAGAAACAATCTGAATTTAGAATAAATTAGATTCCAGTCTTAAAATTCCTTATAAATTTTCAGAATCAAGCCCTGACACGACAGCTTTGAGGCAGTCAGGATCAGGCCTGAGCTATGTGATTCTAATCTATTCCTGCTCTCACTACAGCCACTGACAAGGTTTTAGTTGTTAGACAGGTGAGATTCCCGCCGTGTCTGGGGTTTGTGCATTGTTTCTAGTACATGTTGTCAACAGATGTATCTCCAAGATTTAAATATAAAGGGAAAATATCAGACAGTATCAGCATGTCTGGCTGCTGCTGTCCAGCAGGTGAATGAGGAATTCTAGTGACTGGAAGTTGCCCTAATCTCAGAGTCTGTCTTTGTTAGCTTAAGGGGGCTGAACACCAAAGTAGTGTGCTAGTTAGTAAGTGGGGATCTCTCTGAACTTCTTCCTCAAATTCCTCCAGACCATTATGGAATGGACAAAGTTCTTCCCATACACTTCAGCCTTCTTTCAGGTAAATCATCAGGAATGCTATTTACCCTCACAGGTTTTGTCCTCTCACAATCCAAGAAGATAAATATTAGTTAAACCCACACACTGTTCAGTCCTTACTTCACGGAAGCAGAGATTATCCTACCTTTACCAAAGCTAGAGGAAACAGATGTGCATTTTCACATTTTGGAATTTGAACGTTAAAACCCAGCCTATTTATTATAGATAATAATAAAAGTCTTTATAACTTTCCTAAAGACAAGCTATTAAGTGGGAAAGGAAAGCCCAGACCATGACTTCTACCTAAATAATACAATAGAATGATCCATTCTGATAAAAAGTAGTGAAACACACTTAATAACTCATCATTCTCTGATTAAACTCTGCCAAAAAAAATTAGTTCCTGCTTTATTACTTATGGTTACACCAAAAGGATACTTCCATAACTTGATGAACTCTGGAGTTTTTCTCTGAACAGGACAGACTAAATAGTATCCCATCTAAATGTCCTGAAAAGCCAGATATTTTATCCAACACTTGTTTCAACAGTATAATTTCCCTCTGCATCTCTGAAATCCTACGAAGTACTCACAGGGCCTTGAACTGGAATTTCCATTGAAAAAGGGGAACTTTTCTGTTCTAGAACCCTCCTGAGAGGAGCTAACACAAGTAGACTAATGAGGCGGACCTGTTTGATCAACTTCTTCATCCCTCTCTACAACCTTATCTTCTCAATTGCCTTATATTCTTAATTACCACCTAATTTCTTGTGGTTTGGGTTATCTGATTAATTTCTAACATAGGGGAGGTGTGTGTGGGATTAATAATTTTGAGGAGTTTCCTCTCTGGAAATGCAAACTGGAAATAGCTGATCATAGCTAAGAGGTAAAAGGATAGTCCTGTCATAAAGCATCAGTTGTGAAACTTGTCAAAACTCTCATGATATAACCTCTGAGTGTCACTACACTTTTTTAAAGAGATTCAGGCTAAGTACGACCAAACTGACTGAAAATTATGAAATCTGAAGTCTCTTGCTCAGTTTCCATCTCCCATACAGAAGGCTGATATTACAACATGATTTAAAATCTGAAGCAGTGATTGGTCACGTTTCTTAAATGCAGCAAGACCCTGTGGTAGAAAAACTTAAAAATTTATTCACATTTCTATGTGAATCTTTACTAGATCAGCTATACCTTGAATGATCACACACCTGGTTGGCTGCTCTCTAGTTCTTGCTCAGAGTGCTTTAAGTTTGGGAAGCTCATTAGGAAAAGTAACACAGGGTAATGTTGTTCAGATTAAACTCTAGCAAAGCTTCTGGCAAAAAGAGCCAGGAATTTCACAGCAGATTTCAGAATTAAAGGCATTTAAGCCCGAGGACATGAATCCATGAGTGTAAACCGGTGAGTTGAGGAACCACATTTGTAGAGACTCTAAGAACAAGGTAATTTGTGCAACACAGGGAGCGGGTCTGGCTTTGGGACAGGCTGTACCTGCCCCGTGCGCTGCCAAATGGCTGCTGCACCACAACCTTCTCACGAACACAGTTTCTGTTTCAAAGTGCTGCATTACTAAGAAGATTAGGATTTGTCAAAAATGAATGGATTGCTCCTATAAGTGGGTCGGAATGTACTGAAATTCCGAGGGCATTGCCTTTTAAAGAAGGCAAAAGTAGCGTCATGTAAGGGTATTAAGTGAGTGATTGCATTAACGCCTTTAATTGCTTGTGTTCACTTTTGTGCCTCAAAAAGTGAAAACTAGGATAAGTCTAATATTTTTCAAGTAAGAAAAGCCTTTCTTAAAAGGAGATTGCCAAAGATGTGTTCTTAGACAGATGCCCTAGACAGAGCCCATTATCAAATAAATTAGGCTGTGCCTAAAGTTAGAAAGAATCTTGTAAACACACACAGAACTGTCACAACATGACTCCCTTCTGCATTAAGAATGGTCTTTTCAGAGCAAGGCACACCAGCCAAGTAGTGGGAAAGCTGCACAGTTGCTAATGCCACTGTACTTTTTCAGTAAAAGCCTGGTTTTGGTCTGCTTACTTTCCTCAAAAATTCAATTTGCTGTGTCCTTGTTCCTCTTTCTTTCTCTGCCTCCTGCCTTTCCAGTAAATAGAAGTTCTAAAAGATGCTCATAGACATAAAAAGGGACTGCCAGGATGTCACGTGCCTTCAGGGTCTTTTGTTCCAGTTTGGAAATGAAGAGAAGAGGCTTCCTTTCTTGCTATTTAATAACTGTATTTGGTATTTTGTTTTCCTAGGGAAGAAGCAGTGGCCGCTCATTATCGCTTCCTGGGAGACCTTCTTCATTCATTCCTCGAGCCATGTCTCCCACTTCTCCTCTTGTATTTCAGCCTGCCCCTGACTACTTCAGCAAGGCAGATACAGCAGCTGACAAGCCTGGCAAGAGACTGACTCCCTGGGAAGCAGCAGCCAGATCCCCCCTGGGCCTAGTGGATGAAGCTTTTGGTCCCCAAAGCATGCAGGAATCCATTGCTGCTAACGTGGTATCAGCTGCTCGCAGGAAAACGCTTCCTGAGCCACCAGATGAATGGAAACTTAAAGTTTCTTACGAGCCTCCAGCCCCCAGTGGCGGTGTAGCCTCACTAGGAGGGAAGCAGTCAGGGGTTCTACCACCCCAAAAAAGCTCCCTGTCTGCCCCAAGCGCCCCCAGCCAGGCTGGCCCTAAGCTGCAGTATCCCTACTGCACTCAGCGCTCCACAACAGATCCTGATATCATGTCCATGGATTCCAGGTCTGACTATTGCTTCTCAACAGCTGATTCAAACTACAATCCACAGCCAAGGGGATGGAGACGTGCAACATGAGCAGCTGAAGGGCCTGGGGCATTTTCCCTCCCTCCCTCCAGCTCAGCAAGCCCTAAGATTTGAGTTGGAGAAGGAAAGTTTCCTGCTGGCCCATCGATCCCTGAAGTAAAAAAATGAGGAGACAAAATTGAATGGAGCACACTTTTCACATGACTGCAGCACTAGCAGCCTCTAGAATAGACTCAGTTTTACACCTAAGATTGTTCTGTTTGTCAAAAGGCAAAAATATTCATTTCTTGGGGTAAGGGGGGAGATGAAAGTGGGGCAATCCATGTACTCGATGCAAAAATCTAGCACGGATGTAGAAAGTGACAGCAAAAGTGCTTGCAATGAAGCCAGTGTGGGGAAAAAAAGTAAAATAAGGGCATTTTAAAACCAAGAAGTATTTTACAGGATCTTGTAGGTTTTCTGAGTATGTTTGACATGAGTTCCAAGATACTAAATATAGTCACATTTGCAAGAGTTCTAATGGAAGCGGAAGACTTTGAAGCACTGGCGTATTTGCCATATGTTTTTTTACTGCATTTCTATAATGAGCTAAGAAAGTAAATCCAGGAATATTTTTACTGTGGCAATGGTACCTGAATCAACACAATATGTAGATACAGGAAATCATACACAGTCACTCATTTCAGATGGATTTCAAGACAGTTTCAATGAAGTTTTACATCTTGTAATTAATCTGAAAACACCAGGAGGAAAGGCATTGTTAATAGAGATCAATACCAGGATACTTGAACAACAAAAGAGATTAGTGTATTTAAACTGGATTGCAAGTTATTTTTGTAATAAACTGTCAAACAAGTCAGAGGCTGAACAGCCTTTATTTCTCTGTGAAATGCACTATTTGCTGAGCATTTACTGCTCCAGTGCCTGGTAATCCAACTGGCTGGGCACTTATTGGTGTTTCCAAGGTAGCTCAATGTTTAGAAAGCTTTTGAGTTGTACCCTCAGTTGGGAAGACGTAGATAAGTTTTTCAGCAAGGACAGTTCCTGCTCTATGTAGACATTGGTATGTGCCAGAGGGTTTCTGATACGTGGTGCACGGTGCGAGCCTAGGAGCAAATATTTGGGTGGTTGGTTATACCTCAGTGATGTTGATGGATCTGAAGGGATGGTGAATAATTTTTGCTGGTGAGACATACCTTGTATTTGCAGCTTACTTAAGCAGTAGAAATATGTGGCTAAAAATGTACGTATTCCAAGCTTCCTGGGCAGTTTAGATGTTGTTAAAGCATTAAATGAACACCCCGAGTTTTACGAAGTTCTGTCAATCCTCCTTATTCTGTGGGGAATTCTTGAAGGATCTGACAAGCACAGTCAGCTGAAATTACTGAAGAAGCTCTATTAACTATCCTTAGTTTCAGTAAGGCTGTCATTGTGAGTGAAGGGATTAGATTAGAAAGAACTAAAACATATATGCAGCAAGAAAAAGTACAGTATAAAATATTCCCATCTGCAAAGAATTTCCATTACAGCAATTACAAAATGTTATTGGTATGAAGGAGAAAGGAAAATTAAATCCAAGTTCAGTTGAGCTGGAACTTCCTCTAAAAGCAAATAATTACAGGAAAAATATAGCCTTAATGAGTTTAAGTTGGCAGAAATTCCGCAGCCAAACAGAAGCCTCCCTAAAATTCAACTGATCCTTCAGACAAGTCAGGAAACGAAGACGTGAGAGTGGTAAACCTTTAGAATAGGATCATATTGCTATAGCACTTTACAGATTTACTTCACAATATGAACTTGCAAAAAAACCAAAAAGTGATTTAGAAAAATTACATGAACAAGGCTGCCATGATATGCCTAAAAATGAGCTTTGCACCAGAGTTACATATGCACATAATCAGAGTAAATTTTCCTGCCACACAGGCAAAAATAGATGTTTCTCCACAGTCCCTTTACATCCCCTTTTATCACAATTGGGAATATTCCACCAGTGGGACTGTGGAAGTCCCCTTAGCCTTGAGGGCTTATCCTCAGATCTAACCCTATTGCCTGGGAAGTACATGTCAAATCTTCAGTTAATTTCAGTTATATAATAAATCAAATTGAAATTCAGTGAAATTTATAGCTCAAGGTCATCAAGACCTTAACTATTCAATAAATACCAGTGCATATGCATTTCACAGATGGCCTACATTCTGAATAGTGCCTCTTATATATTTTGCTGACCTGTGGTCCATATTACCATAACAAAACAAGTTCCTGTTTTCAAGTCAACTTCAGGTTTCTGGTTCTAACAATTTCCTTTACATCATTAAACAGAAAACCAGATTAATGAGCACATTAAGACATATTTTTTACCCAACACCATTATTTAAATTGTAAGAATGGGACACCTAACTTTTACATTCCCATTGAAACTAGTGCTGTGAATTCTGAGGTCATGTATCTACCAGAAGCAAGTGTGTGCTTAATTTTAAGGTACATGCAATTACAAATGGCCAAAAGTGTTTTTAAATTTTGATATTGCAAAAAAAAGTTATGATCTTGGAAAGGTTTTAGTGCTGTGATCATGTGGTATTACAGGAAAACATGTTCTGGGACGAAGCTCTAATTCCCCACTCCAAATACACAACAAACATAGAAATGAAGAGTTTCAGACAGGATCATAGACTTTCTGTCAACCTCCCTAGAACAAAAGATGTGCAGCCTTATAATTTCATTCTACCACAAGTAGGAATTAATCTCTGAGTACTTCTGTGAACATGAGAACTCCTGATGCTGAGTGTCACGTGGCTTTGTATCTTACCGTAGATTAATTTGGGAGACCAAATTTACATGACCTACTCCAGATTTGGTTTTTTCCTCCTGCTGAGGATTTCCTAGCTCTCTTTCCCATGTGGATTCTCCCACATGTAATAAGGAATGAGTTCCAAGTGCAGCATTCCCCTCAATAGCAATGCTGGCAAGGTGGATCTGGCCTCCCCGACGCCGTCTATTTTTACAGAGTCTGTGGGCAGCGGATTGTCTCTGAGATCTGTTCCTCTGCCACAGAGAAATGGAATAAACATTTTTGAAGTTATAATGGGAGGGCAGACATGAGGGCAGGCATGCAGACAGGTCACATAGCCTTGTTTAGAAGAAAATCCGGCTAAATCCAGATTGAGACCATGTAGTGATTTCGAAGAAAGCAGCGGGCCCGGACCAGTAAATGAAATATTAATGCATCAGAGCTTTAGAAGGACCCCACAGCATTTTCCACTTTCTGCCCTTCACCCCATTCTTCCACTAGCAAAGCATCTTTCTATCACATAGTTGTGACTGTTGTGTGTGAGTTCTGAATATATTAACGCGAGTTTTTCATACGCTTGCTTTTGAATGCACAGATCTGCTCAGTAAATGTGAGGAAAATCTTCTCTCGATATCTTAAATCGTTGCCTTTGTGCTCACCCTCAGAGGTGTCTCTGTTAACATGCAGAGCATCCAAATACACAATATAACTGAAAATTTAGTTTCTTTAGTTATGTTAGATGATGATGTTCACAACTCTTGTTCATAGTTTGTTCTCATTTTGGTGTGCCTTAACACAACCAAATATCTATTCACGCTGCGTTTCTGCCTAGTAGCAAGAGACTGTGTTATCTTTATAAAAGACTTTTCACTTCTAAAGGCTTTTGGTCATTGCAAAGGACACTTTATTTGACAGTGCATGCCAGCGATGTAAATTGTATCACATAATAAAGTGATTTGACCAATCAGATGAGAAACACAATTTTGTCCTCCCTAAAATCTTGTCTGTTTGTTTAAATAATCTGGACCCAAGTAAAGCCTAATCTCTTTTTTTCTGCACCATTTTTAGACTCATTGACTTTGCCTGTCAGTGACCTCGTGCTGATATGAGCTTCTAGAAGCTTAAATCAGCAGCAGGTCAAAAGGCAACTTATCAAATTTAGTAGAATTTCATTTCCATACTGATTAAGAAGAGGAAGGAAACTCAGTGGAGCACAATCTACCCAGGTTAAATAACACAAACAGAACCGTTTTTATTGTTTGAACATTTTCACCCCAACCACAAAAATCTGCAACTAAAATCTACTTACTATACTTACTTGTCTACTTTCCTTGCACTTTACCCTCTGTTTAGTGCCTTGTTCATTGCTATATTCTTGTTGTGTATTCTCAGTTGAAACATACTGTTCAAACATGAAATAAATATTGTGAATAAATTGTGAACCCAGTCTGTACACTCTGCAGTCTATTTGGATAAATAGCTCTCCAGGAAATAAGGCCAGCATATACAATCCAGCTGTGGAAAGCCAGATCAGATTTTCACTAGAGACATGAAATGAATCCCAAAGCAGATTTTGCCTTTGTAAAGCAAGCAGGATTCTGTCCCCAGTACAAGAAAAATGATTGATGCATGTAAAACTTGGGGAACTGAAAAAGCTCCACAATAGCATTTGAAGAGCTTTGCTCTAGGAAGGATTTACAAGGTTCCAAGAGACCCAGTACTATTCCTCTCCATGGCTACACTTCCATTCTTCTTTGCTAAGTTCCTAAATACATCATAAAGAAAGCGAGCTTAAGCCAGATTCACAGTTTAACATTACTCCCTTGATTTCAGTAATTAGCAACAGATTAAAAATCTCTCTGCCAGGCAAACAGTCATAGGTTTTGTAGGATGTCTCACTGTCCAGAGAATTTGCCCTGGCTTTCTTGGAATGCCCTCGATTTTCTGGTGGGTTCATCAACGTGTAAGAGCATTTAAAATGGCTCCAGTGTGGCAGACTGCTCCCTTCCTGAATGCGAGGCTGATGGAATAAGGAATTTTAAGTCCAGAGAGGAAGATGCTTCCAGGCCAATGTCTGGTTTTCCTCAAACTGAACATTTGAGCTTTGAAAATGTTCCCTGGATGTATCATTGGACCTTAAAAAAGAAGCCTTGTGTTGTTGCTGAGTCAGAAACAGCGCTCAAGATGCTGGAAAATGTCTGGTGTTTGTTCACACACTTTCAGTCCTAAAAAAGGACTCAAGTATTTCACACTCCAAACAAAATGACCTCGGGAGCTTTTGTGTGCATGCACATGAAGTTGTGGGGTTTTTGGTGGAGAAGGAAAGGTAATGTTCAATTAACAGATGTTAATGGAGAACTAGGAGAACATAGTGTGCTGCACTACAGTTCAAACAGCTGGAAGGTTACAAATCACTGACACACATATAAAAAAGAAGGTGTTGATAAACCTCTAGATCTAATTTTATCTTTAAAGTAAATCAAAACCAAGGGTAATTTTGTCTAAGTACTGCAGAGGTTCATGACTAATTTTTTCCCTATAAATAAGGAAACCAAAGGAAAGATATGCTAATTGCTGGATAAATGATGTTTTATGTTGTAAATAATTTAAACCAGGCTCTAGACAAGCAGAATTTGCTCAAGGCAAAAATGGAAAACAAGAAGCTTTATAGAATTCTAAATCACAATAATAGATGCACTGGTATAGTTTCCCAGCATGAACAACTTCACAGAACTGTGACAGCTATAGAACAATTGCCACTCTATATAATTGACAATTGCTAAGTCTTCTTCATTTTAATCAGTCACTTCCTAATTGCAATGGATGCACTTGAGTTTAATCTCAGAAAGTCAGTAATTTTTAAAAAACAAGAATCAACATAAAGTCAGTATATTCTTAACTCTGTGGTATTTCTAAAATTTGGGGGATTTTTTTCTAACAGAAAAGCTTATAAACAGAAACAGCAGCTTTGATCAGGTGCTCATCAGCTACTCAGATTTTTAGGTCTGTTCAAGATAGTTTATATTTAAATGCAAATATTTTGCCTATAAAATAGTTCATATACAAACACAGGACTGGAAGCTCCCTAGTGAATTACTTGTAAGCAAAATAGAGTATTTTAAAGAAGATGATCAATACTGGTAACTTCTATAGTTTCCAAGAAATTCCCCACCACAGATCCACAGAATTTCATGATTTTATGGAAGTTCAGGATTATCTTCTCCACTATGTCTGTGTAGTTCACCATTCTTTACTTCCTTTGGCAGTTTAAAACCCCAAGAGATTTTCCATGTGGCAGTAAAATAAACAGATTCATGTAGAAATTCATAAATCTTCCTACTGAATCAGTATGCCCTGAGAAAACCTGCATTTCAAAGAAACATCAAGAACAAAACAAGGCAACAAAACTCCTTTGACCACATGGAGCAAAATCCTGATAGCAGCTAAGTCAACGGGAGCTTGACTAATTTACCACTTATGCCAGCAGGGCAAGGACTTCACCTCTCACAGAAATGTGCAGCACCACAAAACACAGCAAATTTACAAGCACTGAACGGGTGTCAGCAGTCCTGTAGATTTTTGTAGCCTGCACAATTCATAAATGTGATTGACAAAACAATAAGGCATTAATCAGATTTTGGAATGGTATCCTCTGTTAGGAACTTGCTCACTGATGTGCAGAATTATGGAGAGTTATCTCAGCTGGGACTCTGCTGAGGCTTAAGTTGCTGTCTTGGCCTTCTGTATAATCAGTGTGCAGGGGTATTATTAAACAGTAATTAACTCCATCCCCAGATAAAGGCCTAAAATAGGTGGACTGGATCCCAGGACCCTAGACATAGCCTTACACCACTCCAAACTTCTCTAGGCTTGCAGAGATCTGTTTGGATAACTCAGTACTTGAGGAATGGATCACCAACAGACCAGAAAAACCACCCAAGGACAGTGCAGAGATGGTTGTTGTGATTTTGGGAGCCATAAAGTTCTGGAAGTTTAGGCAGATGCTTTTTCAAAATCAACTTGGAGGTTTCTCAAAGGAACAGATCACCACTCATCTCCTCCTACTTTTTAATAAGCTGCTGTTTACCCTGCAGTATTAGATACAGATCACTGTGTTTTGGATGTTTGTTACTGGAGTTAGATGTGACTCTTCTGCATGTAACCCCAAATGAACAGCAGTATGAATACAGGTTTGGAGAGCAGCAGTCCAAACAGATAACATTCAGCAGCAACAGTAGCCTTATTTTTCCTTGTGACTTTTATAACAATTCCTACTGCTCTGAATGCTCTGCCATAAACTCTGTACTGGAGGGCAGAGAACATAAAAATAGTTAGGACTAAGTTCACAACTACAATGAGGATGGGCACTTCCAAGAAACATTGTAATTTTTTCCCTCTCAGATAATAATTTGATTGTTTGTGCCTTTCGTGTTTTTACTTTCCTGTTTTAAATTCTTGCCATTATTCACAATCTCCCTTTCAGACACTACAGTGTGTATGAAACACTTTACACTTTTTGGCAAAGCATATAAACCTCCTGAAAAACCATAGCTAAACTAAATACAGGAAATACATTATATTGAACACTCGCCTACACATACACAGAAAACTCACAGGCCACAGAAGATGGCATGTAGGCAGAGAGCAAGAGGGTAAAAATAAAATCACGTTTTACCAGTAAAGCAGAAAGATTCTATGATATCAGACTGTAGGACATGGTAGGTTTCCAAACCTCTATTTCCCTCTGCATTTTAGGGACTGGTGCAATCTCTGGAACAAGGATGGTCAGTTTGTCACTAAACACCTCAAGCTTACTTATACAGTATTATCAGGTTTATTGCTCCAAAGTTTGGCAAGCCCAAAAGAAGACAAGCCCTTTGACTAAACTCAGTGCTGTCCAACAGAGGGCAATGGTACACAATCCATACAATCCATACTATTTGCTCTCCCCGACAAAGCCTCTGTTTCAACAGAGAACCTGTGGCACAGAGATCTGTGGGGACACCAGACACCAAGCAGTGGCACTATCAGCACGTCCACTGGAATTCAAATGCCATAAAACTTGAAAGTTTGAGCTCAATCAGATGGTACAGAAGGCATTCATACAGCACTGTTTAATGAGTCCCACAGAGACAGTAGCTGATTATTCCTGACCTCAGCAGCACGGGGTGGACAGATGTCATTATCTCGTTTTACCAATGGAAGAGAACAGGGAATGGAAAGAACACGTGCACTGCCCTGGGCTGTTGGGACAATGGCAATGCTGCACTTGGATGGGGACATTCCTGGCTCTTACCTTCACCTATAATCCACTGGCTATTTATAGCAGTCATGCATACTTCACAACCAGCACAATTGCATTCTTACAGCTCAGAAAAGGAAGAGGAAGGAAGCTCCAGGTCCTTTGAAGAAACAATCTAGTAATTCAAGAGATAGATCAAGTTATGGCCCAGACTGCCAGACAAAATTCACCAAATCCCATGAGAGAGAATGTAAGGCTTTGGAGTTGTTTGCTCACAGTAACCACAGCTGAGTGAACAGAGATTAACCTCAAAGGGCAGTAGAAGGATTAGTTTAAAATATCAGAATTAAAGGGGAGTCCACATTTGCTAACCATAACAGAAGCCCCTGTCTTCTCCCACGTCACCACACTAGTCTCACCTGAAGCCTGTAACAAAGCAAACAAAAGCCACCCAAAGGAACCAGATCTTAAGTTCCTGTTAAATCATGAGCCTCCCCATCAGCCAGTGCCAAAGGATCGCTGGCAATGTCTCCAGTCTGACGTGTGTTACTAAGGAGCACATATTGTTTCTGTATCTGCCCCAACAGTAATGTAAAACACACACTCAGCTGCCACCGAGGGGATCAACCCTGCCACTAAAGGGAAAAGAATGGCACAGCCATACTCAAAGGCACCAAAGGAAGGCATGTTTATATCAGGAGCCACTTCCATTAATCTGGGGAAAGGGTGACACACATGAAAAATTAGGAAAGATGATGCACGAGTTTATCTCATGCCTCCTTGAAAACTGCTTTAATAAGAAACTGTGGTTAATTTAAAAATGAGTGAGCAAAACTTGACTAACTTGCCACTTCTTTCTCAACAAAGCGGAGTTAACAATTAACTTCTCCTTCTTAGCAGGTGGCATAACAATAAATGTAGATAAAATCAATTTACTGACCAAGTATTTTGATGAACAAAAGGCTTAAAGAAAAAAAAATCTGTGCTAATGGATTAGCAACACTAATTCCTGGAAACAGAAACCTCCCAGGAAAGAGAGACAGCAAGTACATAAACAGAAAGCAGCACAAGCACTGCCAAAGAATCTTCCTTGAATGCACAGTGGCAAGCAACAGCCTCAAGATAATGAACAAATGTAGAGTCAGTCCATGTGATTGTGTGTCCACCAGCTCCAGCCATTTCCATGCTAGATGCTGAGGCACAGTCTCTGGGGGAAAGGGAAGGAAGTTGGCGTAATTAAAATGCTTTATGTGCACAGTCAAAAGTCACGCAGGCTTTGGTGTTCCCAGCTCCCTTGCCACACAGTCCCAAGTTATCATCCACCTGAATGACAGTACTAAAGAGCTGTTTAATTTAAGTTGTAAGAGTAAATACAATTCAGGGGGAAAAGCAAAAACATTGGATCTGTCATCCCTAATCACCCATCCATGTCTCTTCTCTCCTATTGCTCCCAAGCACAGCTATTTGTTGTAAATCAAATGTCACAGCATAAAGATAAATATTTCCCTAGGAAAAAAACTTCAGTCTTTGTATTTAAGTGTGTACATAATATATTATACACATCTCTTTTTCCTAGTGCCATAACACTGAAGAATAACTTCTGTCAGGAGTTATTCTGTGGAATGTGGAAGGGAGTCCACATTTCTGGGAAGTTTTACTCTTCAAAAAGCCCTGAGTCCTGCACCAATGACTTTTACTCTTGCTGTGTGTTTTTTGAGGGGGATGGAACTATAAAGACAACTCCAGACCTTTGCCAACAACAGTTTCTTGTTTCTTCTAGTTCTGTTCACTGTTCTAAGCAAAAGAGGAATTCAGAAAAGCAATTAAGCTGCAAATGCTGGCTGCTTCTGTTTGATTTGACAGATAAGCTTTATCTGAATTAAGGCATATAAAAGTGTTGGTGCAGCAGGAGTTACCCCACTGGGCACAATGCCCACATTTAGGGCAGCTCCAGCAATGGAGAAATTACTCAGGAGAGTAAAACACACACGTACGATCCCACAATGCATTCCCACACAGTGCCAGGAGTTTTAATTCCACATCTGTAGAATATCAGGAGTAAGAATGGAAAATATCTACGGCACGGCTGGACTCTTGTAAAGTGGAAAATATGAGATGGTAGGAGTTTTGTTTTCTGCTAATCATCTAGCAAGCCCATTAGTCATGGAATGCCTCTAAACACAGTGAATCTGTGAACAAAGAAACAGGAGCAACAGCATTACAAGAAAATACAGCACATTTCAGGAGTGAAATACTCCTTCTCCCACTTTAAAATAATTCTTCTTGCAAAGGTGGAAGTATGGAACAAAATTTGGCCTTTGTTTCTTCATATTTAAGAGTTATGTGAGTTCACACCTATTTGGATGCAGCAAATTACTTTCTATTAAAAAAAAATTAAAGGGTCAGACGGATGATGGTGCAACCCAGCAAGTATTACTTCCAACACCTTTGCTCACATTTGGTAAACAATAGTATCTAACCTATTGTATAATGATTGTATATTCCAAACACGCTGTAAAACACATCCTTTCTGTGGCAACCTGCCCACTGATCTTTTCTGCATGACTCCAATGTTAGCTAAAGTAACAAAAAAGGGAAAATGCCAAGAATTAATCACAAAATCAGATATTGTCCCTAAAACATGTGGATAGCAGTACAGTAGATGTGCTCCACACAATGAAAACTTCTGCAATATTTTGCACTCAAAAGGGTCAAATTGACAGGTGTATTTGGGAGTATAATGCAATTGCGACATGTGACAGTTCTAAAATTTATATTTGCTTAAGTTAATGATACTGTATCCATTCCACTGAATAGCAAAGCCTTTTAAATGGGTTTGGAAACAGTGTTCAAATTTTTGAAAGGAAAGGTCATGACACGTCTTGATGACACAGCAACAAAGAAACGGTAGTTCTAATTCACCACTATGGTGTTAACTTACACNGTCATGACACGTCTTGATGACACAAAGCAACAAAGAAAGAAGCAACAAAGAAATGGTAGTTCTAATTCACCACTGTGGTGTTAACTTACAAAAAGAACATCTGCTGTACTACAGGCTTGCTACATTTCAGCCACGAAGTATTCTGTTTAACTTCAAAGGTAATGGGATCACCAGAAAATACCCAAACACTGGAAAGGCCACAAAGCAGAACAGCAACATCATCTGTAGCATTTAGGGAAAATTCACGTAACAATTGCAGTTGCTAACAATTTGCACTGCTGAGTGCAGAAATTAGCTCCCTACATGTGAGACAGGGAAAAAAATGCTCCCGAGTCAAATTGATAGTTTGTGTCGTTTCAATGGTGACAATGGTGTTACATTTTTTCCAAGTTGGACTTTTTCCACAAGATGATCGCTTTGGTGGTGGGCAAAGACCTATCTTTTTCTTCAGTGATAAGAGAGAAACTCCAAACCTTCTTTGATAATGAAAACACCAAACAGAAGGCAAGTTCAGCCAGGCTATAATCTTAGAAGTGAGGTCTACACCTCATTTCTGATTATTGGGAAAAAACAACAACAGCAATACACCCTACATCTTCTCTGCTAATACTGAGTCTGCCTGTGAAAAACACCCAGAGAGGAACCTTCACAAGTGCCAGAGGCAGACTTACAGCTTTAGAACTATCCCCTTGCTAATAAATAATCATTCTGCAACCTTATTAAACAAAAAATATCTGAAAGCTTCTAAAACACATCCAGGTGTCTCTGCCTCACAAGCCTGGTTGTTAAATGACTCACAATGCCTGTAAGGTCAGTAAAAATTGCATGGTTGCAAGGGGAACATCCCTTGCTTTGGTCACATGATTGTCAGCTGAAGATGACCAGAGTTTATTTGGATGACTTTTTTACTTCTCCTACCTTCACTATGTAAGGATTTAATTTCTCAGACAAAATTGAATAGGTCAGCAGAAAAGCTGATTCTTAAGTACTCAATTATCTGAATGGAACTCATTCATTTTGGACTAAAATTACTGTCTTTTTTGTATTGTATATTCATTTTCCAAAATACAGCTTGTGCTCTTCCAAAACACCAAAGTAAATTTCTCTCTCTTCAGAGGCCAAATAAGGAACTAATTTTCCTTATACAACTAATACAGAATTAACACCTTACATATACTTTAAAATAAAACTCAGTCTGTGCTAAGGGTGAATTTTCCTCAGATCTCTTCACTGGAGAAAACTGATCTCCCAATAGAGAATCTGTTCCCTGAGAATCATCTACAACCAGCCTTTAACTTCCTCTCTAAGTCTTCACATATCCTGAATGAAGAGAAACAGTTACTGAAAGAGGTTGGTCTGGATTTGTGGTTTGGTAACCAGCAATCTCTGCTTCAGAAGTCCTTTTGCCCAGTATCACATTGTGAAGTCTAAAAATAGCCTAGCCTCTATATTTACACGGTTGGATAAGGTAAGTCCCTAAATTCATGTTCAAAGCATGTAAATAAAAATGGCTTTTGCAGAAGCCCAGAGATCTAAAAACAGTAAATGCCTAAATGCCCATCATGTCTTAAAATCAGCCCCCCAATCTGTAGCCTGAATATGGTGCTGCATATGCAATTCTGGACACCGAGATTTAAATGCTTTCTGAAAAGAGTCTCAATAAAGCTGGTGACAATCTAAAGCAGGAATTTAGAGGCCTGCTGGTTTCTCCCAGCAGCAGAGGCACTTTCTAGCTTTTCCAGTCCAAATGTTTTCAGATGTAGGAAGCACAAAGTGGGCAGCAGGTTCGATGTCACCCTCAGGACCCAGCTGCAGGTCCCCCTGCACTGAGTGCACGCAGTTTCCACTGACGTTCAAGCAAGCTCTGCATGTGCTAAAGAGGAAATCTTATTTGGCAAGTGACACTACCACACAGCATTGCAATCCACTGAGTGCAGAGACAAATCCTGCTTTCATCCTTCTGCAGCAGCAAAGCCACATTAGCTGACACTCCCTTCCCTGAACCAATTGTGGACATATCCTTGTTTTGATTTAAATATGTTCCTGTGCAGAAAGGGCAGAGGACGGTGATTTATTTGCACAGAAAAATATGAGCGGCTATAATAGTTAATGGGAACATAATTTTTCATAACACTGGGATACTAAAAAGAGAAAGAAATGTGGGACAAGTTATGTAATGTGTACTTACAGAAATATGCTTCGTGTCTCTGAAAGGAGACATGATTTGACATCTCTGGAGCGAACACCAGCTTTGCCACTGAGGGAAAGTTCAGCTGCTTTAAATCACAAATCCATTTCCCCTAATTTATTCTAATTTATGGTGAAATGTCCATCAAAAACTGCTACACCCAACACCAGAATATCCACTGCATGCCATATTCCCATCTTAAAAAGATCCGTATCATCCCTGCGACACGTAGGCCTAAAACTCAGTGGCAGCAATGAGTACAAGAGCTGCCTTGCCCCAAAAGGCCCGAAGATAAAGCAAGGTTAACACAGCTGCCCTGTGCCAGGACTGAGGGTTCCTGCAGACTATGAGACATTAGTCTGAATCACTTACAAATAGCAACTGTACCCAGAGGAACAAGTGTCTTGGAAAGAAACCACTGTTACCTAGCATGACACTTCTCTTGGAACAGTGCTGAAGTTTCCAAGACAGACTCACTTCTGTTCAAGGGATCAGAAGGCATGTTAACAAAATTTTTCCTCAGGGCAGCACAGAAGTATCACATCATTTCTCTAGCTTTCTTGTGAAACAGGGTTAGGCATTCGTGCCATGTCTGCATCAAGAAACAGGATTTTTAGCTGTGGTCTGTGGGGCACTGGGGCCAGCCTTCAAACTTCTATTATGGCCTACACAGTGACCTAAGGAAAGAATGCAAAATTATCCATGTCCCTCCTACTGCAAGCTGCCACTCTTCAAAGACAGGTGTCTCTTCATCTTTTTTCCATCATGGAAGCATGGACAGAGGCTTCTGGGCTGTGGGAGCTACTTTCCTCAACAGAAAACAGAAAAATGTTTTTCAACTAATGGTTACAATGAAGTGGCTGCTGATACAGTCTAGGGCCTTACAAGATAAATAATTAGAAGTTATGCTAGATTGTATTCTTCATTTAGACAAAAAAAATCTGCCTGGAACATGAATAAACCAAAAGAAAAAAAAATCTACTTTGGAGAATGGTGATCTCTGGATACAATTACTCTTTCTATAAAGTTTGTTATTATACAAGAAGGCAGATTGTCCTTTCTGGAGAACAAAAAATACATGTGAATAAGTTCACATCCCGGTAAGTTTATTGGCTGGGGGAAAGAATTAGAGCAAATGATAAATGAAACCTGAGATTCTAAGGAATCTTGACATTGATTGTCAAAGCAGAAGGCCACTGAAGTTCTATGCAGAGGTCCCAGGCAAGATGAGGAACGGTACAGAGGATGAAACAATGGAGGAAGAAACTGAAATAATATTGAAAAATGCTTCTTGAATAGATCTGCTTCAGGAAAAAAATGTTTAAATAACTGAAACAGGCCAGCAACAAAACAGGTACTGTGTTGCCCTGCTGCAGAGCACCCCTTGCTGAAGGCAGTGGTTACCATAAGGTATTGTATCAGCCACAGAAATGTTTTCACAGCAGGGCTACCTTTGGCTGGCAGCCAGAACGCCTGCTTTTGAACTAAATGTTGATAACTGTTCTCTTTCTCAAGTGTGGGAAAAAATGGGAAACACCAAAGTAAGCTCTTACACCTTATTTGTACTGGGTTTGTTGGTTTTCATTTTTCTTTTCTCTTTTTTCTTTTCTCTTTTTTCTTTTTTTAATATAAGGGTATTTTCCTGCCGGTTTTTTCCTATGAAAACACTTGGCCAGCTGATTCCTTCTTGGGCTATTTTATTGACTATTTCCTGCTAGCAGAGTTCCTGTGTGTGCGTGACAGTGCTCCTACTTAGCCAGAACCCCATCTCAAGCTCTGTGCCCTTCCACTCACATGGTGTTCTCAGCTTGGCAAACTTATGTTTAATTTAAAATTATTTCAGCATGAAAAGCTATATAAACCATACTTAACAATCACAGGGCTTGATAGTACTCATGTTTGGATGTAAAAAAAAATAGTCCAAATACTCTTCCTTCTGTTCAAATTTGTTTCTAGCTCTACAGCCTTTTATTTTCTCTTTCATACCATCCTTCTGTTGAAGCATTCTTGAACTCATGCTTCAATTAGTCCAGCCTTGCTTTGGAGCTGCAATCCCCAGTGATCAGTAGCCCAAATACACATAACATTTTACAGGTGTTTACTGGCAGGATCAGGAGTTTATTTTTCTTTAAACTAAAAATTATTTCCCCTGACCCCCATTATTCTCAGCTTTATTTACCAGTGTTCACCATTTTAAGGCTGATTTTAAGTGGCGGCATTCTGCTCTCTACTTTGTTTATTTTGAAGAGTTCACACTGTCCTGACTTGAAAACAAACATAAAAACTACAAACCACATATGAAAGAACTCACCCTGCTCATAACAGAAGTCTCTTGTCTTCTCTGAGTTTCAAACCACCTAGTTCATAGAAGTTAGATCAACAAGATACTTGCATCATGAGTACTCCCAGCATCACAAGCCAAGCTTATAGCTGTCTTAATAGAGGGAAAAGAATTCAATATATGAAGGCAGCAAGAATTTTTTTTCTGAGTCAGGAACAGCAACGCTGTTAAGATGTCAGAACTTAATCTCAAATTTTAAAACTTTTTTTTTAATTTTTTTTTTTATTTCCAGCTCCCGCATTCATAAGAACCTGTGTCTTCCAATTGCTTGTTTTCAGAAAATTGAAAGATGTCTGAAGCACATGTCAGACAAAAGCTATTATGCACTTTCCTCACAATACAGTTAAAACCACACATTCTTTATAAACCATTGTCCAGAAGATGGTTCTTCATTCTGGTGGCTGGGTTTGTCAATATGAAGTTAGGAAAATAAATATGAAACTAATCCAATGATCTGATACTATCAGTGGAGCTCATAAAAATAAGATATACAGTGAGGTTTGCCTTGGATCTGCATTTTCAAATACTTTAAAAACATGCTGCGTACTTGAACCATTAGGAAATGTATTTTGGACTAAAATTTCCCCCTTCACCTCCAAAAACAAAACCCCCAAACATTCGGCCAATTTGATGTTTGGCACTCCCCAGCAAACAGAAGTTCAACAACTTGGCAGAATAGTCAGTCTTTTCTTTGATCTCCTATTCCATTTGGAATGCTTCCTTTTAAAACCACAGCTCCACATCAATAATAACAAAATAAAATTCTCAAGTATCCAAATCCTGTCGTGAAGGCATCTAAATAGATTCTCCAGGTATGGAAAAAGAATTTGGAATTGAATGCAGTATGGAAAGAGTTTATCTCCAAACAAACATCAACCTGCCAGACAGATGTGCATGCCCTGCAACATTTAAAAAGAAAGGGTCTTCTCTTTCAGAGCCCCTTCCTCAGGCACTCTCCACGCTGGTGACACAATGTCAGACTGCAATGCTGATGCAAGCAAGGAGAAGACTTGTACCCTTTTGATGGAAGAAAAAACCAACCCCAAAGAGGATGTCAGGCTCAGAGTGCAGTGGACCACCCACAGAAACGAAGGAGTTTTCCACCAGTGACCATCAGAACATGCATGTACTGAAATAAAGCTCCCTGGCCAGCTGCTGGCTCTGATTAAGTCTTTGACAGCACAGGCTGGTGCTTATGGCCTTAGCCCTGGGGATTAAACCAGGCTGTCAGCTTTATGTTTTCTTAAAATGCCTATTTCAACTGGAAATGAAGCATGAAAGTGTCAGACAACTGTAAGTAATAAATCTTGAGGAGTCACCCCGTATCTGTTGTCCTTGGAGGCTGAATTCCAGCCAGAGCCACCCCCCCATCCCAGCCCCGGGCTGCTGAGGCAGTTTCCCACTCTCAGGGAGGGTAGGGACCATAGTGTGCCCCCAAAAATGAGCTCCATCCCCACCTCTGCACAGAATATGTATTTCCAGTGTGTCTGTACTAAATGCAGAAAGATCCCACAGCATGGAAAAAATGCCACTGAAGAAATGCTCCTGTTTTTTACTGATGATTTACCTCCAGTCAAACACAGACCAGAGTCTCCAGTGAGTTGCACCTATTGAACCATGAATTTCAGCGAGAAGTATTATTTAACAACTAAGATAATTAAAGCAGCCTGCCAGCCTGTGAGCAAGGGCAATATTAACCTGACATCCTCCTTTAGGTGCTCTTCTGTTACAGACAGTGGAGGTAAAACAAGGGGGCTTTTATTCTCAGGTTTTTGTGTAAATTGCTACTGGGTCTGATGTAAATCCTACAAAATGAACCATCCCATTTGTTTTAAAAAAAACCTTGAGGATAATGAGATCACTAAATCATGTACTAAATCTTAGAATATCTTCCTATGGATGCCAGATAAAAATTATATTCTTTGGATCCTAAACAGAAAGACAACAGTAACAATATTTTTAAAAACCTATCAAATTATTTATTATACATTATTGAAAACATCAATATCTCAAATGGAATGATCCTTTGCCAGTCTGCTCAATGTAGCTACAGAGAAAGCAGCAATGAAGCATATAATTGAAATGAAGCATATAATTGAAATGAAAATACTTCATTTTTCATCTGAAAAAGAAAAAAAGTTCCCTAAGCAAAAATCCAAACTGGACATACATTTAAAAAAGGTTTTTCCCACACTTTTCATAGGCAGAGAGGGATATTCCAGATAACTCTACAGTGAGAGTTTTTTCACTCAAACATATTTGAATTTAGAAGTGGAAATGGGGAACCTTGTACTGCCTCAGTCAGACTGCAAGGCTTGTTTCATGGAAATTTATGACAACAACAGCACTTGGTCTCATTTGCAACAAATGTAGGAGGCCTAGGTTCAGAATTTGAGTGAAAACAAGACTACAAGCACACTTAGACCTATGGGGGCCAGTTTCATCTGAAAAAAAACAACTGTTGGCAGTTTATCTCCAAAAAAAGGACCAGCTTAATTTTTAAAAGCAACTGTTGGCACTTTTTGTCTACCTAACTTATTCCTTGGCTCCAGCCAGGTATTTCACAGTAAGTTATACCTGTAAATTGCTGTCAGAAGCACAGATGGACACAGAATACAGAAACATCAGCTGCATCATTAATTGAACAGCAACTTTGCCATTGTCTAGTAATTATAGCTCCTTTTCTATGAACAGACATTGCTCATATTGTGTATTATACACTACACATACATTAACAGCCTGGATAGTTCACTGATTTAAATTCAAGGCATGAAGTTAGGCAGATGTGGCAGTCACAGTCTCAGGTTGAATTTAAGCACCTGTTAAGAACTGAGGCTTTATTCAGCATTTCAATTGCCTCTGTGGAGAGGAGAGGAGAAGCAAAGGATGGAAAAGAGAAAATGAGGGAGGAATAGTTCAGGCTTTTTCCACTTGCCAGCCTGGGTGTCCTTTCTGGTCAATTATGCGATTCAGAGGAAGCAGCAAGGTGCTGGAAAAGACCAGACCCAAGGAAAAAGTCTTACTTGGTTAAATAAAAATGCCCTAAATGAGCAAGACAGGAAAATATTGCCTTCTTACCAGGCTGACTAAACATCCTAGTTTGCCACTAATAAAGCATTTCTCCTCATTGACACGCAGGGTTTAATTTTTGTGATGATGTCACATGGTACTGTCATTCTTTCACCTTCCTTAGCTTGTACTAATAACGATGGACATCCTGCTACTCACATGTATATATGAATGATGTTTCAGTGACTGGGTGTATTTTATGGTGCCCTGAACCTCTTTGAGCATTACAAAAGAAAGCAGCATTGAACAGAAACAGTTCTAGTTTTGCAGTCATGACAGATACACATTCTTTGTTTCAGCTGCAATGACATGCTTATTTCCACCTCAGCTAATGGCAAAATCTTCACACTAGTAAGTAGTAAATTAAATTCTAGGATAGTCACTCTACAAAGTTTTCTTTATGCTCAACTTCAAAACAATAAAATTGATGCACTTTTTATTGCATCAAATAATTAGTTAATGGGAATTGGAATAGACTAAACATGAGACTATCCTGTTTGGGATGCCTCTTGAAATTTCCTCCTGGATTAAACATTTATGTCAGTGTCAATCAGATGAATGCCCATTTTATAACTGCTTTTGGACATGGCTTTACTGAGTTGCATTTAATTTCCACCCCCCCTTCCCCATTCATCAGGCCATTTTAACATTTAAATTCTTCCCTTCAATCCCATTTGACAGGTTGGTGGTGAAACACAGAGACTGCTCAAAGTTGTTAGTTGAATAGGGTAAGAATCACCCAATACTGTGACCATGCTTGTTAGTACTGTTAAAAGTGTCTGATCCAGGCACAAAAGCCAGAAAAAAACCACCAATCAGCAATAGCAGCAGGTCAATTCTGGTGGTGAGGATTTCAATGAACATTTCTTTGGGGCTGAGATGGCCAGGATTTCAGAAACATGTTTTGCAAAGCTAAGCAAAGGGAATAGAAACCTTGAGGGAAAAATAATGCAATATTTCAGCTGGACAGGCAGACTTTCAGGACATTGGACCAGGCACATACATTTTATCTGTCTCAAAGTGCTTCCTGCTGGAAAAGGTCTGCATGTCGTGTCGGTTTATTTTGTTACTCTCCAGATTCTGTTTACAGTCAGAATTCTTTTCTCCTGTCATATAAGGATACATGCAATTTTCTGATCAATCCTCCAAGCCAAATAAGAGCATCATTTTCCATAACAAAAAGGAACTTCCTAGAACAAACTCAAATCCAAATCAGAAACACAAGAACTTTGCCTTGCTTTTACTGCCCTAAAATTCATCTAGCATTCATTCAGACAGGAGGGCAAGGGGGGAGATGTTCCCTCCTGCCACTGTTCTATTCTGTCCAAACTTGGTCGCTGTCTTGAAATATCTGTGTGCTACAAACCACACATTTCTTTGATAAACTGACACAACACTATCCTGGAAAGCTGTATATTAGTGAGCTTCAAATTGCTCACTAACCTCACAAAGGTTTTTTGTCCCTAATGCTCAAAGGAAGTGAAGGGATTTTGAGTTTGTGAGGTGTGCGACTGTTGAGCAATTACTCCCTAGCACGTATAACGCTGAAGAAAATCTCATTTCTTTCCCAGAGCAGCCTCTGTATCTCAGCCATCTGCCACTGACTTTAGGCATCAGCCCCTCCAGAAGCAGGGTTTCATCTTTCACTGCAGGATTAGCCCGTGCCATTCTCATCCGCTGTAGCCTTGCCTATCCATACACTTATTAACGCCTCTTTAGAAACGTCTCCTTGCTGATTATAACACACAGATTATCATCCTCAAGGGTGAGGAGAAGATGAGATGACCTGTGCAAGTATGAGATGGGCATTCTGTCAAATTTTCAATAAGCTCTGGAAGGGACATAACCTGTCTTTGTTGTGGGTACAGTTGAATCTTTTCTGTTCTCTTCTTTTGCCAGGAAGATATGAGTGGCTGGAGTGTTTGAGTCTATATATAACTGGTTGATGTCAGCTGGATGCCAACCCCTTTGGAGAGGATCAGCCCCCCAGTTTGTCTCAGTACTAGGTACCATGCAGATCCCAGCACAAGGGTACAAACCATCCAGGACCAGGCAGGTCATCCCCATGCATTACTAACTTCTGAAGCCTCAGCTAAAGGGTTGGCATCGCTTTTTATCTGCACAACAAAACTGTAGGGTAAGTGTATTGTTTCCTGAAATGTTTTGACATTGTCTGTCCTACAAACTGTCATATACAAGACATTTATGTAACCTCTTGACTCTGCAACTTAAAAGATGTTTATATTTTTACTTAGTCAGAAATGCACCTTCTTTAAAGATGCCAGAGGAACGAGTTTCATTCCTCAGATTCTTTATTAGATTAAGAAATTTCAAAATGTAACAGTTCTGGAAACATAAACCAAGATGTATTAAAACTACTTAGGAATTTACATCTTGCAGTATAGCGAGTTGATGTGAGAAGGCCTATATCACTGACACTGATTTTTGCTGAAGAATTTATGTAACCAACTCAAAGTCCATTCCTTTGACTCTTCTATCCATCAAAACATGTCCTAACATCTGTCTGCAAGCACAAACTGCCAGTGCATTTTGCAGTGCAGTATTTCCCTGACTTCACTGTTCAGCCATTCTAAACAGGCTGCTGGAAATGAATGTTGGCCAAACTGTGCTCGCTGGCTCAACAATATAAAAATGTGTTGTTTTTTTGCAGCAAGGAAAAGTCGTATCAGAAAATCACAATGTTATCAGATCCTGCCCTGGCCAAAGAGAGGAAAGAGCAAGCATCAGCCATTATGGATGAAATACACAGAAATGGTATAGCACTGAACCCAGCTTACTGCCTATGCAATGTTCTCCAGCCCTCCCTAATACATGTTTTTAATCATAGAGTTTAACTCTCTTACAGCTTTGTCTCTGGGTGTTTTGCCATAAATAATCTTGTGGGAGTATCATGCTGCCTATGGTAACTAATCCTTTTGTAGTTGCCTCTTTTCATTTGAAAGCTATTTTCAGATGAACAACTGCTGTGGAGGAATGAAGTAATCTAACAGCTGATGTACATTCTGCTAGGATAGCCTTTCAGAATATTATTGGGGGTTAATAACATGACTTCATTCCACTTTAAAAGGCTATCATCTAAGTAACATAATGATCTGTACCTTCTTTTTTTTTTTTTGGTCTGTTTCACTCTGCTTTTTTATATAAATGATAAAAATTTTTGAAACAAATGCTTACATCTCTGTTCTTCTCAGATCTTGTCTTTGTAACTAACACATTTTACTAGCATTTGGCATTCTCTCTAAAGCACAGTCACCAATTAATCTTATTTGACAGGAATTTTACTTCTCTGTAGTTGCACTGATGGAAATGCAGGCACTTATTGGAAGGTTGTTTGATTTTCTAAAACAGGCTCTTGAAGTTATGCTTTTAGCATGATACCCTAAGAAGCAATTAACTCAGTTGGGAATACAAATCTGCTTGGCTTTCATTAGGCATGTGCTGGATGCTTTTGGAGAGCCTTCCAATCCTGCCCATGAAGCCATTTTTACCATCTTCATAAAAATCCATTTTCTAAAAGTGATAAGCACTCCACAAGCCTCACTGCAGCCACAGGGAGCTGCATTAATATCTAGAATTTATGAAAGTTATAGGACTTTCATGGGATGAAATATTGAACATTGAATTCCAGTTTTGAAAATCTTTTCAGTGGGCTTTTGTTTCAAAGAACTTGTGGATGGTTTCTGCACTCGTTCAATCACCATTAGGATTGCATGAAGAGAGGGTGAGAGACTTAAGAATTTTTAGAACAAGAAGCTACAAGTTTGCCTGGTCCTACTTCTGATATTTCCAGAGGTTTTTTCCTGAAGTTTCTATTCCTAAGCAAATACCTCTTTCCTATTTCCATTCTCCACTGAACACCCACTCAAATCTGAAAGCCAGTCTGACCTGCCAGATTTCATTACAACCCTTTTTTTTTTTTTTTTTTTTTGTAAACCCAAGCCCTAAATGGGCCTGAAAAACCCTGTAAGCCCTTCAGGGCAAAAGGGGAAAAAAAAAAAAAATCTTTCATATGTTTGTTTGGAACCAGGCATCTCACATGGTAAATGTTGCTACTATTCATAGCAATACTAATAAATGTAGCATACAGCCCTTGAAACCATTGGCGTATTTGGATAATCTGTGCTGATGCTGAACATTTGCCTCACATAATCTTCCCTTTTATTATTTACGTATTATCAGATTTGCTGTCAAGATTCATACTCACAGTTATGGCAGCTTATCCTGCAAGATATGCTGTGATATGTGGCCACTGAAGGCAATTCTAGCTCTTCGAAAAATTCTATTTTTGCCTCTTCTTTGGATGCTTGAGATATTTATATGTTAAAAAAAATGAAAGTCCATGAAATGGGTGTGATAAGAGACTGAAATTTATAACTGTACAAGGTCAGATAGAAAACAGAAGGATAACCAAAGCTGTAGTGACACAAAGTATAAGCCAGTTCTTTGGAATCAAATCTGAACAAGCCTTGGAAAAAACAAGGAGAAATCTGGCATTTAATTGGCTAGATTCAGCTCAACTAATTTTTGACATTTTGTTTTGCCCGAATTGTTAATTCAATGAGCTTAATTTGATATCTAGAAGGTGAACTGTTGTCTTTCTGGGCTTGGAATCACGATTCCTAATGACACTCCCACAACTGGTGATTACATCAAAATTAAATGTACAGTTCCAGCCAGTCTCACAGCCCTGTGAGGACTCCACTGCTTACACAGGTACACAATAACAGAAAGCTCTGTAACATAAACCCTAGCACCTCAGAATGGTGTAAGCATTCCTACTCCATTTTTATTGCAGACCCTTTCCATTAAAATGCTTTCAGGCAAACAGTGACTCTCCACTTCCTAGTTAAAAGATATTCATAGCAGAAACAGCTGTTGGTAAACTCCAAAATCAGCCAAGTTTTTTGCCAGTGTCTGAGATCACCAGTCTCTGGGCAAGACTGGTGAAGACTGAAAGTCTGCCTTTGCCATTGGCTTGTGGGACATGACTTTGTCCCATTTTTCAGAGGAAGTGGACAGTGGACACATCCTAAAATGCTGCAGGAATAGACAGTGTTAAACCTTCTTACAGTCTCAAAGAGAAACTGCACGAGTTAATCAGTGGGTGCATACAGTGACCTCCTCAAGCCCTTGGTTTGCCACTGGCAGACTTGGAATAATCAGAACATTTCTAAGACTACTCGGTAAAAGTAAACATGGGTGTAAATATGTATGTTTAAGGAAGCCCTTGGAGTTCATCACTTAAATCCCATGTCCAGTTCTGTATGACTTCTTAAATGCATTCTTCAGTATCTACATGATTAACTGTCCTTCCTGATACAGTTAAAAAATCTTATTTCTGATACTACAACAAACACACTTTCTAATATTTATTATTAAAGTTTAGATTAAGGTATTTAGAAGATTGTAAACTGAAGGATTAAAGGCATATTAGGTAGTGAATGCAGGAAGAACATATAAATCATATTTAAATACAATCCACTGTGATTTTCAGCACAGGACAAGAAGGACTTGGCAGGAACAAATTAAAGAAATGAAGCTAAAATGTTAAGATTAGGATTAAACTACGAATTAAACTTTCAATATTGTTTTACAATGTCCATCTATGACATTAATGTTCTCTTTCTATCATCCCCTAAATGTCCTCCTTCTCTCACTCTCCATCACCTTATCTGCGCTGACACTGAAACTATCCCTAGACACATCATAAAGCCAGACAGATGATTAGATTTTAGTTGGCAAGGAATTGAAATGAACTTTACACTTGTGATTTTGGGATGCTGCCTGGATACACAATAGTACACAAGGGTGGGTTACAAAGTAGCTTGGAGCCTCCAGTTAACATTAACAAGAACAATGTGTATGTAAGGGAACAGATAACACCCAGAGTGTCCCAGAAGAATCCTGAGTGCTTTGGACAGAGCTCTGCAGTTGCCTTGGCTCCCCAGTCTCTGAGGATGGGCACGATCCCCACGCTGTGTACAAACAACAAAAGCTTTTCTGTGTGGAAATGTTGCTGATTGGTGGGGTGAATTTCTTACTTCTTACTAAGATAAAACCATCCAGCAGTCTCTACTCCTGCAGTCACTTTGAGAAACAATAAAATCAAAATATGATGAGGTCTAAATTTCAGGCCATGGGCCAAGAACCAGTACAGTTATGTCCATGTCAGGGCCAAACTCCCACCACTATCAGTCACTGATAGGGCCACACTGGGCAAGCTGAGTCACTTTCTTCCATGTTAAGAACTCTCTGTTTTGTAACCAGCTCTTAAATAGCAGGAGGTTGTTAGGATTCTTTGCACATGCTATTTTTAAAGCAGAAGTGCACAATCCAGCTTATGATCCAGTTAACTTGCTCTTGTTCCACTGAAATCCACTGCAAGCATTCAGTTGCAATTGGTATGGACAGAAACGGATCAACAGTGATGCACTCCAGGGCCCAATACCTTGTTTGATTTACTACATGGAAAACTTTTGTCCATCCAGCTTCAGCTAAATATTTAATATATCTGTCTCCATCAAGTTTTCCTAAATGTCAGCACATCACATTGTTTTTCCAACATAAAGTTACTAGGAGACGCATGCCAGGCTGAACATGCCATTTACTCAAAACAAAACCCTTCATATGCAATATTGACTTTGGCATTAGGTACCTTCCACAGTTAATTAATTTGTAATGTTAATTTTCAACTGGGCTTCCTGTCTGCTTACTCTGATAGCAGGACATGTATTATGTATAATTTGTCCTCATTTCATTTTAATGTATTAAAATACATGTTTAAGTTCAGAATTTTAAATCCAGGAGACCATAAGAGTATGTGAAGCATAGAATGTCCTATTACTGTCATATTTCTTAAATTCTGCAATGTTCTAAGAAAAAACAAATGAACAGAAAATTGTTTCTGCAGTGTTTAGGTTTCTGTATTCTAAGGTTTAAGTTTTATCTCTATGTTGAGGACATTCAATGAGGGTTCAGTCACTAAGCAATAGTTTGCTCAGAGCTGCCAGCACCCCAGCTTCCAGAACACCACCATGAAGATGACCATAGGAATTCTGGCATTCAGAATTCTTTGTTTACAATCCTGATTCATCTCCCCTTCCCTTGCATTCTCCTTTTTAAATCCCACAGGATGTGAATAAAGATATAGAAGAAATTTTCCCCAAGTAGTGAATAAAGAAATATGCATCCAGTACTTCAGTTTCCTTTAGAGAGAATAAAACCCAAAATGTCCTAAGTGAATCAATTCTAGAAGCATGTTGTAATTCTTTGTTAAAATTCTCATTTTCCACACCTTGAGCTTTATTTTGGAAGTTAGTTTAAAAATAGTATGTAATAGAGACTGGTAGGTATGTTTAAAAGGGGTTGTCTCTTATCTATCCAATGCAGGACACAGAAAGTGAACTGAAGGTTTGATGTGGGAACCCGGGATCAGAAGGAATTTTGTTCCCAGTTTCAGCAGAAGCCAGTTTTTACTATCTGGCTATTAATATAGTCAGTAGGACACTACAGATCTGATCTTGATAACAGCTAATTTGGAGCTTGAGGTGCTTACCATCTTTAAAAATACAGGTTTGTGGTGTTCAATAATCTCCTCCAAAATTCTGGAAGAAGGCTTAATTTCACTAACACCACGTGACACTGCGCTATGTGTTAGCTAAACACGCATGAACATGTTGTTGGATTTCAGGTGCAGAGCATGGAATATCAGACATTTAAGCCAAACAGAGGTTTGTACTTAACCCATTGCATTGCAGTCTCACCCAGCCTGAACCTTGGGAAGAAGGTCAGCACGCCCAGAGATATCATGGTGGAGGAATTGTCCACGCTCAGCAACAGAGGGGCCAGGCTCTTCAAGCGACGCCAGCGGAGATCTGACAAATACACATATGAAAATTATCATTACGTGGCAAACAAGCCCAGGAATGTGAGTATTTTCTAATGACTTCTCAGTGATTCTTCATCGGGCTCCTTCGGTGCTCATGATACACATTGTGCATGATTTACTTGTAGTTTCAGGAGAAAGAAAAGCAAAATCTTAGAATGAGACTAAGAAGAAGTGAGCCAATTATATTTTATTAATTGAGATCCTATAGACAAAGAAAAAATATATTTACATTTCTTTTTATATGGTATAGATATTTCTAGCATCTTTGATCACTTGCTCAACAGAAGTTAAATTACTGATCACTTGCTCAACACAAGTTAGATTACACTGGGATAAAATGGGATCAAGTTTGAGCTTTGATAAAACTGCCTTTTTAAAAAAAATCTGCATAAAAGAAATCCCATGTAAAAAAACCTGAGTAACTCCACTGAGCACCCAAGGCTATTATTAAACACTATTATTTAAAAGCCCATCCATGAATACTCTCCCCTCCATTTCTCCCTCCCCTATTAGAAGCTACACAGATAAATTCTGACCACACCATCAATTTTGTCAGAATTCTGTACACAATTCCATGATTTTGCTACACTCTGACAGATCCATTTCTCTCTAGTCCACTTTTTCCCCCCAAAACCACAGAGTACACATGGTTTAGTCAGTATGACATTCCAACACATGAAAAAACAGTGCCTCTGGCTCCTGTTCCCTCCCTTAAGTGTCTATTTAGCACTGCTGGTGGTGTCTGCATCATCTTTAGGACCCTGCCTGCCAAAGTTAATCTTTCTAACATACTTCAGAATGACTAGAAAACATTCTGCCCTGATCTCTTTTTGTTGTTGTTTCAAGTTTAAACAAGTATTATTTGTTTGCTTTCCTACTTCAAGAAACTCTTACTCTAAATCAGTCTATATTTAAATTGCTTTTAGCCTATGTGTCATAGCTAAAATAAGATGCTGACTTCTTATGAGACTCTCTCTAATTCTATATTTATGCAACAATGATTAAGCCTTCAGATGTTTCCTTAGAACCGATATCCCAATAGGAGGGTGGAAAATAACAGCATATCATGAATCTCCAGAAAGTGACCTGCACTGAAGTTGTTATTTCTACTACAAATAAAGGAAAAGACAATCCTAAACAAAAGCAGTTCAACAAATGTAGCAAGTTTACAACTGATAGTGGAAGAGATGCTTTGAAGAATCGATGCTTTGAAACTCAAAGGGCTCAAACTTGCCAGATTTCTTGACCCTTTGGGTAGCATGGTTGCTCTGTTGGGCACAGAACAGCTTCTAGTAGCTAGTGACAGAAAAAATGCTCATTTTTGGTTACTTAGAGAATTTAAGTGTGAAGGGAATACTCTACCAAACAGTAGGACTGTGTGCTTTAGGACAGTACACGCTGGGAATCAGATCTGGGCTGTAAGTGGGAGCATTAGTGCAGCCTCCCCAGAGGATGCCATGCCTGAAGTGCTATTCCTTTGTGCCTGAATGCAGCGTGGAGAGCCCATCCCGAGTGTCAGAATGGACGGCCTCAGTGTGGAAGGGATTCCCCAGCACGCCCCAATGACACCTCCCAACACACCCGACCCCCGGAGCCCTCCGCACCCTGACAACATCGCCCCAGGTAAGGCGGGAGTCTACAGACACTAAACACCTTCAGCCTCACTGCACTGCAAAGAAAGGACCATTTTTAAGGCAGTATCTTCAACAACAATTTGTTAATGGACTCACATTAGAAACAGACACATTTGAGTCAGGTAACTAATCAGAACTTCCCCCTGAAATGTAAAGTGATGCTCTTAGTCGCCTGTGTTCATTGTTAAAAAAATCTGATATTATCTTTCTAAACTGAAAATGTATCTGAAAATAATATCAAGAGAGACAGCTCCTATATATACAGGTCTTAAAAACACTGCTAAAGAGATCCTCTGATTTAAAACTACATTAATATACTGATTTGTCTTTGCCAAATCATTTGTTTCCAATATACAACACCCTGTTCAACAATCAGCAAGCTATTCATTGTAGTTTAATTATCCATAAACGTAAATCTGAAGCCCCTAAGTTTTGCTAGAACCCTTTAGAGAGGAGTAACTTTAAAAGGATTTTGCCTCTGGCTGCATAAACTGTTCTTTTTTAAATCTCTAACTGTGAGGGTACTGTTGGCTTTACTTAAAGGAGTGGGTTACAAGGCGGCCTTGTTTTGTATTCTTTAAAGACTAGAGAAGGCTAATTTGTTTTAATTAATTTATTCAGTGATATAGCCCTTCTTCCTGTTTATGAATTATCCATGAGCAGGCCATGGTTTTTACAAATTCATTCTTTGTTTAGAATTACTCAATGCATGTTTTGTACAGACCTTTTCCAGTCCCTGTAAACTAGGTCAGTCCTGCTCTGCTGGTGACTGCTGAGGCTCTGTGCATCCTTTGGCCAAACACAATGCAAACAGAGGTAATTTCTATTGCTAAGACATGATTCAAATCTTCAAGCCTTTCTTTAGGCAAAAAAGGTCTGGTCAGAGTGGATATTAAAGCCACAGAGATGTTTAAGCTTATAGAATGAAATAGTATTCATTTAAAGACCTAGATGTAGATGTACTTGTGGAAAATTTCACTCAAAGAGGTAGAATTATCTTACTTTTAATCAACAGTTTGTTTTTAAAATCTTTTTGTTAATTTATCCCAAGAACTATGTAGGTACTCTCTGGTTTCAAACACATGCTTACAATAGAGACAAATGTCTAAAAAGCTAAAATAAACTTAGCCTCAAAAGAAGTTGGAATACTTCTGAGCAGTTATGTATCTAAAAGGCTACAATTGTCCCCTGCCAGATCTCTGTTTCTGTGTAGCTGTGGCCTGGTGACTTGACCCAACTGTTCATTTTAAGTCACTGAGCAATTCTGCTGTGTTAGTTTCTGCTTCCACAGGATGGTGGCAAGGAAGCAGAAAACACAAAGAATCATTATAATCATTTTACCTTGATCACATTGCAGGATATTCTGGACCACTGAAAGAAATTCCTCCTGAAAAGTTCAACACTACTGCTGTGCCAAAGTATTACCAGTCTCCCTGGATAGAAGCCATTAGGGATGATCCAGAACTGCTGGAAGCTTTGTATCCTAAACTTTTTACACCTGAAGCAAAGCCAGAACTGCCTGACTACAGGAGCTTTAACAGGTAATCCTGAACGAACACTGAATTTCACTGATCAGAGGAAAATTACTATGAAATAAAATGTTTCCATTAGGTTTAATAACCCTACCACTTGTGTTTGCAAGTGTATACATAAAAGTGAACACACACAGAGATTACAAGGGCTAAACAAGAGGATTAAGGAGCAAATTAGTCTATCTGTAAAGTACGGAAATTCAAACTGTAGAACTAGGCATAGAAGATAAATTGCTAAAAAGTATTCAAAGACAGAAAGTATCAGAATCCAGTGGCCAGAGAAGCTGTAGATGCCCATTGCTGGAGGTGTTCAAGGCCAGGCTGGATGGAGCCCTGAGCAACCTGGTCCAGTGAAAGGTTTCCCTGCCCATGGCAGGCAGGTTGGAACTAATTCAACTTTAAGGGCCCTTCCAACCCAAACCACTCTATGATTCTGTGATTCAGTGTACTCAATAAATGGGAAATATGAGCTTCAAATTCCTTTCAGGATGCCTGTTGTTGACTTCAGTAGGTATGGTATAGTCAGATGTCTCAGTCAGAACTTTGATTTTAAGTTGTATAATGCAAAGTACTCTTCTTCTACTTCTTTTTTTAATACAGCTCACAAGACTTTGTTTCAGGCAATGATGGTGAAATGAACTTTATCCCACAATCAATCCCTCCCACTAAACAGCCAGAAGATTCTTGATTTATTACAGTATAACATTTTTAATATATTTGACAACCTTCAGTAACAAATTAACAGATTAAACTTCATTTTACTTACATTGTAACTAATGTATCATGGCTTTCAGTAGAACTTCTATCTATACGGACAACACTGGGTTTTTAAAGCTTTAAAGCAAATTCTTGCTAATGTCTTTTGCTTTCTTTCATTCCATTTACACTGTTTTTATTTACTGAAGTAACAGACAACCCTGCTGAGTTCCAGACAGCTGAGCCAAACCAAAACCCCTCCTCAAAAGGTCAGACAGCCATCTATTGAAAAACAAAACTGTTCATGGCAACACAAACTTAGAGAAAAATACCACAAACATCACTTTTGTTCCTGATGTTGATGTGGGCCCCAACTATGAGTGCAAGGATTAAACATTACACAATTCAACGTCAAAATTGGCACTGCAGACACTGCATCAGTACTGATCTCCTAGCAGCAATATACACTGCCATGTTAATAACTGAGTCTGTGTGGCACACTCCTCTCAGCAGACAAAACAGCAAATGCAAGTCAGAGATGTGCCACAGCTGCCAACATCAGAACAGTAACAGCACAGTTTATGTATTGTGCTTATTGTAACCTAAAATAACATAAATTAAAGAAAAAATAAAGAGTCCAATAAAAAATGCTGGAGACACAAATACATGGAGACAGAATGAGTTCTCCCTCTCACAAGAGGTGCTAGTCATTACTGTGAAGGACAGCATCAGATAGGGCACAGAGACTCCATTAACAGGGATTTGTGTCTCGAGATGGTGTCTGACGGAGTCTTTGTGGATTTTAAGGCTGGCTCTGTGGCCCCGTGTTCTGTTAGCTGCCCTCTTTACAACACTATATTGGATTTCTTTCTATGTGGAGTTTCTCTACATATGACATGGGAGAACTGTGCCTCACCACAGTCTGAATTTCTTGAACATATGTGCATTCTTATAAAGAAAGAGTCAATATTCTCCCTTGCAGCTGCCATAAAACCCCTAAAATTTGGCACATAAATCCAGATCCAGACTGTGAAACTGGTAAATTCAAACCAAAAATATAAAAACATAGTCCACCACAACTCTCCTTCTCATGGAAAAAAACCTGATATGCAGTAGAAAAGGATGCCTGGTGGCCCTAGAAAAGCTGTTAAATGTTGCAGTCAGACTTACATTTTCTGGCAGACTCAAAAAGAATTTGAGAATTTGAAAAATTAAAATTCGAGATACTCATCTCTTGGAGAGGATTTTACGGCCGTGACTTAGATGTCTACACTCCTAAAAATGCACAGGAGAGTGTTTGATGATGGGATCTAAAACAGCACACTGCCATGCCAAGCTATCCAACAGAAGAACAGTAACTGGACTTGTGTGTCCAGACCCTACTAAGGCATTCTGTGCATCTAGGTCACAGCATCCTTGGCTTGCTAATTGCAGTCTTGGAGAGAAAGCAAATGGTGCTGTATTAACCAATTAAAGTGCGATACAATGGCACCATTTTGTTATCAGCGAGGGTATCTATCTAGGCTTTCCATCGTGCTTCATCATCCAGCAAAGTGCCACTGCCCTTGTTCTCCTGCAAAGCGCTGCTCCAGCCAGCGTGAGTCAAGAAGGGGTGTGGTGAACAGCAAGTGTGAGCCACAGGGTTCCCGAGGGAAATGGGCCTGAGATCCTTCCCGGTGCACTCACTGCCGTCTGTTGAACTGGAAAAGCAGCGCAACCCGGGCAGGCAGAGAGGTCTGATGTGCTGGAACTCAGGCACACATTCACAGCTTAAAGGTATCTTCAGCACTAAACAGCATCCAGATTTTTTCCCCACTGTCCAGCAGTGAAGAGGTGACTCTGGACCCTGGAACAGTGCAATTTTTCTAACATTAAGGATTTTTTTTTTCTTTTTAACAAATTAGGGAATCCATAGAGGCATTTTTTGGAGTCCAGTATTCATTTTAAGCTGCAGGGACCTTGCAGTGCTGGCGGGACACTGGAGGAAGGGCCGTGGCAGCAAATGTCAGGAGGGTTAGAGCTGTGAGGCAGGGCTGTCCGTGAGACAGGCAGCGGTGCTCTGACAGCACAGACTGGGCAGAGGAGAGTGCGGCTCAGAGGGGCTCTGAACACACTGTGCACACCAGGCTACTCTTTCTCCTCCTCAGAGATAAAACCAATCTGTGCTAGCAGGGAAAAGCAGCAGAACAGACCATGCCATCTGGCTTCTCTTGGAGATTCATTCCTGTTAGAATTGAAGAAGCATTTACTAGTGAAAAAATTTCTTGTCTCTTTTACCAGTGTGGAAGCACCACGTAATGAATCTGTGGGAAAGCAGCATGAATCTGCATTTGCTAAGGGGTTTATAATATTACTCAAATTAGTACCTGCATTCCATCTGCTTTCTTGGAGCTGGATAAAATGCCAAAGGTAGGATTATGAGTAACACACAAAGCACTACATCTTACTCACATAGGACAAGCAAGTCAGACTAGTTCCACCTCTCCTACCAGATAAATTCTCACTCAGCTTTCTCAATTCCCAAAGACTA
This sequence comes from Illadopsis cleaveri, assembly GCA_013399915.1. Classification (NCBI taxonomy): domain Eukaryota; kingdom Metazoa; phylum Chordata; class Aves; order Passeriformes; family Timaliidae; genus Illadopsis; species Illadopsis cleaveri. The sequence goes on along the minus strand of VXBB01000325.1, from coordinate 15,848 downwards.
CTCTTTCAAAAGCACGATGGGATTTCCGTCCATCTGGACTGGACTCTGTTTTCATTGACTCATGGATTCTGAAGTCTATTATAAAATGCTAAGATCCAGAGTCTCATAGGAATTTTGGGTGCTAACTTGAAGTGATGTGAGATTAGTGGGAGCTGGGCGCTTGGGCAGTCCCTTAGCACCCAAATACCTCTGTGAAATTAGCATTTGCTCTTGCACTAAGCTCCCGTGAAGCTCTGAACATTTTGCAGGGTCAAATTCCTTGCTCCTACATCTCATTTTTTCACAGAACTAACGATAAGCAAAATGTTCTATGAATGACGGTCCCGTTTTAAAATGTGAAATTCACTTTTTTTGTGATTATGTAACCAAAGGTGCTAATCTAATGCAGTTAAAACATTTCTTCAGACTTTCCCAAATCATTAACTACAAGCAGTCTCCTATGTTGAGACAATACAATGTTCAATAAGAAAGATTAAGGGTAAAAAATTTAAAAAGAAATCCTGTGAAAATGACAGCTAAAAATAAACACGATTGTGCCTGCTATTAAATCAAGCACCTACTTTTTAGGAATATGCTAAGTGAATATTGAACAATCTGTTACACTTCCTGATGTTATTTCCTATGGCTCTGAACCAGCATTTCCGCCCTTATTATGAGCAATGACTACTGGAATTTTTTAGGCATGAGATTTAGGCTTCCATACAATGAATCAGAGCTCAAGTAGCATGGCAGATGAGCACACAACAGAGGTCATTACAACACCAGGTTGTCAGACAAGTTATTGCTCACAAGAATGTATTTACTGCTGCTGTAAAGGAAAATCAACATCTCTTAGCCAATTACTGTACTCTCCTTTGTGCCAATCATCATGTGCCCCTGTCTACAAGGCAGGAATGCAGAGTTCTCTGAGGTCAGACTTTGTATAGCCACTACAGGGTGGTATTCTGCCACAAAAGATACTTGAGTTTCCAAAGAAAGCCCTCCTGCTTCTGTTACAGACAGGAATACGCTCTAATTAAAACCCACAAATAATATAAGGAGGATGCTTTAGACAACAGAATTGTTTTGCAATTTATACAACTATTATAATTCTGTTTATTTTGATTATCCCTTTAATACACATATCAATGATAATTAACAATCACAACAATGTGAGAATGTGTATCGTAATTAGGGCAGCAATTAAAACAATATTTATTATCCGGTGAGATGTAGATCACTACATTCACTCTGTGCCAATTACCAAGCAATTATTTTTAATCAGTATCATACGGTATCCATGTTGACATTGTGACCTAGAAGGCAGCTTCACGAGAAAAGCTTCATACCACAGGCTCGATACCAACTTTGGATAAACAATTTCCTTTGACCTCAAGAGAGTTTAATGCCTGGACTGGCTGCTGCTGCTGCAACATCTTGTCTTATCATCATTTGAGACACATTTTTAGGGCTTAATCCAAAGCAGTGTTCTTCTCTCAGTGAGGGTGCATGCCCAGAGCATGCATGATTTTTTGTATCTCCCAGGATTGATGCTTTGGAGCTAACACCATCCCCTTCAACAAATGCTGCCTGTACCAAAATGCAGTGAATCATCCATGTAATGACGGGGCAGCACCATTTCTTTTATGTCATAGATTCATCTTTCTGAACTAATCTCTCCTTTTTGTGTATGTGTACTTAATTCTTAGTACAAAACTTAGAGGGTTTTATCCTGCTGAAAATCCTAGACAGATCTTCGAATGATCTATTTTAGTTTCTTTTGGTATTAATTTCTCTGGGCTTCTGCTGTAATACCTGGGGCCACTGCAAATATATTCCATCAGATCTGTTTTTCTGCACCACACACAAAATATAAAAAGGCTGGTGAAATTCCATTTCAGCAAAAATTCATTTTCCCATGCCATTACATGTCTGGTTTTGCAGAAGCCAGGTGCTTTGTGCAGTTTAAAAATCTGACACTCTTCAGTGGCTAGAATATATCCCAGCAAAGTTATGCAGCTGATCAAAATGCAGAGCACATACCATAGTCTGTTTGTTTGTACAAAGGAGGCTGGAAGAACTGACAGGAAAACTCAAGGAGGCTTTTCAGTCTGAAACCTGTATATACAGGAGATCAGGGGAAGTATTTGGAAATACTGTTGTTTTAAAGTGTTTGCATATACATGTAACAGTCAGCTCCAGCTTAGTATTCCTTATCTTTCAGTTTCTCAGGCTTACAGCCTGAGGGGAATTTTACATTTAAATAACATGAAAAATGCTGGCTGAACAGTGTTTCACGGTTTAGTTACATAAACATTTTCTTCAGAAACAAAGCTGGTGTATCAAGTCCTCACCCATTCCCTCCTTTCCAGAGCCTGTTGTCTTTGGCTGTTCCTTTCCGCTTCACCCATTAAGCTCCACTCCTCTTCACTTGTATCCCTACAATTGTTGGAGCATACCGATATAAGCCAGATTGCTGAAATAACTTGGATTTTGAAGTGCTCCTTTGTTTTGAAGGGTCTTTGTTTAACCCAGATCACAGAAGTGACCCAAGTTTATAGCACAACCCACAGACATTCTAACTGGTACAACAATGTGGTGCTGAAACACAGAGCAGTGGGAGGAACAAGCAGCTGAGGAGAGGAGAAAATGGGGTGAGAAGTTTCTGAACTAATTACTTGCTAGAGGGAATGTGTTGAGCTACAGTTTCAGACTTATCAACTTATCACCAACAAAGTAAGTTTAGTAACTGTGACTCACCAGTTACAGGGTTTTCTTGCAACATCTTTTTCTCTCTGGCTTTTCCAGAGAACTGGAATTTTAAAAAAGGCTTTGAGCTTTATCTAAGGGGAAATTAATCAGATCTGAAAGAGAATATCCCAGAAAAACAAACACAACACTTTTCTTCAAAGCTTGAAAATGTAAACAAGAAATTGGAACAAAAATCTGTTCTTTTCAGCTTCTGAGAGGAAAAAAACTCAAGTATTTTTAAAATCACATTTAACTTTTATCTCTTTGATATCTACAGAGTTGCCACTCCCTTTGGTGGTTTTGAGAGAGCATCAAAGCTGGTTAAATTCAAGGTACCAGATTATAATATGCTGATGCTGAACGATCCCAGATTCATGATCCTTGCAAACCCTCTTGCTGCCAGAAGATCCTTCAACAGGACTCCCAAAGGATGGACATCTGAGAATATCCCTGTGGTGTTCATCCAGCCTGCAGAATCCAACACCGTTCCAGAGACAGAGGACCTGTGAGAGGGGCTGCATTCTACATGTGACAGCTGCACATCTGTGTATTTTTGGTCCAAATATTACTAAAGGCTACTGACAAAATTTGTCCTTGGAAGCTGGAGTATAAGTAATAATGTGGGATGCAGTGTCTCTTTCCTGGCACCCAGTTTCATCTGTAAACATGAGCTAAATAAAGTGACTTGGAAAATATGACAGTGATATTTTCTATTTGTGTTTCTGAAATCTTTGCATGTCATTTAAGAACAAGTGTACCAAGAAAAAAGAAGTGACACTACTCTCAAGGGACTTGATAGGTACGGTAATTTAGGGAAAACAACCAAGCAAACTCTGCACTCAATGCACCCCAAGTCCTGCCTGCTCAAGATGAGCTCTGACAAATCAACCTTCTTCCCAAACCCTGCCTTTGGCCCAAGGTAAGAATTGTGTCATTACATCAGTGACATCAAGTTCAGGCCATTTTCCTCCTTTCTGACTCTTCCTCAGCTGTTATGATGCACATCACTGCCTGTGTCACCTGGATTTGTTTACACAAAACTCAGTAAATTTGGCAATGACAAGGATTACATACTGGGATGAAAAAGTACAGAGGTATTTCCTGGATGTCTAGAATGTTTGTATTATTCACAGCTAAAAAGCCCAGCAATGACTGGTTATGTCAAGCATACAAAAATAGTATCACCAAGCTCTGTTACCACAAATGCCTTTCTTACAAGAAAGAAATTTCATAGATCTTTTCCCCTACATCTATACTGGGACTTACAGCACAAGAGTCCTTGCTCTTGATATACTGATAAGGTCTGATATTTCCTAAATATCACTGTATGTGTTTTTCAAATGTCATTTCAAGGCAGGTAGCTGGTAAAGAGAATTTTGTCATCCGTTTCCTTTCATTTACTATGTCACTTGATTTCCACAAAAAAATGTACAAGTCCTGAAAAAATTTAGGAAATAAAGAAATAAATTAAAAAAAAGAAATCCACCTCATTGACTGAGAACACCTTCCTAGCAAGGGATCAGTTTGGGGATCTTAACTATGCACATTGTACAACCATGAAAAGGACAATGGCAAAACCACAAATTCTTCAAAGTTAAAGATGCAAGACTAAAGAAAAAATCTATGGTGAGGTGTAATGCAAACAAGGTCTGAGGAATTAGTATTTTATGAGCATTCATAAGGCTGTTTGAAGAGAAATATGAGAAAACTACACAGAGAAAATACACAGTGAGGACTGTGAAGAAGGGACACGTCATTTTTACTGTATTCTCTGTTAAAACAACCTATACATGCAGAGCATGCCACCCTGTTTCTTACACAGCACACATAATAGCAACTTTAGTTCCCTATTTATCTGTGGATCCACTGGAGCAGAAGGGGCTCAGGAGGCCACAGATGTTTGAGAGGCGCTGACCCTGCTATGGACATGTTCAGCTGATGGTCTGAGCAGCAGAAATCCCCGGCAGCCCTCACGTTCTGTCTGAGACTCCTGTAAGGGAGCCCCGTCACCGCCGAAGCGGGAGCTGCGATTCCCCTCTCAGCTCAGTATTAGCCGCAGAACAGGAGCCCTGTGCCTGCTGTCCCAGCCCTGCCCCCAGAGAGCCCCGAGCCCACCAGCCCACGGCAGCCCAGCCGGCGGGGAAGAGCCTGCAGCCGCACCGCTCAACCTTCCCGTACCGAGGGGCTTGTGCCAAACCACCTGCTGGGGAGAGGCCACGCTAAACTCCCGAACCGTGCCTGGGAAGGGTTTGGGAGAGTGCTAATGGGCAGAGAGAGGGCTGTGCAATGTGCGAAGCATTCAACAGCACGCAGGAGCCAGTGCCAGTGTCCAGGAATGTTCCCTGGCTGCATCAGCCTGGATGGAGCCTCACTGTGCAAGTCCCACTGCAATAAACAAATCCCTCGGCCAAAACTCAACTCGTTTGCCACAAAGGAACAGCTCTCGGTAAGACTGGGAATTCAGAAGTCCACTGTTAACTTCATTGGGTTTTAGGACCTGCATTTATTTCTTCAGACTGTTGTATTGCACTTGAAATGTATCCTATAACTAAAGGAAAGCTGCAGGGGGGCTTCTAAAGGCTCCTTTTAGCTGTGACAGATACAGCTGCAAGGAGAGCTTGAATGAGAACACACACAGGTAACAGATTTACACAAACAGAACCAAGCAGGAGTTTATAAACATTTCAGGAAATGTGCTTTTAACATCATGTACATTTTATCACAAGACGCTCCTATTTGCTTCAAAAAGAGAAAGGCACTGAAGGGGATGGTGAGGAGGCAGATGTATGGTGAGAAAAAATATACAATAAGAATGCTTAAAAGTCTTAGTTCCCAAAGGGGTTTTTTGCCTCATTTTTATTTACATTAAGGTACCCATCGCAGCAGTATGAAGGGAACTCAAAAATTCATTTAAACATTTTCACTAAAAATGTGTTGAATTGAGAAAACAGATTTGCCATTTCTGTCTATACAAAATACCCTATGATCACAGTACGTAAAAAATAAAAAAGAGATGTATGCTTCTAACTAGCTCCTCTGACTAGGAGGAATTTTTAAAACATATGAACCTTAAACCTTTTTTGACATGAAAAGTCAGGGTTCATGGTACTGTCTGCTCTGGAGAAAAAAAAAAATTAACTGCATGCTCCCTTCTTAGAAGTCTGAAATATGTCAGCATGTCTTGGCTGCTTCCAGACCTGCATGATCCATACAACTGACATTTGTGGAAATAAATTATTATTCTATTGTCTCAAAGTATCCCTGTGTTTAAATTAATTTAATACACATTGTCTCAATCAGAAGCAGGAAAAACACACTGGAGACAGAATTCTACTCCCAGTGAAATCAAACAAAGGTTTTGGCACTGCCCTCTGTGCAGACAGAACTTCCACATGGTATTTATTTCATCACAAACATGTATTGGTAATCAGAAATTATACTATGTGTTCAGCATCAGAATGTATATTTTGGATTACAGAGCTGGGCTACCAGCTATGTAGGTAGTTTGTTTTGCATTTTCCATATGGTGAAGTGCTAACAACCCTAATCATGCCTTAGGAATACTCTGGGAAACTGCATGGAAATGTAGGGGGAAATGAGCCCACATCTCATTAGATCTCTTTTAAATAAAATGTGATAAAATGTACCTGATGATAAAATTATTTTCAGACCAGACATGAATAATCTGCACTCTACCTCAGCTCTTAGATGGCCTTTCTAACCAGCACAAAATATTCTGGGCAGCACCTAAACCAAGAGGATAAAACAGACTTCCTGAAATACATTAAGACTGTGGAGCATAAATCCCTATATATGTTAGATCAGAATTTCTCATTGTGAGGCCCATAAATTATAAGCAGACTAGACAGAAACACCAGAGAAGATTCCTGTAAGGCTGACAAGTCACGTAGCACTGGCTCCTTCATTATTCCCAGAGGCTACATACTGTTCAAAACCAAATAAAAAGTGATCTAAATGATTTATAAATAGTGTGCTTGCCACAGAGCTGTTATGTAACTGGGTGTTAGAATATAGATTATAAAAAACAGTTACAAAATGCAGTCAGCATACTGATAGGTTCAAGAAACAAAAAATTGCATATAAAATACTCTTACTAAAAGGAAATTAAAAAGCCACTGAAAGGGTGAAATTCTTTCAAGGAAAGAATGCATTATTTTAAACAGCCTATAGACTAAGTGTTCAGAGCAAGCAAAAACTACTACAGAGCTCGAACCCTTTTCTCCAAAAAGAAAAAGAAGTTATCATGGTTTAAGAGTATAATAGAGGAGACTCAGAAGACAAAAAGACAAATAAAACTTTACTGCAAGGACACAGTAATTAAACTATCTCAACACAAATAAAGGAAGTTATGACAGAGGTCTCCACAAATGGTATGGAAAAGATGATGAGGGAACAATAGCACAGGAACAAACTGACTCTTAATAAAATGGTAAGGAACCAACTTTAAAATTAACGGAATAAATATTTTTTCAAGAAATGCCTGGTTGTGGAACCTGGTGCTATAAGATGCTATGGGTCAAAAACTATTAATAACTTCAAAACAGGATAAACAACTTCATCGTGGTAACTATGCTTATTATGGATAATGGCTACTGTGGGATCTGCACCGGGAACATAGGAAGTGTGTGAGAAAGATCACCCCACATTTACCCCATTTCTTTCTATAAATACCTTCTACTGGGCACTATCAAAGATCTGGGAAAGAAGGATTTGCCAGTTGTATGAAATACCTTCTGCCTCCCCAAAGCCATGTAGAAGCACCATGACAATTCTAGCACGTGCCATTAGCACCGATGTTCCTTAATTTACGTCAGAATATCCATTAGGGGAGCAGTGAGAGCAAAGTCAATTCCCACATGGGAATGGGGACATTTGAATGTAAGCTGGAACCAGAGAGACAGGGTTAACTTAAACCTCCCACACAGCATATGGGCACTGCAGGGAACACAAAAGCCTGACCTCAGCTATAGCTTTGGCAAGACTCTTGATCCTATACAGAGAGCTCAGGTTAGGACACAACATAGAAAACTTGTTCCTCAGCTTTCCCTTTAATAAAATAGAAATAGTAATGCAGGCTGTATAAACCTTTCTTTTTATTATTATATGTTTGGGGGTTGAGGTTTTGGTTTTTTGCTTTGGGCTTTGGGATTTTTTTAATTTGTTTTGGTTTGGATTTTTTGGTTTTTTTCATATCAAAGAATGAATTTCATTGTAAAAATAAAGGAAGAAAAAAATAGCCTTACATGAGTACATACATCATATTCCTGGCTATGGTGTATAATGAATGCAAGAAGCATTAGAGGTAGAATAACATTCTACTTTCATTTTACCTGAAATACTGGATTTCATTCTACAATGGGCAGACTCTAACTAATAAAAGTATCAACAAATTAGTATTGGATATTTTTAAAATAAAGATGTAACTTTAGCTGTTAAAAAGTCCAAATAACTTCTCTTACTGTTATTTTTGGACAAAACTATAAACTAAATTCAGGATGAATTCACAAGCCTTTTGTTTTCAGATGGAAATTGGATTTCCTGAAAACAGACTATTCATCCAAAATACCTGGCCCAGAACTTGCAATATTTTTCTACTGCACAAAGACACTGTGAGACAAAGTTAAATAACACTTGCAAGAGGCAGTGTATTTATAAATCACTGTAAGAGTGAAAATAAGCCCTGGTATTGTGAGCCAACTATTCTTTCAAAAGCAAATGGAGATTAAAATACTCGATGGTGTTTGTACAAAGAACAGCTTGAACTTTGCCAGTTCAGAGCTGGCTGTACTCATTAGCACAGGAATGCCCTCAGGCTACTTTGCATGGAAGGTATAACGTAGAACTGGATTTCTCTAGAGTTCTGAAGGACGTATGGAGACTCGTCTTCCAAAAGAAAAAAAAATAAAGTAAAAAGTTTCAAATCTTGAGGAGACCCTGGGTGCCAGGAGGCTGGCCATACCCAGTCCCCACAGTGGGAAAGCTGGCAGCCATGCAGAAGTCCAGTGTATCATTCCACCTCCTTCTCCTTTGAGAAGGTTCTCTGCAGAGCCAAGTTCATCTAGGCAAATACTAACTTGAAACAGTAGTTACTGTGATCATTACCCTCCAGACTACTGACAGATGACTATGCAAGATAACTGCAAATGATTATAAACAAACATTTGAGGCATGACAGGCTCTTCCTAGGCTGGCCTACTGTACGTCAAGGAGCCAAAAGTAAGGCTCAATTCCGGCAGCGAATTCCAGCACTATGTCATTCCTCAAGTCCTTAATGAGAACATTTTGACTATTTGCTGGCAAGGGTGAAAATAAGAACATGCTGTACAAAAAGGAAGGAAAAGAGCAAGCTGAACTAAAATGGAAGTGTGTATTTCCTATCCGGGTTTTGCAGTGATGCAAATCCATTTCATTAATGTCTCGTTGTTGAAAAGGAAGAGATACCACACACAGCTGAAAATGAAAAGTCCCCTCATATTTAATGATGTCACTTTGTCATTCATTCAGATGTGGCTTACAAAATAGGCAGAAAGAAAGGAAAATGTGGAAATGGGAAACATTAGTGGAAAGGAAACAGTAAAGCAGACCTGCAGCTCTAGGGTTCTGTGAGATGGAGACAGTGCTCTTCTAGAATGTGTTCCATGCACAAGCCATTTTCTCTTAGCAATGTTTTGACACCTCAACAGTTAAAAAATTTCCTCTCATTTTCAATCTAAATTTGGTCATATTCATCTTGATTTTTTTTTTTTTTAACTAATACATGCTTCCTTTCCTGTCACATTGCTTCAACTGGTATATTCAAAGACTGTAAGGTCTTTAATGCTTCACTTGTCCAGACTAAAAAATTCAAGTCCTTTTAGTCTCTTGTCCACTCCTCTCATTTAGTAGGGATTTAAAACACATTTTTACAACTCTTCTAAATTCAATTTCTTGCATGTGGATTTCCAGATCTGTTCTGTTCTAAGGTCTCACTGACTACATGTACAACACGTGGCATTAGTACTGCTTATCTGTACAAGTACAGGGCTAAAATGATTTGTGACTGGATTCACATTTTCCACAGTAGCATCAAATCAGTGACTCACAGCCACTCTGTCTTTGGCTTGCACATCCATGTCTTTAAAATTCCCTCATCTTCCATCCAACAAGCTCTGAGCTTTTGTCAGGGAGCCTTTCCCATTAGGCTCTAACACATGACCTTGTACTTTATATTGTATCCCATTTTTTTTTTCTCTACTCCTCAAGCTCATCCAATTAGTTGGGTACAACATCACCCTACAGGGACTGTTTCCCAACTTTGTGATGTCAACAGAGCTTATTAGCAAGTTCTAGTTTTTCTGCCAGGATTACTAATGAAAAATTAAACAATACGAGTTTCAATATCAGTTTTTGGACAGAGCTCCAACAATTCCCCCCTGCCATTAAGTGTAACATATTGCCACGTTTTCCTCTGGGCTATTTCTTTGCCCATCTGACACTTACCTTAGAAATTCCCCTTTTCTTCAATGTATCTAGAAAAGAAGTTACTGTATCATAGAAAGAAAACAGGCAAGTCTGGCAAGATCTGTCTATGGAAAAAAAAAAAAAAAGTTTTATCCCATTTACTTCTACATTTTTTTTTCCCCAAGAAATCACCATAATCTTTAAATACTGTATTTTAACCCTGTTATATTTTACTTGGCTATAGACTGAGGTGCATGTGGAAGGGACTCAACTCCTGTATTTTAAATCAAATAATGCTCAGTTTCTTACTCAGGACAAAACCCAAAACATTTTTAGCATTCTATTATCTGAAGTATTTCATTTTTATTTTTAATGAGACAGAATATATACTATGTAATGTCAGCCACTATATTACTTCTAATTTTATACTCACTTAATTCCTCTCTTGTTTTCATTTTACTTCATGTTGGGTTTCACCCTGAAAGTTCAATTCAACTACAGGAGTTGTCTGTATGAATCAGACATCTCTTTCTTTTCTTTTTCTGTTGCAGACATCCATTCTTATCGATTTACATGCTAGGAGGAAACAATAAATGAGACCTGGAAACTTGAAAGGATTGTTGAAGACTGATGCAACACAAAGATCATCATAAAAACTTTATTTTTTCAAGAGCATGAGGACAATTTTAAACAGTTGTCAGATACATACAGCACGCACAGAATTTTCTTATACTTCGACTGTTTCAGCAACTAACTTTAAAAGCAGAATTGCCTAAAACAGGAAAGGATTTCAATTGCATTGTTGTTCCACAGAAGTAGATTATTGGACTGGAAATTGGATTATCCTAGAGGAAAAATATTCAGTTGCAAGACTTACGCAACCCCCACCCTTTTCCTTGTTCCTACAGAATGAAAAAAAATTAAGAACACAGAGACCTTGTTCCAGGTCCATTATCATCAAAAGGTCTGGAGAAGAATGCAAACCAATGTTTCTGTTTCTCAGGGTGACATTTCAGATGAAATTCAATGAAACTGCTTTTGCCACCCCACTGAACATTGTAGCCCTTGAAAGCTACCAGGAAAAATTGTCTGGTCAGGCTAAGGTACAGAGAATAAGAGCAAAATACCTTGTGTTTACTCCTGCACCTACAGGAAGAAAAGCTTAAAGAAGATGGCTGTGCCCTATGAAAGTGTCCACAGCTATCTGAGAGGAGGAAAAAGAACAAACTTGACCAGAAAAGCTAGGCAGTTTTTCTAATCTCAGCTAAAATAAACCACCACTTAACACTCTCACTGCTTCTGAAGCCTCCCTTAGACCTTTTAAGATGAAAAAAGGCAGTGATGGTTTTTTTCAGACAGGATCCATTTTCTCCTTCTTTCATTCATGCCTTCTGATGTCCTCAATTTACATGTATAAATTTTAGGCTCTGTGCAGGATGTGGGAATGAGATCAATCAGATGAGTAAGCTTCATGTGACTGCTTGCTACAGACTACACGAGGAAAACACTGCTGGAGTGTGTTTAAAAGAAAGGTTGTGGGAATAAGGTGCCCATGGCAGGGAAGATTTGAGCACTGGAATGGAGTTAGCTACAGTTCCCCGTAAGAACACACATCCTCATGTAGCACACTGCAAGATGAGGATATATTTTTCATTTGTTCTGCTCTTGTCTTGGATCTTTTTGTGGCAGTACAGCTGAGCATACAGCCTAGAGAACTTGGGCTAAAGTGTTGTTGGGGCTTCCCTTCAGAACCCACAGCAAATGCATATGATTGCTATTTGATGTCACAAATAATAAAAATACTATTTACCTTTTCTCTGGCTCTTCTCCACCTTTATGGCACTCCATCCTACCAGGGTGTTTTCCTCAACTCTTGCAGAATGATGCAGAGCACTGACTGAATCACTCAGTGAGAAAGCCCTACTCCTGAAGACAAGCAACTGCAAGAACATCTTGGAATTTGAAAGATTTTTTCCTCCTCTCCAGGCAGAACTGGTTAAACATATGATCTGACAATACCCCAAAGGCTTAGAGAATGTGGAAAAATCACATATTCTGAAGTAACCCTTACCTTACTTTGGGAAACTTCATCTGCTACAGCCTGTGCAGAATAGGGCCCAGTGTCCCTGGAATCTTTCAAATTACATTTTCTTCTGGAAGAATGATTCTCTTTATCCTTCTTTCTTCTGAGAAGGGTAGCACAGCCTCAAACATTCTCTTCAGAGCTCAGTAATTACTTCACAACAACACGATAGCAGCTCCCATTCACTGGAATTAAACATGTTTTTCAATTAAAATGGCATTATCTCATAAGTGTCTCAAAGTCAATGCTAAATGGTACTTGAGCACATAAAAATTGTTTATGACAGGCCAGTAAAACAGACTGGATCATAACAGGCAGTGCNCAATGCTAAATGGTACTTGAGCACATAAAAATTGCTTATGACCAGTAAAACAGACTGGATCCTAACAGGCAGTGTTGTGCTGAATTAAATGCAGTGCAAACACTTAAAAAGAGAGATGTAACTAATAAAGCACACCTTAAATTCTGCATTGGCTTGTGCAATTTTCTGCCTCAGACCTTACACATTATTTGCCAATTTACTTTTTGCAAAATACTCCAGTAAGTACAGACACAGCTCCTGTTAAGTACACAAAGTCGATTTCACATGATTAACAGCTCATGAAGAAGGAGAAAGATCCATGCAGAATATAAGAGCAACAATGACAAAATCAATGACTCAATAAGCCATTGCTTAATTATTTTTCAAAACACCCCACAAACTTTAGTATTCTACCCCTCTGAGAAGAATTAGAGCAGGCATAATTTTTGATGAACTATTTGAACATGGAGAGGGTAACAGTTGATTGAAAAGGTTGTTGTAAAAATGTTCCAAGCATTAAGAAGAAATACATAAGAAACTAGAGAACAGGTGTTCCAGTACAGCTACACGTACGAAAATGGTTGTTAAAAATGCATATTAAAAAAACAAAAACAAAAACAAAACCAAACCCACAATATAATTATTTCAGAGGAAGAAGTCAGAATTTATTTACAGAACAGCCATTGGCAACAAGATTAGAGATGACCCTGGAACAGGAAAATTGTAACACCAAAATAAACCCTTGTGTGTATCTGTAAAATACAGATTTGTAGCTCAACCATTGATGAAAATGACGTGCGACACCTGCAGCACTGAGGAAAAATATTTAATGCAATTACCTTTGAAGGTTTTGATGTCTCCTGACTATGTTAAGGCTTTTCTTTTGGCATGTAGCTATGCATAAATGTGATTTACCCTGGAATGGAGGTGTGCAAACCCCCAATGCCCTGGATGTGCTTGAGGATCTGGCTAAGTTCTGTCTCCTTTCCCTCCCAGCTGGTGTTTTGTGTCACATCCCGAGCCCACCTCCTTCAACCCCTCCCCTCCAAGTTTAGCACCTCTTCAGCTCTCCAGTGTAACAATCTATTTACCAATAACACCAAAGTGTGCTCATAAACCCACAGAAATATTCTTCTGTATCATGCCCAGCACATATCCTGCACAGCCACAAACAGCAGCAGGAAATCATTTGCCCTGCTAGCATTGTTTTGTACATGCACCATTTATTCTAATTTTAAAATTCTTCTGCTGCCTCATTTAGGGCTTCCTGTGCTGCACCTGTGTCCCTCTGAGCCTGAACTGTGTGTGGAAGGCTCTGTTGAGATTCACTGCTAGAGAATCTTAAAATATCCTATAATTAAAGCTCACAGACCACACTCACTCCAAGAGGAAAAAAAAAAGCAACAGAAGAAACCAATATAAATCCCAAGGGACTTCCAAAGATTAGTGGTGAAAAACAAATCCGTGCTGAGGAAAGGGTAGAGGCAAACATGGAAAGCAGAGTTCAGGGAAAGCAAAAATATCAAAATGAGGTCATAATCAGAATGAGGTCATAATCCCACTTTGGGACACACAGATGCCTTTGCTTGACTGGCTTTGCAAAGAAGTAATGCAGGGATCATGAACTGAACTGACACTACCCAAAACAACAAGCAGAATGCTTTTTATAAGTGTACAATAACCAGATGCAAGAACACAAAATTAGATTTTTAATTGCCATGCTAACACACTGACTTTCAACATGTTTTTACTCTTAAATTTCTAGTGAGAACCTCTTAATAAACAGCTAAGAAAGAACTACATAAAAAAGTAGAGCCAGGATACTGTATGAGTCTTAGAATAATGGATCAGATATTCAAGTCCCTTAAAAAAAATCACAAATTCTAGGAAAATTTTAAGAAAGCAAGAGACAAGCAAATATGGTATCTGTTAAAAATTAAAAAGCATCTAATGCTAAAATTAAAAACATCCTAACGCCTCAAGAAAAAAATATTTCATACAAGTAATTCCAGTTTGTGAACATGACCCCACAAATCACTGAAATACGTGTCTTTCTGTCTATCCATCTATTCATCTATCTATCCATCTATCCATCTATCTATATCTATCTATCTATCTCTAGATATGCAAGACAAAAGTCTGGCAAATGTAATGAAAATCTTGCCAAAGAATCAACAAATCAAAAAGCTGTTGAAAAACATCGGAGAGTGAGCCTGCTAAACTCACTTTGCTAGTGGGCTTTTACACTAGCAATATAATAAAAGAAACAGTAGCAATAGGTAATCTGAGGAAAATCTATCCACTAAAAAAATGGATATAAGAGCAATAAAAATGTCGTATTTAAGGTAGTGAGCTAATTTGATGCAGTGCCTTGTATTCCACATAGGCATTTTGCAATGTGGATGACCTAAAGTAGATGCAGAAAGAGAACTTCACAGGGAAATTATTTTATTCACTATTGCAGAAGGTGCAGTTGGAAAACTGAACATGCTCTTAGGCACAGAATCACTTTTCCATTCCTAGAAGGCTATCAGAAGGGCAACTGGAAGAGAAAAATTTCAAGTTGTATCCAAGGATTGATGTTGGGTGTGGTAGCACCTAAAATATCATTGCTAATCTAGAAATGAAATGTGTTAGTGAAATCTACATGTTTATCCAGGAAAAAGATCATAACAGTGGATTTTAAAAGCCACTTGAGCAACTAGAAATATAAGCATTTGTGGATACGGAATTCCTATCTCAAATAGCAAAAGGAAACACCACTCCCCGGCCAACATAATAGAGCAGATAAAAATCAGAGGGAACACAACTTTGGGGCAGTGATTCTAGGGCAGGTGACAGATAAAACAATCATCACACAGGATCTTTCTGGGCCGCATGGAAGTCCAATGCAAACTCTGAGGTGGACGTACACTTGTCTGGGGTTTGGCTCACATGCCGCTCTGTGGCAGTGCTATTCTATGGGCATCTCAAGGAAAGCCAACGTGCACAGCCAGATATCGTGGAACGAGAACTGGAAAACAATTGCTGGAAAAAACAAGCGCCGCCGCGCTCATTTTAACGGGTGTTTAACTCCAAACCTGAACACCTGAGGGGCGCCCGCTGCGCCCTTTAAACAGAGGATGGCTGTGCCCTCCTCGAACCGTGGCCAGGCGGGGAGGGAGAGGCGGGGTTGTGGTAGCCCCTTACCTCGCCCCGGCTCGCCCCGCACTGCGGGCAGGACGTGTGATCCCGGCCCCGCTCCCGCCCCATCGCCTCAGGCGGCCCCCGGCC
>VXBB01000324.1:10237-42821 GCA_013399915.1 Illadopsis cleaveri | reverse complement strand
AAAAGAGAAGGCTCTGGGGAGATATCACTGCAGCCTTTCAGTACTCCAAGAGGGCTTATAAAATAGAGGCAGAACAACTTTATCATAGGCAGGTAGTGACAGGACAAGGGCAACAGATTTAAACTAAGAGAGGAGAGATTTAGATTAGATGTTAGGCAGAAATTCTTTGCTCTGAGGCTCGTGAGGCACTGGCACAGGTTGTAGAAAGAAGCTGTGGGTATAGCTTCAACAACCTCGGAAATGTTCAAGGTCAGGCTGCACGGAGCTCAGAGCCATCTGGTTCAGTGGAAGGAGTCCCTGTCCATGGCAGGGGAGCTGGAACTGGATGATCTCTAAGGCCTCTCCCAATTTAACCCGCTCTGTGGTTCCAGGAATTCAAGCACTTTGAGTGCTTAGGCTCTCAGTCACACACTCCAGGCTGGTGTTTTCTGTTTCGGCAGAATTCAGAGGTACTTCATTGCATTAAGTTAAAACCTTCAAATCTTGTATTTCTGCAGTTGTTGATATTTACATATGCATTATTCTGGTCAATATGGTAGTATTTTTTCATACCAATTTGTTAAGGCACTTCAGAATTTCAGTCCTGTCTTCAGCATTTTCAGGCTTTATTCAAGATAACCTAAGTTTAATCCACTGGAGCAATATGTCTAAAACATCTAAGTACAGCAGCAAGACCATATACTGTGACACTGAAGTGGTAAGAAGTAATGGCAGAAGCGCATCCATAGATCTGTTTGTCCTACCACAGCTAAAACCCAGATCTTAAACGCTAGGTTTAGAATTCAAGGCATGGACAGCCTCTTCACATCTTTCACCTGAATTTCATTTTGAAGCCAATGACTTTAAAGAAAGTTTGCTCTGGTTAAATATGCAAAGGTATATTTTACACTAAAAACTCTTATTCTCTCACAGTTGCAACTGAGGTGTAAATCCTTTGAAGAATGAATGTGTTCAACATTTGTCCAAAAATTAGGACAAATTCAGTAAACTGGAAAAAATAGAGACCATTCACAGGCATTGGATTATTTATTAAGAGATTGTTTAATTTACCAAGCAGGAGTGGGTAAGTCCTCTACCCAAGACTCACTAAGTAAGAAAATACACAGAATGGTTTAAGAACAAAAAGCTATAAGCAGGAACCACATGCATTCAGATCAGAAGAAGGATAGAGATTTTTGAAGAGCAGGAGTGGTGTTCATCTGTGGAACAAACATTGAGGGCACCAGCAAGGCAGGCCCTGTTCTTTCAGTGTCTCCAAACCAAAACCAGATGCCTGTTACAGCATGAGCTTTAGTCATGTGTAAACTACAGGGCTCCATAAAGGCTCAGAAACCTGCCTGTGTCAGAAGTCAAACTAGGAAATCTAGGTTTTCTTCTAGCTTTAAACTCTCTGAATAGACCTGGGAAAACAGCTCTGCCCAAACAGCCATCTGTCTGGCACAGTTCAGCTGAGAAACATTCTCGTACACAGAAAAAATCGTCCAGATAAATAGAACAAGTTATCAAAGAAAAAATG
This sequence comes from Illadopsis cleaveri, assembly GCA_013399915.1. Taxonomy (NCBI): domain Eukaryota; kingdom Metazoa; phylum Chordata; class Aves; order Passeriformes; family Timaliidae; genus Illadopsis; species Illadopsis cleaveri. The sequence goes on along the minus strand of VXBB01000324.1, from coordinate 41,305 downwards.
TTTTTAGAGAGAGACATGAGGGTAGAAATTATGTGGCAGACAAAAGTAGTAAGTAATCACGTGTAAAATGTTAATTGCATGTATATTTATGTACCTAGTAAAACAGAAGGAAATTCCACAATAAGTTAAAAGAATAAATGTAACATTTAAAAAAAAAGGGTAGTTTAAATTGCAAGTGAAAGAGCAATGGAAGCAAGAGTAAGAGAGGGAAATTAAATTGATAAATGAGATAAAAACTACTGGGTTGAACAAACAGAAGAAACACAGGTTGTTCACAGCACAGTTACCCCAACCATTTTGTACTCCGACTGCCCCTGGGAGTGACTGCAGTTTACTGGTGCAGTTTTTCAATCACTTCTACACACTAAAACACATGAGACATCACACTTTTAAAAGGGCTCTGAATTCTTCTCTGCTGCAGTACCAACAACAATGTAACTTCACTGGATTCTAAACCACACCTTGAAATGTCCAGCTCAGATACTGCTACTTTTTGTTTGAGCTTGTTGCATTCGGGGAGACCAGCAAAGCCCAGACAGAGGCTGATTTTGCAACTAACAAAAGCATTACACTGCAGCAGGACTTAGGGCACTGCATGTATTAATAAACTCAGCCCAGACATGCTATTTTCTGTATGCAGCTGGTGTTGTTTCTCACAGACTTTTTCACAGTCCATCTCTTCCACTCCTTCTACGTCCAGTGGAATAACCTATCTGGTGTACATGGAGTCATGTGATTAAAATGTTTCTTAAACACTGAAAAGAAGGCACTCAGGAATGGCAGCCTGACAAACAAAGCCAGGCAAGGTCTGCACTCCTGCTTGTGGCTGACCACAGTGTAAGATTTAAATATCTGTACTTGCTGTGTTAATACATCAGGACAACTTGTGGATCACTGTTGTTGTAAGATTAATCTTTCTTCCCACCAATAAATAAAAGGCCTTACTCATTTTTAAACAATAATTTCTCATATTCAAAATTAGCAGTGCTTAGCCACCTTTTGAGAATTCACTCTTTAGTTAAAAGCTAGCATCACGAGAAGTTGTATTGTTAAAGAAAAGAAGAAACTTTTAAAAACTTATTTTAACTACTTCAAGATAGCTATTTTACAGAAAGGGTTTGGTCTTTAAGTTGATAAGATTAAGCCACCAAGTAAAGAGATGATATCATGTTGCTTTACACTGAATTACTAATTCATCAGTGGCAAATAGCAATGGTGTTTGTTTCCTTACCTCCTGTGTGCCTGCCTCCGGGTCTGTCATTCCAATCACAGAGAAATCCCCATATCTGTCTCCATTGGCATCAATGGACACCTGCCCTGCAATGCCTAAAGAATGGCATGTGAGGAATCAGAAGATTAATTAGTTAAAATACTGAGCCTTTCCAAGCAAAACATGAAAACAGTGGACAGGTTTTTACAGACTGATATGACAGGAAATCTCATCAGTCTCCCTGCATTTTTGTTGGCATTCCAGAAGAAATTGTAATTTCATCTCAGTGTCTGCATTCCTGAATTCTTAACATTTCTCCTTTTTAAATATTAAACGTGTGAGACTGGAGAATACGTGAGAAAAATCTAATCCAAAAACCAGCATGGAAGACTAAAACACAAATATATTTAACGTGAATTATTTACAGAGAGCCTAATCCTGAAATATCTGACGATGCCTCAATAAAGAGAGTCCAGCTCATGTGCTACAGAAGACACAGAGGTAGAGACCTAGATCCCACAGGCTGAAGGAGCTGCTGCACCCATACAACCAGTCCAATGTTATATCCACCTAATGGGATACTGGAGATGGCACAGGCAAGGGGCACCATGTGCACTACATATGCATTAAGCCTTGCATTCACCTACATAAGATTAACTATGTAATACGTGCAGTTTGGTTTACATTCTTAGAGCCCCATTCCACTTCCTTGATTTACAATTTCTAGAAAACTCCAGGGAAACTTGGACTCATTGATTCATAGGATATCTCAAGTTTGAAGGGGCTTTGGAGATCTTGAGCCCAATCTCCAGCTCAGAGCAGCATCAGCCAGGAGGATGCTCAAGGTTTAATCTGCTCTCCAAAATCCACAGGGATGGAAACTGCACAGCCTCACTGGGGCAACTTGTTTGATCTGTTATGGGAAATGAACACATCCTTGGAATCAATCTAAACCCCTCCCTTAAATGTATGTCCTTGGGTACAAAAAGCTTGGCTTCAAATCCTCAAGGTGTAAGTCAAACAGGTTCTTAAAATCCATCAAACAGTATTAATTAATTATGGTGAAAACCTCTTAAGACTGCTGATACACTTTTTCACCTCAGATACTCTCAAATGCGATCCTCCACTGCCTGACACCAAAACCAGCCATTTACACCTGTGCGAGACAAACAGGCATCATTGTACATCCATGTTACACCAAATACATGCCTAGACAAGGCACAAAGCCATGGAGATTCAGGCTCTCAGTGACAGTCAGTCAGAAAAGACAGGTCAGATATTCAGAGCATAAATTTCCCCCAACGTTCCTGGTGATAGTGAGCATACAACAGACTTAACACACCTCCACTTATTCTGTATCTGTTCAGATTTAGTGATGTCAGGAATATTTCAGCTTGCTGTGGTTTTCAAAATAAGTAGTGGTAATCAAAGATTATTGTCAAGCATCTATTTCATTATAACAACACAGTAATCAAGCAGTTGTCAATTCAATTACTGCAAGGAAATCAAATGTCTGTAATAACCACTTGGCTGTGAGACACTGAAAGAAGAGCCCACTCTGAAGAACTGTGATGTCCCTGCTTACACATCAATTTGGATTCTGGATCTGACACGAGGTGCTAATTGGAATAGACGCTTTTGTTACCTAAGAAAACCAAAACTCAGTTTTTGCGAACCGGTACTGAAATTGAAGCTTGAAGTTCCTATGGGATTTTTTTTTTTTCAGCAGTGAAGACTATGTTTTCAATTTTTCATCTGAATCAAAAATAGGAATTTGAAAAGTTGACATTTCTTGCAATTTCCTTAAGAACCAGAGATAGGAAAATTTGAAACAATCTTAATGAAGAATTGCATTTTGCTACATTTTCAGAGGAAATGCCAATGAATAACAAATATTCTCCACCAGATGTGCCCTGAAGTTATACCATGCTCTCTTTAACAACCCAATCACTAAGAAATCCTTTGATCACCTCATCCTTATCCTTTCCTAAGCCCATACTGTCTGTGCAGCTGTCGCAGGCAGATGGAATTCTGCAGGAAGCAGCATCTACATTCTGTTGGGAGTCCTGATAAGTCAGAGCAGGCTGTAAAATGAGGTGCCAAGACAATCAGATATCTACACGTCAGAAGTTAAATTAATGTCATTAGTGAAACTGGAGTTCTCATTATCAAGGCCAGCAAAAGTGAAAGGGAATTACAAAGCTTCAGTCCTGCAGCAGAACCTGATGGGTGTGCATGAACCATGCTCTGTGATGCTGCACCCATTGCAGAGGGGCTCACGGGCAGAATAAAGGGATGTGATCTTCCTTAAGGAACTGGATTGCAAGACATGGAGTTAAAGATCTCTTTCAAAATCTATTTTATGTCCGGCAAAGTACTGCCACAGGAAGGAAAAAGCGTATGACTGACAAGAATTTTGACCAACTGCATCCTCACAGCCCAAGTCAGCTACATTTTCAGAATAGGTGGAACAGGTCAGCCACTAGCAACAATCTGGTTTTCACAAGTGGGGAAAGAGACCATTTTTTCCTCCTGCCAGGTGTTACAAGCAAGCTCTGAGAATCAACCATGTAGCCCACGTGGAGCACATGGTACTACAAAGGATAGATGGGCACACCAGTTGGTGACTTCCTGGAGCACAGGAACAGAGAAGACATAGGCTATGCCGGGGCATCTGCTCATGCACAGCACAAACAGAGAGGCAAATCCTTACACATTAGATTCCTTCCCTTTTAAAACAGCGTTTTGGGGAGCTAGATATGAAGAGATATAGTGAGACGCCAAGCACAACCTACAGATGGTGCAGGGCTGCTTATGCGGTGATTGCAACCAGCATAATTTAAAGCAATCCCTTGCTTTGAAGTGCTTAAGTGTTCCCTTAAGCTGCCCTGAGTATTCTTTTGTCTTGTGTTCACACCACAATTTGAGAACAGAAAATTAGTTTGGAGCTGCTGCCCTTTTTGCCTTCCCACACTATGTCCAATGTGTTCTTAGAGCTGAGAACCTGGCCACTGAGGTTTTTCTTACACACTCAGATGAATCATTTGCTTTTTATCTAGGGGAAGTGTTTCCTTCTCTCAGGCACTTCCACAGGAAATCTTACCAGTCCTACATATGAGACAGATGGAAATATTTTAATAGATGACAGATGAAACCAATAATCTTCAGTTTCTTTATTACAATTCTTACCTGGCAAAAGCCTCTGCATTGCTTTGCATCAGCAAGGTGGCACACAAGTGCCAGCTGCACTGCAGAATTGCATCCTCAAGAATTTGGCACAGAAAGGCACAGTGCTGTTCAGCTGCTGCCTCTGAGACAACACATAAGGCTCCTGGAGGGAGGGTGGGGGAAATCCTTCTAGGGCCCAAAGGAATCCCATTGAGAAACACAAAATAACCCCAACTCTGGCACTCGCTTGCTTATATCCATTCCCAGGCTTCCAAGACAAAAAAAGTGAAATGGAAAAAATGAGGCAATCTCAGAGCTAATAGATGAACGTGAGCAAAGTGAGCAGCTGTAATCTTTTCAAAAACAAATAAGGAGCCTGAGAAAATTATTGGTATTTCTTTACAACATCAGTGAGGGTCATTAAGTTTTTAAGAGTTTTATGAACTGAGTCAAGACCTCAACAGTTGGTGCAAAAAAAAAGTGAGACTGGTGAGATATGTGAGCCAGCCTTAAAGATGCACATGGTTTCATATGGTTGCTTTCCTCTCTCTTAGGAGTGGAATAGGCATGAGTCCTTACTTTGCACAGAACAAAGACCTGAAGCTTTTTGACTCTGAAAGTTGGAATTCCATATTAACTCTTACCTTCATATGTTCTGTTCCGGGTCTGTTGAACTATTTTTTCCCCATCTTTCTTACTGAAACCAAACTTCAGGACCTCCTGTAAAGCTAGAGCATAAAGAAGAATAGCATCATGGAATCCTTCCACAAACATGTTCACCTAAAAAAGAAAGAAGAAAAAAACCCAATTGCAACAACAAACACATAACAAATTTTTTCTTTGCTAGGTAATTGATTGACTAGAGAGAATCTACAAATTAACCAAAGTGACTAATTTGGAGAGTTACTTTATCAGCTGCTGGAACAGAAAGGAATATATCTCAAAAAAACCTCAGGGGGACAATGGCAACTTCTGGCCCATTTTTAAAAACAGTTAACCGCTATCTGCTGTTCTGGACATTCAAAATGTTGTGTCTGAATAGCTCTGCAGATAGGGGAGAAATTTGCAGATCCCAGTTCCCATGCCCAGAGGCACAAATTCTGCACTTGACAATGTGAGATTCTGTCAGGTGCTGAGCACCCTCATCCCACAGCAGTAAGTATAACCCCCTCCCTCTGGACAGGGGACTTAGCACCCTTCAGGACTGGGAAGTATGTTCTGTCATGATTTTTTTTGGAGAGCACAACTGGTGGATTTGCTTGTTTAATGATTACCACTTCCATTTCTGGCCCTTGTTCAGCCAAGCATCTCTCCACTAGTAAATGAGCAATGGAGAAAACTACTTACCGTCTTCAATAATGTGTTCTCTGGAACTGCCAGGAGAACCTTTTCCTGTCCTTTACAGTTTCCTCAGTCAGTTATATGAAATGAATTAAGTAATCCTAACCCTGCTTTATAACCCTAACACGAAAGAAGATTGCTGCCAATGAACCTCCGTAGGCAACCTACAGTTTTTGGTCTGTGAGTCACAAAAACAGTTAACAACTGAGTGCTGCAGAAACATTACAAGTTTGCTCTCAGGAGTCTGACGTGCTTCAGTGGTGAAGCAATAATTATTTCAGGAGTGGAGCTCAGATGGAGACCCATCAGCAGAAGCTGATGCAGAATGACCTGAGCAGCACAGGTATTCCTTTTCTGTAGGGAGCAAATCACATTTCAGCACTGCAATGTACTCTCTCAATGCACAGTAATTCAGAATGAATTATCTTTTCAGCTGCAAGAAAGACATTCCCATCCACTCGGAGTTTCACTACAATAAAAAAACTCCTGACATCCTAGCAGAAGTGTAACCACATTAGGGGGTCTCTTACTGCCACTTCCAGTGAACTCACCTCTACAAATATTCTTCTGGACAGAAGTAACATTTAGCTTATCTGCCACTTCAGAGTATCTTAACAATTTAAAATGCCAGTAAATGAAGTGCTACTCTAACTCTCACAGGTTTAGCTGGACATTAAAAATGTTACAAGACAAAACATGTGGCCAGTTAACTAAATAACTGCTCCACAGATAAAAAGTATTACAGAGTTGATTGGCTAAGCTGAACTAATCAAACCCTGATAATGTAATTACATCCAAGACATTCCTTCACTCTTAAAGCAATTGCCAACTGCAAGGAGAATTTTGGAATCACTTAGTGATAATATAAAAGTTTACAATCCTCTGACATTTAAGACTGGACTTTCAGTAACTCCAACTTCTGCTGCAGTTGAATGCATCACATTCATCAGGGGGAAGAGCCCATGGTGCTACAGAAGGTGCACTAGAGCTCAGCTCACTGAGAGCCACAGACTGAAGGGCCGCTGCAGTTTATTCTGATGTAAAGAGAGAGCCTGAAAGGAGGTGAAAGTCAGACTTTTGGTGGAATAAAAAGAGCTGATGGGCAGAGTGCATACTAGGACAGGCTTTGCCAGCAAGGGCTTTAACTTTTCAGAATTAAAAAAAACCCAACCAAACCAAGAAACGACAAAGCTCAACAACTGCTTCATGTGCCTAAGTTAGAGTCCAAGTGGCCTGTGAATGATCGAACTTCAGCTTTCTTAATGTGACATTCTTTCTCTCAGGAGAGAAATTAGACTGTCCAGTAGCTATACCTCCCTGCTGGCTGATTTACAGTTTGTGGCTGGCATTTGTTTCATGGAAAGCTATTTGTCACTTCTTTTGTTCAAGGCAAAGACCTCCCAGTGTAATACAGCAACCTTCAAAATCCATTTTGTCAGCTAATTTGCTCAACACGAAATCTACTCATGCCACTGGCCTGAAAACCCTTCTGTAGGCACTGCAGATTTGCCAGATAAGCCCCGTCAAACCTCACTTGGCAGTTTGGGAGGTTACTGCCACAGCCTCTTGCCAAAGCTCCACTTGGCCAAAACTCCTTACATTACATGTGAAAAATCACATTAGAAAATCGTCAGAAAGTCATTTATGCCACTCACACACAAACCCCAGCATTTTATTTCATGTTGTCAAGGAAGCTGAAACTATGGATAATTTATGCCATTTTAAATCTTCTGAGAGTTGCAATTACTGTTTGCAGACGGGATTGCACTTACACTCCCCAGCCAAACCAGATGCTAGGCACACCTGAGACATTTCACATCAATCCAGGAACATGTTTAAGCAGCAGTTCTTGCAAGGTGATACAGGATTCCATGAAGGGAATAAAATTTTCCTGCACATCATCTTGTTCAATCATTTGTAAGCTGCCACAATTCCACACAGACCATAGGTAGCATATTCTATAGGACAGAGGAATATTAAAATGTGAAGTAACGGCTGCAAAAAATTTTGAAGGATTTGCTCTTTGCTAAAGGAAAAGCATTAAAAAGGGCTGGACTATAAAGTTTATATTCCAGGAATTCTTCAAATAGGAATGAGAGTAACTGTGAAGATGTCTTCATCTGTGAAGATGTCTTTGGCTGCTTGAAGGTGTCCATAGCAATTAATAATGTGTTAATTCAACCTTACACCCCCTCAGGATAAAAACTGAACAGAGTATAAAATCTATTAAAGGCCCACTAATCTTACAGGTAATTAAAAGTTATTTTAGTTGAGCTCTAATACAAAGCAGTCTTTTTATTGTCGCGTTTTCCATTTTCATTTATGCTGCCTTTTAATTACAGGTGTGAGCAGAGCTCCAAATGCTGTGATCACAATTTGCATGTCAGATCTATCAAAATGTTGCTGTCCCTGGCCCATACTGCAGGGCCACCCCCTCAACGTGGCAGCAATGCCACTGGCAGCAGAGAAGCTGCCAGGTTTGCTGAATATCTTTCGAGGCTGCAGTACAAATATGTGAAAATCTCCTTCTAAGCTCTCTTCTATATTACTTTCACATCCTATTCTAATACCATACACCTAAAAAGCAAGTATGCTAACTGCATAGGAGAATAAGATATAGACCTCTTTTATCTTCCTGCCTTTCTACTCTAATTAATCATCTTCTATCAGAGAAAAGAAAACAACCAAAACCCAACAACCCCTCTCAGTAGAAATCACAGGCATAAACTTTACCCAGTTCAAAGTTATAGTTCCCCAAGCAGCTATATTGTGACCACACTGTTCATATATACCAAGGTGTTAACAGCATATGCAGCAATGCAAAATACTACTGATGTGGAAGACAGCCAAGGTACAGCTATGCAGGACCCAGAATTTTCCGTATCCTGCCTACTGACTCTAAAATAAGATTATTCTCCTCCATCTGAAACTGTCTAGCTCTGAATCACAGCAATTACAGCAATTCATACCACTTCCATGCTTAGTGGGGAGCATCATCATCATCATCACTTTTTTTCTATTGAAAAGGCAAACAACATCTCCCACACTTGGTCTCTACATCTACCTTCCAGTACATCCATGGTGATATTCAAGTTGTCAAACTATAATTTCAACCCCAATCAGTGAGGACCCCAGGGAACTGCAGAGGGCTGTACCTAGATATTTTGCAAAAATCTTATCAATTTATGCTTTTGACATGATGCTCCTGCTATCTCACGCTCTTACAACGTATCTCAACGTATTTTTCTAAGCAGTTGCAATTTAACTGTCAGTTCTCCCCTTTTAATCCTCCTTCACCAAGCCAATTATAATTATAGTCCCTTCTTTATGAGCTTTTCTAAGAAGTCCTGACATAACTAACTTCTCATACATGCATTCTTGACACATATCTTCAATTGTCTTCTGCTGACTCACCACCCAGCACTATTCACCTCACTCTATAGCAGGGATTTCTTTCTTTAATACCATTTGTTGATGTTGCATATTCCCATTCAGGACATTGCCACAGCTCATGATGTTCTAAGTACTTATTTATGATCCTGAGATGGTCAGTGGCCTTCAGCAGTTTTTCGATGAGTTGCTATGACCTTGCTCTGTGCTGCACAAATCCAGAACAAGATGCTCATGATTCCCATATAGTAGATGATCAACATACAGAAATGATTCATGCATAATTTTTTTAAAGATAAAATATCATTATTACAAATTGATTTTGTGTTAAACTTCTAGTTTCCATAATTCCAGTGAGAAACTCTGGGTGGAACTGACATGTAGATTGAGAACACGAAGCTGAGGGAAGAATATTCTTACACCTGACCATTACCTGAGAAAAGGTAAAGATTACAAACCAGCAATGTCATGTGCAGTCCCAGCTTTGCAGTAATGTATTAGTCCTACTGTCATAACACTATCACGTGTCATCCTGCATGCTACCACCCTATCAGGATTACCAAAGTTTTCACTAACCCACCATCCATCTCCTCAGACCCTCCCAGAATTTTTCCATTCCACTATGCAACAGAAACTCACAGAGCTCCTGAATATCACCTATGGGTAACAGCTGGGTAATGCTAACATGCACTGGGACTGGGATTTCAATGACTCCCAAGCACAACAAATGTAAAGTCACAGGATACACCCATAGTCAGCTGTCATAAACATCATGCCTTGGAGTGCTTACAGACAGGGATGCCACACTGTGGAACCAAAGCAGGAACTGGAAAGGAGAACAAACCTGTAAGACTGTTAATCAAATCTGTATGTTTAGGTGCCTAAGACTAAAAATACAGACTGTTTGCTTGAGCACCATACTGCTCCCCTACTGGACCACGTTGCTTCAAACAAACAGTAACAAAAAGGAAAAAAATAATATAAACACTTCATGCTTTCTTCAGAGAAGGCCATTTCCACAATACTTAATTCAAAACTGTAAAAGAATATATGGCATTACACCAAATTCTGGGCAACAGAGCTGCAGCCAAGGACAGCCTCACAATATATTCACTGATATCCAGTCTCTATAAATATACAAATGGGCACCTGCTCAAGAACACATGAGGCAGGGCTCAGGAATTGGTTTTCTAAAGGATATATCCAAATTCACTTTATTATTTGGGGCTGGAACTCCCATCTCTCTCTAGGAAAAGAGGAAGAACGTAACAGTAAAACCTTGTGCCTATCTAAGAGAGATTTATTCAAGTACTGTTGCATCAATTTCATGCTTCACAGGGAGACAGTGTTTACACAGAAACCCATAGGACATTTTTCTTATAGGGAAGCATATGACTTTATCAGTGGGATTCTGCAGACTGAGGCTTATACTCTAAAATTTATAGCTTAAAAATTCAGCACCACAGTCGAACAAGACATCACTTCCCTTTAAGAAGGCTTCTTCGTTCCAACAAGGCTGCCTGCTTGTATTCATCTCCTTGGCAGTATTCAGTGCAGCAGCAGTGATGCTGAGAGCAGAGGAGATGAGGTGAGTGCTCCACCCAAGCACTCTGCACACCAGGCAATGTGTCTCCGGCATAAGGAATTTGCAACTGAAGCCCATGTTTAGAGAGTCTTGGGCACAAGCACTGCTGGCAGCTCATCAGCCACCCATCTCCACCATGAAAGAGCCTGCATGCACCATTTGAGAGATAAGATGTACAGTGAGATTCCTGCTTCTTTCTGCATTTTCCGTTTGATTTGGATACAAAGATGCTGTGCTGAAATTAAGCCCATTTCTTAGAGGGTGAGACCATGCCTCTGCCTGCCTGTACTGTTCAGTTGGTACATGAGCTGATGTGTACTTCAGGCATGCCAAACCACTGCTGCTTTTGCTCCACTCAGACAAGAGGAGTCCTACTCCAGCAGGACTAAAGTACTACTAGTGACAAACTCCCATCCACTTAAAAACCAATTGTGGACCAGAAGCCATCCCTTTGTTCTAAGAAAAGGTCTGCTGAAATAAAATAAATGAACAAAAAGAAAATAAAAGTAAATTAACAAATTACAGGAGAAACAGTGATTTACTGAAAAAAGGCAGCCAAATTCAGGGAGTTCAGGTTATTTGTCAGTGAAGGTTATTTTCTTGCTATGGAAAGAAAACTAACCACAAAGCCAACTCCTTTGTTCTTGTATCTCATCTTATTCTCAAGCCTTCTTCCTTGTTTTTCTTAATACCCCATTCCAGAACAACCAGTAGATTTACTCACAATCATCTGGCTGGGGCAGCCACAAGTTGCTGTAGTCAATGTCTCAATGGTGCACTGAAGCAAAAAGCTATTCAGTCCCAGACTACATGGCAGCTGCGCTGTGAAATGTCAGCTAAAACATGTCAGGCTACAGTGACAACTGAGATACAAAGGTGTGGAGAAAATCTTCCACCCCACTGCCTGCAAAAGCAGCCCATTCTTTGTTTATTGCCTGCAACACTCTTCTATGGTTATCTAAAAAATAGCTGTAAACCCCCAGTGCCTGCTGCTAACAGGCTGGGCAGAAATTTCCAGCTACAGCCAAAATGAGCTCCTTCCATTAAACACAGAAAGAGGAACTGTCACCTCAGTAGAGTTAGAACCTTACCCACAGTCAGTTCACATCAAAGGGCCCTGACTGCTGCACTCAACCCAAGGCCTGACACCACTGGGGTCTCAGGTTCTCCCCAGACCTCCACTGGCATGGCGAAAGCAGGGGCAGGCTGAGCTGAGAACTGCCCTACTCCAGAACAGGATCCTCTTCTAGACCAGATTTTCCTCCTGAAAACCTGTGTGGATTTATTTCTGGCTCTATCCATTGTGTTCACTGCTTCCTTTTGCAAGCTGCCACCAGCCACTTTACCCCTGTGTGGTTTTGGTTCCTGCATTACCTTTTAATGTTGGCCTCAAAGCGGTGCAATAGATGTATCTAAGGAGCAGAACTGGTTTGTACCAGAACTCGACTACCTACAGAATAATAATTTAGAGGAATTTCTCCTTTATGTATGATTTACACATATACTATTCACCTTTATAATTTAGCTCTAAAGGGCTTCAGGTCACCTATGAAGGAAAAGGACAGAATCTGAGAACACATTATTTTGATCCCGCAATTAAGGTGAAATATCCCATGTTATAATACGCTTCTAACCTCAGATAAACATCTAATGCAAAGGATCTCTAGCACATATTGCTATACTGTGACTGCCTGAATACTGAATGGATCTTAACCCCAGAAGGTACAGGTATCATTTATAAAATTAACCTTCCAGCTTTTTTAGGATTTCCTCCCTTCTAACAAACTATGTGGCCAGTCACGTGATGAGTTACAAAACTATGTCCAGAAATTGTACATCTAGTCATAGTGGTGAAACATGAGAGATATTAAAGGAATTATTCTTTTCAGCTGAAAACACGCAGACATAGAGAAACTAAAATATGCCTGTTTTAAATAGATTTTTCTAAAAATCCCTACTGGTATTCTGATAATCTATTATACAGTTGTAATGAATGCTTACATTTTAAGTTGGCATTTAAATTGGGACATTTGAATTGCAGATAAACACTTAGCAGCAAAAAAACCACCACCCCCATCCTTTCATTAGATATTAACTTTTTGATGTCAGCGGGCAAGAATGTTTTACAAGCAGGAACATCTCAGTTTTCAGGATGACAGACACTCATCTGAAAAAATCAGTTCCACTTGCTAAAATAAGTTAAAGTCGTTTAAATGAATGCAGAGCTCGGACAAACAGGAAGGACTTTTTTTGTTAAATGTTTATCCTTGTACAATGTGCAATTGGTTTGGGTTCTGGATTACTAACATTATCAACAAACCACAAAAATCACGTATTTTATTTTTTGTATTAAAAACTCTCAAAATCACATCAGTTCTCATGCAAAACTCAGAAAAATCACCTTATCGCTTTGGAGACAATTCATGTTCAAACAATTTATCTGTGCTACACTAGCTGGTGGGCTGGTAAAACCTTGGATGGGGTAAAAAACACATCTGATGAAAAAGACCATTTGATTTCTGCTTTGCAGCAGATTAGCAAAGATGACCTAGCAGAGCATTTGTTTTACAGTCTTAAGGACTGGATAAACATGAATTATTTAGACACAGCCAAAAGTGGTGCCCAGCTCAAAAGTATGCTTGGAGCTGGGATTAGTCATTTAAGATCCCTATTCAGTACCAGGCAAAAATTAGGCACACAAAATCAGAATTCATAAGAACAGTATCCTGCCTCACCCCTGCCCGCAGAGGAGGTAGAGAATGAGGAATGACATGACCCTCCTATTCTCACACAGGCAGGTAACAACTCCCCACTGCATGAACTTGCAGTAAAGCCTTGACAAAACCCCACAGGGCACGAATCCTTTTAAATTCCCTGCCCCTTTCAACTAAAAGCCCTGGGCCCCCTGTTACTAAGTTTGCATGAAAGAATTTCAGGGTCCAATCTCTGCCTTCAGAAAATCTGAATTCCACCTTTCCCCTGCCCTGTCTGCAGGGCATCCTGAGGAGGAGGCACTCCTGGAACTGAAATCCAGGTGCTGGAGGAGAGTAATGACCTGCCAAGACCTGGGGGACCTCTGGGCTGGGAGTAAATAATTTGCTAGGAGATCCCACCTGAGGCTGTGGTTGCCATGACAAATGATCCTTTTATTAAATACCAGGGCAAATGTGCATATGAACTTGTAAACTTTAATGGCATGGAACTAATGCAAACCCTCAGGCTGCTATTAGTCATGCTTCCATTCCAAAGAACTTAAAATTTAACTATTTGGTTTTGTTATTTTCTTTCAGATAGTGGATATGTGATGAAAGGTGTTCAGCTGGCTGATTAACCACCCCTTTGCTGGCATCCCTGTGAGGATCCCATTAGCACAGGAGAGGTACAGCAGCTATCTCAGCAGATACCTGTGTGTACCTGTCAGCAGCCAGTAAGGTTCCAGCTGCACACCTGAAACACATTCTCCCACTCTTCAGCAGCAGCATGGTAGTTAATACCTCTAAATCTGAGGATTTGCTGCCACTCTAAGAAACTAAAAACTCACTCTCATAGCTGCTTGCGCCTGTATTGACTGTCTGATCCCTGAGATCCTCTTTGGTTTTGCTCTCTAAGGTACTCTGCAGTCTGCACGCTGATGGGTTAACTAGATGCATTGTACACAGGCATTTCCCATCAAATGTAAATGTCCTGCTCAGTGAATGTCACCTTGTTCCCAGCCACAGAGCAGAGGGCGTCCTCACCTACCCTCCTCCCATTGTCTCGTGCCCCTTTCTCATGCCCCTCTTATTCATTTGCTCTGGGACAGAGACACTCCTTGTCTTTTCAATACACTTTGATATATTAGTTCTTTTTAGAATGGGGTAGACCTTCTCATTTTTGTCCCAGACTTCTGCTCCTAATGAAAAAAGTATCTACTAAAGAGAGAAGGAAAGTTTTGAGTTTCCTCCTGCGGGTTCCTATGCCTCCTTGCATAAACAAGAACACCACAGCCTTTATTCACACAGCCCATTCTCACGGGATGACTACATCACCCCCTCTGCATTAGCAAAATTGCTAAATATCCCCTGAAAAAAAAAATCAGCTGGCACATTGTACACTGACCTTTTCTTACAGCCCAACGGAGTGGAGCACACCCGAGCACGGCTGCCGCCCTTGGCTCTGCCAACAGAGGTGACCTGACTCACCCACGGCACTGGCCTGCCCTTCTATTAAAAGATTTTTTTCCCTCTGGAGAATGGGACTTTCCCAGAGTTACATTCACCTTAATGCACCTCCAAGCACTTAGCCATAAGAAATGAATGTGCTGACACAGCAGATCTCAGACTTGAGGTATTACTGACTGCTACTTACACTGTTTTTTTAGAAAACTTGTCACTTGTGAGTATCACAAAGTTAGACCCTGCTCTGCTGTCATTCAGAATCACTTACACCAAGCAAATACTCTGAATGAAAGCTTTCCTGGACCATCTCAGTGTGGAGGCAACAACTCTTCTGCTCTGGCGCTCTCAAACAAGGAAATCACATTTCTGGCCTCGAAGAATTGCTCTTCCTTTACATCCCTAAAGAAAACAAAGCATGGCTCCTTCCCCACACCTCCTGCCACCCTCATAATCAAACACCCTGATTAAACTGCTTGGCTCAGACAGAATTCCAGCACTGGACTCTTAACGCAATCTGTGTGATCACAGTGTGAAGGTACCAGCACAGGTGAGGTGAACCCTCCGCAGCACCCAAGGTGCTGAGGCTGGCGCATCCCATCAGCCATCCAGTAAGTGCAGAACAGCTTCTAGCTGCCTGCCCAAGACCGTGCTGCTGGTTGCAACACCATCCTGACATGGGACAGACTCACCCAAACCCCCTCTTCATGCCTTGTTGAGCTGAATATTCTTTTGGTAAATAAGGAAACTTCCAACTCAGTGTTATTTTCATGAGATACTCAGAGAACAAGAATCACAGAAAAAGGCAGTGGCTGCTAAAAAGTCTGTTAAGCAAAGGTATTTCATTTTTCAAGTGACATTTTATGCAAAATGAGATAGAGAGTCTACCTTTTCCTTCATTCAAACATCTCAGAGTCCAATCTGAGGACCATTCTATACCAGGGTCAAAAATCCTACGAATTTACATTAAAACAATGCCTCAGGGGGACAAATTAGCTTTTCATTTACTTGCAATGCAAACAGCATGGAGAAGCACTAAAACCAGAAACAGGCCATGAATTTTGCAGGAGGACATATTTTTCACAGTTTATTAGTGGAAAATAAGGTATATTTCAAGCAAGTATTTCAAAGAGGGCCTTACCTATAAATTTTTGAGTGCCTGTTTAGTTAAGTGGAATGTGAATACCTGTGAAATCCAAGTAAAAACATGGGGCTATGCAAAATATACAACATATCCATGAAGATCAACTCTAAACTCTCACATTCCCAAAAACATTCAGATGTTACTATTTCCAGATATACATACAGTTTTACACTATCTTCTCCACGGTTTAAGACAGTTTCAAAAGTATGCTTAGATAGGCTAGAAAAGCTAAACAAATCCACTGGAAGAGAGAACAATAATTTCTTTTAGTGTCTTTTATGACATCTGTTACTGGCAAATAAATTAATATTACACTGTAGTTTTGCCTAAGACCCTGATGTGGATCACACTGGTCTTTCATACCACTGAGAAAGCATTAACTTCAGGGAAAAAAATAAGTGTCTGCTGTGTTCACCAAATTTAGCGGTCCACAGGTCAACAGTCCTCTGACAGAAAATAAAGGCACTCTCATTAATTCCAAGGGGTGAAGGGTTGGTCATGAAAATCCTAAATATGTTTTACTAATAGAATTCATCTTGTTAATAAGCTGGCATGTGAAACTATTTTTTCCGGCTGCTGAAAGCAGCTTGTGGTTTGCTTTTATTCTGTCAAACACAATTAGCAAAGCACTCCAGCAGCTGAATAGACCCATTCATTTGAACAAATTATCCCCTGGCAGGGTTTGGAGGTTCTTTTTGTTTTTTTTTTTCTCTAAATCTCCCCAAAACCCTCTCCCATCCTTATGCAGGCAGAAGCCACAAAAGACTGCCTGACATTAATCTCGCCTGCCTGTGCCTGAATAAAAACAAGTGAGAAGAACATTGCTGAGTACGTTACATTTTCAGCATCACAGCTACAAGACTGAATTGCTCACTTCTCTCACCCTTATCTTAGCTGGTGTGCAATCCTAATTAAAAGGCTGACATAAGGAATACACACAGGGAAGAGTCTGGCACGGATGTTATGGATGAGAGGATAAACTTTACGAGCACAGCTACCTCCCATGAAGCTTTTGTAGTCAACTGTTGGAGCTAGAAAGGTTGGTCTTGAGTGCACTGTTTCTCCTTTCAGACAGCTGAAAATGTTAAATAAAACAGAGCTCCCCTTTCTAATAGGGAGTGGCATCTTGCTGATCTAATTAATCTACATAGCTCATTCCTTCACTAAGATAACTTCACTGGCAAATCAGGCTCCAGTTCCCCTCTTCCAATGCTCATTTTCAGGGTGAAAAAGGCTGTGGGCATAAAAAAACCCCATGCATCCACCTTGTGAACAATGCTGTCATGTAGTTAACACAGCAGAAATATTTGTTCAATTAGTTACATTTTCAGCTCTTAAATGAGAAGAAAAAACAAGCCATGGGTGGTCTGTAACCTCAGAAGAGCAAATATTCCTGGCTGTAAAATCATCTGAGTACAGAATACTGGGTTGGACATAAAAAAAGTATTTATTGAGTCCTAGACCTGAGTCAGGAACAGAAGGTGCATTAAGAACTTCCAAACTGCACCCTACCACCAACTCATTAAGTGTTCAGCATTATTTAATAAAAATGGCTTATGCATATACTTTAACTGAAACACTGTTTATTCATAAACATTTTTAACTACAGTATGTGTTGGGAATTATTCACACACCCATTTAGAGGCAGCTTTAAATTCTTCCTTCAAGTAATTGCATGCAATTCCCACTGCTATCTGCCTCAACTAGGCTATAGGTCTGCAAGCAGAGATTGCCCTGTATTTTGCAATTAAACCAAGGTTGGCTAGTTTATAGAGAACAGGACTCCCTGCTGTTAATGTCTTGTTAATGCATTAACACTACAAAAGTAAGAAAACTGCCACAATTTATATAAAAGCATTAAAGCTATTCTACTACATGCCTGAAACCCAATTTCGATTAGATTTTTGAAAAAAATCCTCCTTTTTTTGCTTATTTTATCCAAGTAGTAGATCTTCAGGTAGGCACAGAATAAAATGGTCAGGCTTTCTACAAAACTACAGGATGTTTCTTGAAAAAGCGTGAGACTGTTGAATGCTGAAATGATGGCTAAGCAGATTTATTGCTTCAGCCCACAGTTCTTTGGGTTACATTAACATGACAGTAACTGCTTTTACACTCAGACTGGTGAACAGGCAAACTAACAATATTTGCTAATGGACCCAGGCAGCTGCTGCAATGGGACATTGCAGACAGGGAACATCATCACTGCCCCATGTTGTGCAGCCTAAATATTTCTAAGATGCTGTCTCAGAACCTCTCTGCCACTCTCACTTCCAATGCTGTGTAGTTAAAAGGTGCTTAAGGAAGCTTTTTACTTCACAAGAGAGATTCCTGGAGAAATTCTTTTCCACACTTTCCTGCTCCCTCACAAAGCACAGGTTCTTTCACCTTTCCCATTTCCAAAGCCCAACACCCATGCAGAAACAACAGAAACTTCGGAGCTGGGAAAGACATACCCAAAATACATTTTTCTCTTTTCTGTGTGATTTCACAGCTGGAAATGAAGACAGCCAACACTCTTTGACCTGTTACTCCTCCAAGGAGTGGAGTATGTGGAGGCTGTATGTGTTCTGCATCTGGCAGTGGGACAGCTGCTGCTTTAGGACTTTGCCCTTTCTGTCTCCCTTATCTTTCCTTCTGTCATCTGCTTATTTTCCATTTTTATGATATTCTTTTTTGGTAGATAATAATGCCTTTAGGATTAGTGCTGGCAAGAGGCCAGGACAAAATGGCAGCACTAATGACTTTTGTTTGAGTTAGGGTCACCGTGAGATAATTTAGACCATGGGCCTGGGGCCCCATTTTCCCATGACATTGGAAAAATCCACACAGAAAAGCAGACACACTGAATGCTTCAAATCCAAACCTCCCTAAGTGTCTCCTCTTGGGACATAGCTTGCAGAAAAGAATGAGGACTATATTTCAACACCCGTGGATGACTTGAATGGGCTGTACTATTGATTATCTTTCTACATAGTTTTTGTTTTCAGGAGCAGAATCCAGCAGAGCAAAATTCATCTCTGTCACTTCCCATCCACTCAGCTCAAGGACTTTTCCTTCCCCGTCTTCCCTTGGAGGACACAGCTTTACCTAATGCATACCCAGACCACTTTTTCCCCATGTTGCCAAAGAAAGCACACTTAATGGGTACCCACTATCCAGAAATTTTTCAGAGGGGTAGAATTTGCCTTCAGTCTGGCTTTTTATTTTTCTCCATTAGTTTTCAGAATGTGGTTTTTTTTTCTTAATCCCAAAGGCTGCCCCAAAACATTTCTCCTCTGAACAGGGCAGCAGAACAATCAGTTAAGGAAATATGATCCATCTCCTTCCCACTGTCCAAAGTGGGGAAATGTCTAATTCATCATAAACAATGTAAAGCAAACTAGAAAGTTAAAGTGCATACACTGCTAATGAAGAAACACAGCTATGGTTTATTCCTGCTATACT
The DNA here is from genome assembly GCA_013399915.1 of Illadopsis cleaveri. NCBI lineage: Eukaryota > Metazoa > Chordata > Aves > Passeriformes > Timaliidae > Illadopsis > Illadopsis cleaveri. The sequence goes on along the minus strand of VXBB01000324.1, from coordinate 21,866 downwards.
TACCAGAAACTAATTAGAGACATTTTATTTTACCATAAAAAGTGAAAGAGCAGATAGGGGAGGCTCTTCTGAAGTCTATCTTAGTTAAGCATCCATCTAAGTATCCACCGGGATACTCTGCATTTGAAACCAAACCTCCTTCCCCCATAGACATGACCTATATCTCCTCTATAGAGTGCCCCAGATCCCAATGGCCTCCATCATGGAGGCTGCCTGTGAGCCAAGGGCTGATGTTTCAGATGGCAGGAATCTGTGCTAGGTGTACACAGATCACAGGATGTCCTCTGTGTCCCAGCAAGAACAGATCAGGAAGCAAGAAGAAAGCCAAGTGGGAAAGAGAGAACAGGGAGAGGAGTAGGAGAAACAGCAGGACGGGGCCTATGCAACTTGCCTGGCCCTAGCAAAAGCTCAAGGTTTTGTGTGAAGGAGTGCTTGGAACAAGGTGAAGAACTCTGGATCACAGGTGGAAATGGGACATAGGGAGAGGCAGCCCTCAGAGCCAGGCACAAGGTGAAGGCTGAGAAGGTAGGCAGCCAGCCCCCATTGCTGCCCCAGGACAGCCAAGAGCACTGACAGTACACACAGCAGCCACGGGATGAAGAGTGACCACAAAGGACTTCTGGCAGTAGGTGTGCAGCTGTGAGGGAGTCTCCCCAGCAAACACATTAACCTGCAAAATCTCCCCCATGCTGGCACAGTGGAATTTCCTCTCCCCTAGATCAAATTCTGGCTGACCAGAACAGGGCTTTACATCTATGCAGCCCCAATAAATACTACACAGGGTTTGCAGTGGGTCGCCACCCTAAAGAAGAGAAAAGCATCCTCTTGCCTGCCTTCAAACTGTCCACAGACAGCACCCTGAGCTCTCAGCAGTATAAGGCTTTTCTTAATCTGGGGAGATTTCACACTGCCCAGACTGAAAAAAAACAAAAACAAAACCCCACAATATTGCAGATGAATGGATCTTAAGTATTTAAAATCACACTTCTCACCAACCACAACCAAAGGCACATGGCAAGTTGTCAAAGGACATAGTTTGCTAAGTGACATCTGCAAAAGGACACATAGGGAGAAAAGTGAGAACAGCACAAATTAAAGGCCCATGGTCTTCTTCAGAACTCATTTAGCAGGTTTTTCAGAGAGCAGCACCTTGAAATTGTGAGGTGGCATTTCTCCACTAACCCAAGACAAAACATGCCAACAAAAGACTATGACTAGATTTTGAAAGTAGCACAGGAATAACACAAACCACTGTTGTGATTCAAATTTTACATTTTAGATAAAATATTTAAATAAAAAACATTCATGTTCTAAGAAGCACAAATTTTCTAAAGGTAGCCAAAGCCATACAATAAACCTCAGGAAGGGTGATTCATTCCTTAACACAACATTCAAGCGCAAGCTGATGAACTAAAGATGGACACAATGCTTAAAGCAAAGGCATGAGATGGAAGCCTAAGTGGAAGGTGGAAAATGAAGGGTTTGGGTTGCTTTCTTGATTTTAAGGTTCTCATTTCCTACAGCTAAGGACTGACCCAACTCTCTTCCAGCCTCTTTTCTTTATAAGTCTATTTGGAAAGTTTATACTGCACCATGGAGAAGGCTGACTGTCTGGGAAGTACTTGTGTCAGCATGCAGAAACCCCTGCAGGTATGTCTACACATTCTTGCTTCCGCAGATGACTTTCCTGCGAAAATGTCAAATGAACTAGCTTAGCACTAGCTCAAAAGCAAATTTCAAAGGCATTTTCCTCTTACATTTTGAGAGGTTAAAAACAGGCATGGTTTCCCATGTCCACCTCTGGAAGACAGTGGTGCTCCCCAAGGCTTAAAACAACTTGCAATGACTCTGTTGGTATTTTAGACAGTTCAAAATAATAATAAAAAAAAGGCAACTACCTAAATGTGCTTTGTTGAGAAATCTGACCACTTTTCTCATTCACATCAGGAATGACTTCATTGTATGCAATACAGATAGTGTAACCCTCTGAGATTGGATTCTAAAAATAAAAAAATATTGGGAGGAAACAAAAAAGAAGGCAAAATTTCTTTGCCTGTTAAGACTTAGTGGTGGTAGAGTGAGAGAGATGTGAGAGAGACCTGCCTTTGCCCAACCTATCTGCTGATGAATTAGGAGATGACCACAGAACAACTGGTCATGGCTGCTGGTGCAAAGACATAGTGCATATAGACTAAGTCTATCCTTGCAATTTGCATTATCCACAAAAAAAACCCAACAAAAACCCACAACAACAAAAAAACCCCTAACCAAACCAAAAAAACCAAACACTAAAACAACAAAAAAACCCCAAACAAACCCCACCAAACCAAACAATAAAAAAAGAAAAACAAACCCCAAAAAACCCCCAAACAAACAAAAAACCCCCCAAAAAAACTGCAACAGGACAATTTTACCACTGAGCCCAGGTGATTCTGTCCTGATAAGGTCTCACTGGCACTTCTGCTTTAATTAGCAGCACGTTTTTAAGATGCTATGATCTGAAGGATGTTATAAAGTACTTACATAGTCATCTTCATGAAGACCTTGCTTCTGAACAGAACTTTTCACCTCCAGGGAAAACTTCTCAAACTCAGGCTTCACAGTCCTCAGCAGAGTGACAGTTTGGAGGTATGAGTATGCTTTCTTGGCTGCAAGGTCATGTTTGTCTCCTCTTCTCCAAGAGCCATTTCCTAAAGAGGGAAACAGGCACATTTCCAAACTAGGTACCATCATGGGAATCTTTTTTCTACCCAAAAGCCTCCTTTTCTGATCATTGGAGAGAGGGTGAAGTACAAAGGAAAACAAGCCCTTCTTCAAGGTGTGCAGGAAATCAGGCAGTGACGAATAGCTAAGAAGTAAATGTGCCAACCAAAGCACAACTTTACCCCCACGCGTTGTTTGCTTACTTTAAAAGGGTGGAATAAATCCTAAGTGTGAGATGGCATCTTGGAGCCAAACACATATGCCAGATCTCAAATGCTGAGATATTTAACTTAGAAGAAGTGAGGGAGGATTCAAGCACAAAGCTTTTGTTACACATGACTCTTCTTGGACAGTCAGAAAGGCACCAGGAAAGTCAAAAGCATGATCATCACCCTGAATGGGAGGCAGATGGTCCAGCTCTCCCACTGTGGTCAAGGACAAAACCATGTGTGCCATGGCTGCCAGACCAGCCCTGCTTTCAATGGGAAAGGAATACCATAGAAATAAAATTGAATTCTGCGCCTACGCTGTGTTTACACGTGTTTTGTGTCACAGCAAGGGAACAATTTAACTCAGACCACCAGTAAAGAAACCACATTTTTAAAAAGCAGGATAGCTGACTGGTTGTTCATTAGCAAAGTGCTTCTGACAAACAGACCCTGACCTCAGCAGGCCCTGAGATCCTGATCCAAAGCTCCAGGAGGTCAGTGGAAAGGTTGTTCTGGAGCAGGTTTTGTGCTATTTGATGTAAATGATAACTTTAAAAGGCTAAAGGGAACAGTGATAGCCCCAAGCAGTGTGCCTTTAAAGGCTTACAACTAATTAAAAGCTAGACAGTCTTTATTTTTTTTTTTTTGAACAACAGCAACAAACCCCATTACGGCTAGATGATCCAAGAAAAAACTAATGCTAAATTCCCAAGGTGACCTGGAGGCACACAAGAACCTGCAATCAGACAGGATGTGGTTATTTTGCTTGGGTTGAGAACCACAGTGTCATTTGGACGAAGAGAAGCAAGTTGTAGAGATGTTATGGGAGATGGAGTACAGGTAAAAAGCCAGTGGTGCTCCTTGCACAGTGTGTCCCAGCTGCATCATGCAGCTGCAAGAACAAACTCTTGGACCTGAAGCAGGTAAACAGGGCTTGCTTTTTGTCCTCCCAGCACTGCTGCTGGGACTTAACTGGAGATTTGCTCTGCTTCCTCAGAGAGCACAAAGGAAGGAGTAAAGGCCCTGCACTTCTCTGGGGGATAAGCCCTTTCTCCTGCAGCTTTTGGGCCCAGGGCAGTTCGGGTCAGTCCCCACACAGGGCAGGAGACATAGGGGCACCTAAGCTTTTTCACCTCTCTTGTCCACCCCAGGAAAGCCTTATCTACCACAGCCCAGCACCATCCAGGACTGTAATCTTTAGACATACCATGAGCTTTGCTATTTTTCTTTTAATGATTTAACTTTTTTAGGAAGGAGCTCTAGATACATATGCTTTGGTTGAGGGATTTATTTCCCAATAAAAGGTCAAAATCACTTCATCACCTCCAGTGGAGACATTGCACAGCAACTAACATCCCACTGTCTGGTTTTTCCACTCCTCCCTTCAGTGCCTGCACCTGTCCTCTCTACTCCTTTCAAAGAGAAAGAAATGCACATCTGGCAGTTGTAAGCAAGCACATCTTGCTACCTTCCCCAAAAGAGAGTACAAGCCTTGCAGAAGCCTCAAAGCTGAACAGCTTCTGCCCCAGCCGGGCACCTGCACTTTGGAGGTGCTGGATTCAAGGAGTACAGCAGAGACTACAGCATGGAGGGCTTTGCTATAGCTTTGCCTTTGCAAACAGAAATGGCTAAAAAGCATGAGACTATAGACATAAAAAAAAATTAAAAAAAAAAAAGAAGGTAGTGAAGGTAGTGCTAGTAGACTATAACCTTCTTTCCTGGACTCTATACATGTTCCTTCTTTAAATCCCGACACTGGGACTGGGGAAGGTTCACTTGCATAACAGCGTTCCTTGAATAATTTACATATTTAAATTCCTTCATGGATTATTTTGTGGGAGGTCATCTTGTTACAATACTTGTGTACAACTATTGCAGTCTTGGCAATTAATAAGCCTGCTCTTCTGAAAAATTAGAAATATTCAGAACAGAGGGCAACAACAAACTGCAATAAAGTCATCTGAACACAAAGACAGTGCCAATTACCCCATCTCACCCACTCTTAAGTTTTATGAAATACAAAACCTAAGGCGCTGTGAACAAGGGTTTTTTTGGGAATTTCTCTACACTTCTCTTGTGTTTTCTTTTCACATGCAATGACCATCAGCTCAGAAGTCAACTTCTGATGCACAGTCATTTCATTCTACATGGGAAACACATCCACAAGCAGAAAAACTGGCTTAAAACAAATGTCAGGAAATGCCACACTCTAACTATACTACATCAGAAGTCAGACAGTTTTCATTAATCCCTCACAAAAGCTACAAGAAGACTGGACTACCTGTGATGCAGAGGATGGTAATGAGGCTCCTGCATTGGCTTTGATCTTGATCTACAACTTCATGTTTTAGAAATTTGAGTTATTTCCTTCTTACCCAGCAAAATCACAGCACGGTTTACTGTGAAATAATCTCAGAGGTAGCAGATGAGTAACAGAAAGTTTATGCAAAAGAACTTCCAATTAACACATCAATTTTGAAAAATTACCTTTTTTTTTAAAATGCAGTTGTTTTTGTTGGTCAGCCTTTGCAGCTTAAACAAAGTAAACCCCCACACTTTGCCTTTTTTCTCACCTTCTACTTGATTTTTACCTTGAAATGAATTCGTTATTGTAGTGGATTAGTTAAAGCAGTCTGCATGGAGGAAATTATATTCTCTACATCTGCAGAAGAATCTGCTCCTTCCAAGAGCCATATTATACTTCAACAAAACCTGCCCCAGCTTCAGCCATCTGATGTTTGATCTTAGCACACATTTTGCTCCATTATTACTTTGAATTTAAGTGAGACAGCTGCACCAGCTGAGAGCAGGTACAGTGCCTGCCATGGACTGATGTAACATGAGGTTACAATTATATTTTGGCGTACAGGTATATTAGGTATATTTTAAAAAGAATATACATTTAATTCACATTTTGAAATCATGTTTTAGTTTGACAAAAAATACCCCTTTTGCTTATGGGTGTAAACAGCCACTTTTAATCACTTTGTTCTAGAAATTCTGGACTGCCTGTGTCCTATCCAGTGCTTTCCCTTTAACACAGCATGGCTGAATATTTTTGCAGACAGAGTCTGAGATCAAAAGATAAATAAATTTGATGTGTAGATGTCTCAGCACAGAGAGAATTTCTGGAGACCCAAACCTTGCAGCTGCCCACAGCGGTGGCTGTTGCTAACTCCTTCCAGCTATCTGCTTAGCCCACAAGTCACCAGTAGTGTCCCTGCCCTGAGAGCTGGCAGTGACAAGGCTGGGGATGTTGTAAGTCATCTACCTGGACCTGCAGAGCACACACACTGCAGAATCACACCACAACCAATGTCTCTGGTGCTACTTCCCCTGTAGCATATTTGGCATCTTGTGACCCACCCAGTAGCAACTATAGCCACAAGGTCTGCTTTATTTCCTGCAACACCATAGCCCAAGTGGAAGATAACTGCAACAACAAGGAGAGACAGTGGTGTTTTCTGGGACTCAGTGCTGCATGTTTTGAGGCTAACAAATCTAAAAATACTACCAAGCTTACAAAAGACTTTGCAACATACTTGGGCAAGAACAACATTACCATATGATGAGCTGTTGAAGAGTTCAATATTGAAGAAAGCATAGTCCCCGTTGGTCATTCCTTGCCGATGAGCAGCCAACATGATGTTTCTGATAGTGTCACTGCTGGCACACATGATTACAACTGGAAGAAAAGGAGAAACATAGATAAGAAGCAGCTCAAGAATTTCAGAGAACAGCCTGTGAAGCAAGAATGCTGCCAGAGGCAGTGACCCCAGCTGTCCTCCCAGTTTTGCAACAAACATGAAAACACAGATTGCAAACAAAGCTGATTTCCCAAAGAGCTGACAAGACAGGTAGTGAACACAGGGAGGCTTCCTCTTTCCTTGTCTCCTCTGAAGAAAATTAAACAGAGCCTCTGTGTGATCTGGTTTTTCACCCCTGCAAAATGTGTTAAGTTCTGACTCCAAATTTCTTTAGCTGCATATATTTGTACACTAGACCACAATCACAAGCTTCTGTTGTTATTTCTAAGTGGACATAAGACAAAGATGGAGATACCACAACCTTACCACTTCAATTGCCATTCCATTGAACAGTTTGATGTAGACTGAACTTGCCTACACCTCAGCTACTTAATATTTAGGTCTCTGGCCTGTATTTTGCTGTCTCTCTGCAGTTAAGGGAAAGCAGCACCTGTGCAGCAGGGACAGTGGTATGAATCTTTCCAGAGTGTGACTTCCTCTCCAGAGACCATACAATAAGCCTAGGCAACAACCTGTGATGGCATGCTTAATGTTAATAAATGGAAAAACCAAGCACTATTTTATAAGCATGAAGATTAACGGTTGGTACAAACACCACCATTTATCATGGGCCTATAGCTAGCCAGAGGCTCCGCTGCTACGATGGAACCTACAAGGCCACAGGTGTGCCCTACGTGGGCACCATGACCCCCACGGTGATGACTGTGGTTAGCAGGTCCCTTCCCAGATCTGCTGGGCAGGGGGATTACTGCCCTTTGCTATTCCTCCCTTCTGCAAAAGGAAAGGAAAATCCCAACTGGTGAGATCTTCAGCAATGGGGAGAGAACTCTCGCACAGAGCAAGTTAGAACACAAACTTTTACACAGGTCACAAGACTACAGGTATGAAGATCCGGTATCAGAGGGAGGACCAAAGCATTTTGTCTGTGTGTGCTTCAGGGCTGTATCCTACCACAGAGGCATAAGAGATCCAGCTAGGACAGTGACTCAAAACCAACTGCACACATGTTTCCAGGAACGCCGTCACGCATGGCAGGACTCAAAAGCTACAATAATGTACGCAAATATTTTCAACCCAACAATAAAAATGAATCAAAACCGCATTCGGCTCTTCTGGGTGGAAGTGTTTTCTATTATAAGAAATGAAAACGCCAAAGAGGCCAAATCTTTTCACACACAATGAATCTTCTCCCATCGCCTTTCTGGTTGGATGCCATCACAGGCACAAACCACCAGATGTGCCGCTGGGGTGACTCAATGTTCAGTACAACCCCACGCTTCAGGAGAATTATACCATGCATAGCTCTGTCCTACTGGTTATGGCAGAGTAATATAATAATTTCCAGAGCAACAGAGCAAGACATATTTCATGACCATTGTGAAGTATATTAGTATGAAGGAAAACGAACAAGAAAAAAATTTTCTTACAATAAAATTTGGACCAAATATTTTCCAGATGCACATCAGGAATGAATTTGTCTCACTGTTCTTAATTTCAGTATAGGTGAGAGATTTCCTTTTGAAATGTTTCCTTGCTGCCCTCCCAATTCTTCCTTGAATTTGCCTTTGTAATTTACTTCTATCATAAAACTGTAATCTGTAGATGGAATCAAAGAGATTCTCATAACACCAATAAATGACACTGAGCAAAAGGAATAAAAGAAAGAGAGTGTGTGGGGAACTACTTTAACATACATTAAACTGTATTTTGTAAGCCTCTAAAGGAATGTAAGGGAAGTAGTATTAACTGTTTGGAAGGGGTTTCTAACCCAGCAGGAAAGCAAAGATTATATATTTCAAGATTCTGAAGCAAATAAGCTATGGATATGTTTCTCAAAATCTCCCAAAAATATAAATTATGTATTCAATCTGCATCTGTACCTTTACCATTGTGTACGTACAAGCGTGTACGTGCAAACCCATACAAAATGTTCTCCCTGCACCATAACACACACAGACCACAGTAATTCTAATACTAATATGCTGAGTTTATTGACTAGGATTATTGACTCATCCTGAAAATACTTTAAAGCTTAATTCCAGTTTAAAGGAATAAGAGTTCCCTTTGCTACACACATCCCTTGGACTACAGGCTTACACATTTAAGGACAGGCCAGCATTTGTGAACCTCACAGTAAACCTGAGCCTACAACATGAACTCTGCAGCAGGCTTACCTGAGCCTATAAGGAAGCTTGAAGTACTAATCAAACTAATTATAGACAAGGACTTAACATTTATTATCATATTTTTCATCATTATTTTTTTGTGGCTCCAAGATTTCAGTCATTTCAAATGGCTCCAGGGACTGAACACACAGTCCCTAGTACACAGGGGTGAATGGCTGAGTGTGCTTTTTGCTTCCAGGCATCTGCAAGCTCAGTGCAAACCCCCAGCGGCAGTAACCTAACCCCTGGGGTCAGCCTCTGTCCGGCTTCCCACAGGACGGCTGGTGGGGCAGTTTCTGTCCCAGCTCTAGGAGAGTTTCAAGCAAGAATTCTGTATCTTCTTGAAAGCCCACTCCCAGTCAGGGAGTTCAGTGAAGGCTGACCATTCAGGTGGGACCCCAAACAGCAGCAGCCTTTGAAAATTAGAGAAGGTGGGGGCATAGAGCCAAGGACAGCGGCAGGGGTCAATAAAAACTGGTAACCAACCAAGCAAAAACATTTCTAGAAAGTGCACTTGACAGTGTGCTGCTGCCCACAAGTACTGTTGTCCCGCTTGGGGGATCTCCAGTGAGTCCCCAGGACAAGTAGAGACCTTGACTGATCTTCAGACCTCATCTGGTGCACCCTCCGCATGGTACAGAACTCTTAAAATATTGTGGTAACCTGAAAGATGCCATGAGCAGCAGGGCCAAAGGAACCTGCCATGTGAGTCCTGCAGTCAGTCTCTAAGATCAGAAAGGCACAAGTGGAAGCTGGAGTGCCCCACTTGAGCAGCAGGAGTCAGAGGAAAAATAAAGAGGTGACAGGGAAGGAGGCACCCCATAGGGCACAATGGGGAGAAAGAAGAGGACTGCTTCTGTTCAGTCATTTGCAAGTTGCAAGAATTGTGAAAGATCAAATGACTCAGTTCAGCAAAGCATTTCAGACCAGGCTTACAGCAAGCTCTCTTCGCTGACTGTCAGCATGGTGTGAAGAGTGAGACTGGGGGAACACTTGTCTTTTCCTGCTGTAAGCATGCTGTAACACGCTCAGCATCAGGAAAGCCACACACACACACACCTGACAAGCATCTTTCCCCACACTGTGGTTTCCTCCAGCACTGACACATTTATTTCTCTCCATTCATTATATTTCCCCAAATGGTACTTAAAAGGAAAGATCTATTTTAAGCATCTGTTTCAGTGAATATGGAATTAAAGAGCCCTACAGTTAGACCTCAGCGATCTCACACTCTGGCATGTCAATGATTTCACAGCAGCATAACAATCAGCATTGCAAGGCTGCTCCATTCACCTACAGCATCATAATACCAGTTCTGCCTGCCATACACAGCATGATCTTTATCTGTCCAGTTCTGATGCTATTTTAACACTCTACATCATGATATGTAAGATTTATACGAAGGACTTTGTACTTCCATGGCTTTCTTGGAAAATATCTAAGGATTTTAACTTCACTCTGCAGTTCACTCCTGGAATACGTATTTTCTTCTTGCATTACTTACTGGGGAAGCCTGTGGCTGGTAAAACCCTCTCCCAGAAAAAGTGTTTCTGATAAGCCCATATATCCATTCACACATTGCCAGGCAAGATCTCACTTTAAAGCACATCTAACCATAAAACTGCTCGTTCCAAAGCACTTTGCTTTACCGCTTCATGATGCAAAGCGAGCTCATCCAGCCCAGACATGACTGTCCCAGGTCAAGCCATTTATCTCCACGGTGTCTTGCTAACTGTTGGTGACAATATCACGGCATGCACTCAGGTGTTTCACATGCACACATCCCCTGAAATTGCCGTTTTCCTTAAATGCATCTGTTATTTACAAGATACTCGACAGGGCTCCCAATGGCAGAAGTCGCGAAAAGGCCTCCCACTGCTAGGCACGGCGGGGTGAGAGGAAAACATCTTTGCTTAGTCCCTGAACTTAGTCACTGCAAAAATCTCAAAGAGTAAGCAACAGTTTTGCTGCACTGCAGACGTGGATAATTTTGGGTAAACCAGACCACCAGCAGAAAACTGATTTCTTACCATGGCACAAAGCCCTCTTAGGGTGGTTCCCGAGGGCAAACTGCCCTCTACGCCGTCGGNGCCCTCCGCCGCCACTCACCCCTCTCGCCCGTCTGGAGGGCGCGGACAACGTCGTCGATGTCGAGGTGCCGGCTGGTCTCGTCGAAGCTCTGCACGGCCATGTGGAAGGCCTCCTCCTGGAAGACCACATGGACGCCCTCCATGGCGAAGTAGCAGTTGCGCTCGGGGTTGCTATCGCTGTAGAGCAGCGTGGCCCGGTTCCACTGGTGGTGGCGGAAGAGGGCCAGCAGCATCTCTCCCATCTTGGCGTAGGCGGGCGCGACGCGGGTGAGGTGCGAGTACTCGCCGCCCTTGGCGCCGAAGCCGGCGGCCAGCGCGCCCGCCGACAGCATCGGCACGTCCCAGTGCGCGGCCAGCCGCGCCACCTGCGCCGCCGCGTACTCGCACACCGGCCCCAGCAGCAGGTCGGGGCGGCGGCGCTGCAGGGCCACCATGTCCACCAGGCTGAACAGGGCGCGGGTGCCGCACCCCGAGTCCTCGTAGGTGAGCTGGAAGGCGTAGCCGGCCGGCAGACCCGCGCCGTTCTCTCGCAGGCTCCGCACCGCGTACTCGATGGCCGGCCGCACCCGCCCCAGCGAGAAGAGGTAGGCGTCGTCCTGCGGCAGCAGCACCAGCACCCGGATCAGCTTATCCTCCTCCTCCTCCTCCTCCGCGCCCGCGGGGCCGCCGCCCAGCGCCGTCCGCGCCGCCAGCAC
>VXBB01000324.1:0-10173 GCA_013399915.1 Illadopsis cleaveri | reverse complement strand
TCCTTATCGCGCACATCTAACATTGATGTGTGTGTTTCGCGTACCTTCCTGTTCGGCTGCTGCCCTCCCTCGTCAAGCGAGTCCCCGCAATCGGACCCGGGGAGAAAAGGAACCCATTGCACTTTCAATTTTTTTTCTTAAATGTTTTTTAGGGGTTGCTCCAGCCCGATTAAGCTGTCCTTTACTGCATAAGGAAGGCTTTTGAGGCACCCCGAGGGCTCAGGGGTTCGGCGCTCGGCAGGGCTGTGGGATTTGGGGAAGGACGTGTTGCAGCATCAGCACCAGGGGATGCAGGCGGCAGCCCGAAGGGCGCTGCGGCAGGGCACAAGCAGGGCTGCCCTGCTCCCATCTCCTCACCCGGAAAGCCGCCCGTGCACAGCATAAGTCGACGGGGAAGTTGACTGTAGATCTGTGACCCCTGCCTGTGTCCCTTTGGGATCTTTCTGAGCCTCTCGTGGCAAGAAGATGTGGATGCCAGGTTTTGTCATTTCCCACTGTGTTGAGAGACAGTTTCATGCCCCAAGCAACAGAGGTTGACCCCAGTGAAGGAAAGGTCTGAGATTACTTTACTGGGGAAAAAAGAACTTTTGGAATTACTGGGACAACACTGCCTAGTCCTAAGAAAATCCCTGTTCAGTTATTCTCACTGGCCTAGAAAACTGCCATGCTTCAGATTTTGTTAGCCTCTTCTGGAATAAAGTGATGTGAAATATGCAGGATGTTTTGTGAAAGAGGCTTTGGAACACCTGATGCTTTTTGACTGCAATATCCTAAAGGATGGTGCTCTGTGGAGCTTTGTGTCCCCTGTAGCAGTATGCATCCTGAAAGCCAGAGCAGGGCTGCATGGTTTGATGTTTTATGGTTGCTAGAGAGTGCCAGGTTTGCGTTTGAAAGGTAAGAGAACTGCTCCTGGCTTTACAGAAGGGGTTTGTTTAGTTCAGCACAGAGGTCATTGCCAGGGCAGTATGTGTAAACTTAACTTTTGTTGTTGCCTTCACTGTACAGGCTATGAATGGGAAACCTGCATTCCTGTGGTGACCATCTGCTCACCTTTAAGATGCCTCAATTAAATAAAGAAAGCTCAAAGCACTTGTGCAATTACAACTGAGAAGTGGAATGAAAACAGCAGATAACACGATGTACAGAAATAATCATCAACAATTATCTAACAAGGCTCGGTAAAATAAAGAAGCTCAGAAATTCAAAGATGGGTAGTGTCTCTGAGAAATGTGCCTCTCGTAGTTTTATTTGATTACTGAATCAAACTTCAGAGTGTTCTTGAAGATTACATAAACATCCACCCTGGTGAAGCTGGTTTTGTGTGTTCCTGTGCTGTAAGTTATGTCAGGCATTTTTTGTTGTAAATGACTGCGTATAACACAGAGGAGATTAAGCAGGATGTTACAATATACAACATGCCAGCCATCTTTACCACAAAGCTTGCAAAAACATTTTCTTAAGACACATTTTGAAATGCTGACCTTTGTAGTCATTGCTTTATGGTGACCCTACAGATGTGTTTACAGCACCAAAATCTGGTCGGATCTCTCTTGATTTCCTTCTTCCCCCAGCAGAATATCTTTTTCATTTTACATGTGAGCTCCATACTCTCCTAGCTGTCTTCTTTGAGTGTAAGCTGTGTAAATACAACAGAAGAGATAGTAAGCCTGTAAATCACAGGGCTGCTGCTGCCCTTTTACACGGGTTGCTCCTTGTGAGGTAAAGTACTGCTTGGAATGAATAAGAATGGGACAAGCAGGGCCAGCATGAGGCAAAACAAGAAACAAAAGGCATCTAGCCAGTACTGTGTAGCAGTAGTAGTGTCAGAGTCCAATTTCAGTGTTTTCATAAAAACATTTGGCCTACAGTATGTGATTCTTGCTCACCTGAGTAACTGCATTCAGTGTTATGGGAGTCAGTGTCTCTCTGGGCCTAGAGTGCTAGAAACATTTCTCTTCCCCTTTGCCCTAAGTGTTTTTATAAAGAAGAATTCCAGCCTGTGATTGACTTATTTTTCTGAGCCAAGAACTTAGGCATGAGAATTTACTTGTTAATCCCAATTCAAAATGTCACTTAATACACCATCATCAGTTCACTTACAGTATTTTCCATAGTTATAAATTCAACATTTCTCCACAGACATTATTTTTTTCAGCTACAAAAATGCTTTTTAATAGGAACAAATCCTGCAGTTGTCGATTTGTAGCAGGCAGAATGCCCACAGACTGCAGTGAAAACAGAGATTTCGGAATAGCCCATTAGGACTAAAGTAATTTCGGACACAGGCTATTTTCTCCCCAGAAATAACTCAAACACAAGTCAAGAATCACTTGACTTGCTCCAGCTAGTGTTAGCAGCTGCCTAAGCTGCCTGATGCCAATTCAGAATTTTTTTCACAGATGGGTTCACTGAAAACACAGTCCCACCTACAGGCTGAAAAGATGAAATGCTTTAACATCGCCTCTACTGCAAGCATACCCTGACACTCAGACTTGCAAACCCTTTCCCTGTTTTTCAAGAAATATCTTATTTTCTTATTTTAAGGAATCTATACTCTTTTGGAATGCACCTAAAGGATTTCTAAATCTATCATGATGTATGTTGTGTCTCTTTTTGTCTTCTGTGACCTTACCTTCATATACTTCCATTAAGTAAAAAATCAACATGGTTTTCAGGTGAAAATACTGCAGCATGAAAACCCAAGATGAGCCAATCTGATGGTAAAAAAATAGATGGACATGAGATTTTTTTTTCTTCCTTTTAAGTGACACCAAATTCTTTGGAGATACAAGAATCACAAGATCACAAAAGTGCACACAAAACATAGATGTACATACATACAGATATACACACACACACACACATGCATAGTAATAACACTTTGCTACTGTTGCTCTCTGAACAGCTTCCACTTCACAGCAGAAAGTAAAGGCAGGCAGGTAGATGTAATTTTGATTTTATGAATGAGATGCTAGGATGAAAAAGACTGGCCCCCACTTTTTCTTTTCCATAAATAATAAAGGTTAAACTTCTTGTCTTGAATGTTTAAGGAGGAACAATACTTCTTTTCTGCTGCCTCTGTTCCACTCCAGACAACATGCCACATGGGCAAAATGCGGCTTTATACACAGCAAAGACTCCTTGCATTAGTCATTAGTGTTTTACAGAACACCTGCGGTTCCGCTGAAGCCTATGAAAGAACATAACAATCAGAAGTTGACATCAACTCCAGATAACTTTTATTTTTAAGAATAAAGATGTTATTGCAATTATTTGCACTTTATAAAGCACAACTATGTTTCCTATTTTGGAAGGACTTGTAGTGAGGAATCTTAAGAATACAACTGTTGCATTCTTTTTAACAGTGTAACCTTATACATTACCTTGAATCATATTGCCTCTCAGCTGAATTCATTTTTCTCTTCTGACTAGACTATGTTATAAAATACTCATTTTGTTTAGGCAACTAATTTCTGTATTTAGAGACAATATCTGAATATAGATCATGTCTGGGTATAGAACAGACTTTTTTGATAACTAAACTAAATTAGGAGGATCTAACTAAACTAAATTGTCTTGGATCCAAGTTCTTCCTGTGATTTTCACTTTTGTTTTCATTTCCATGTCTTAGACAGGTCAGCACTGGATGGTCACTGGAGTGCACAGGATGGTGGCCACCTTGTTCCTTGTGTGCATCTGCCTCCATCAAACAACTGTATCATAGTTTGAGATAAAGAGCGAGTGGTGAAATACAAACATCAGCTGTGCCTTACCAATATCATGGCATTTCTGTCCAGAGGATTCAAAAAGTTTGGAGAGCAAAGATCATTTCTGCTTGAGATCTAGTAACCCTACAATAGGTACCCATATTGCTTGTAGAAGAAAAGTAAGAAATACTATCATGTGTCTCAAAAAGAATTGGGATCAGATATCCCAGACCACTGACAAGCAAGGAGCTGCATTGCTGTTATGTGTAATCTCAAGACAGGAACTATTCCAAAGTTTACTCTCACATGTATTCCCATATAACAGGAACAGGAGTCTCACAACATAAAGAAACCAGACATCTATACTTTGTCTGGATATTCAGCTCTGCAGGATGTGTCAGTTTACACAGAAATATCATCTCAGGAACTGATTGATCTTTAGGAATATTCCAAGGCAAAATGTGGATTATTTTTTAAACCAAATGAGTTCACTGATATGGTTTGTGGTTGCGTTGGCGCAGTAGAGCAAGAGGTCTGAAACAAGGGCAGCAAGATGCCAGAGATGAGAGGCAGGAACTCTTTAGTGGAAATTAGTACTGAGATCTCTGTATGTCTTTTCTCTTGCATGTTAGTTAATGATTAAATCACAGGGAATGCATGGAAAAATATTTTTAATACTATTGACGGACCTTATTCCAATGAGCCGATACAAAAATATTTTAAATATTTAATTAAATAAAAGAAAGAAATTAAATAAGAATGTGCTTCAAGAGTTCCGTAATTTCCAGTTTATTAAAGCGTTAATGTGGTTAAAAAAAAAAAAAGAATGTAACGACTTGGTGGCATACACAGTTGTCATTTGTCATCACATCACAGGAGTGGGAACAAATGAGATTACTGAGTGAGGACAAAAGGAACAGATGAGTGGATGGAGGAAGGCAAAACACAAAGCAAAACAAAAAAGAAGATCTTACAACTATTACCAAACTGACCATTTCACACATCAGTTAATATAATTTAATTAGACCAAGATAGATAAGGGCTCAAAAAATAAAGTGAATAGCACTTCACAGGTTCTAGTTCCTGCTAGAAAGCAGGAACTCAGTAACGATCACATCTGCCAGAAGCAGCGTGGGAGGAAATGGAGGTGTCCTCAGGCTCTATGCAAACAGAGAAAGGCCTTTTGGAAGTGCGGCTTCTATTCACACACTGATAACAGAGACTTCTGGAAAGTGATATATTTTTTATGTGCAATTTATCATGTATTTCCTAAGAGCCTGTTTGTTCTTTCCATTAGTTTTATATTTTGCTTTTGCTGACAGCGTAAGTGTTTTTATCACACACTCACAGACAAAAAACCTGCTTGAAAATATTTAACTCATTCTCCTGTATGTACACTTGTAGACTAAGGTCAAAAGGACATAAGTATTCCTTATATTTGTAAAAAAATACACTTCTTCATGTCTTTTGCTGCCAAAGCAGACAGAAAGAGCAAACATGCAATTGTGGAAATGTTAGCAGAAATTGGATCTCTTTCTGAAGAAGTAAGCAATTCTAGACTTCCTTTTTCCTCTTAAATTTTCCCAACAGATTTCACATTAAAAAAAGGACAGAAAATACTGGGGTTTAATTATTTTTTTTCTTCATCCTTAATTGTTATACTGTTCTTCCAACATCAGACAGATCTTTTTTGGCAGATGTGTGTGGCGAATTTAATTTTCTCAAAGGCAGTTGGGAGCTGGTCCAACATAGGACAGAACAGAGCAAGACCCCAACGTAATTTGTAGCTGAAGCAGGACTATTGGGTTATTGTGTACAACTGCCAAAATCAATAGGACTGCCATAAGTAAAAAAAAAAACAAAAAAAACCCAAACAAACCAAAAAAACCTTCAGGTCATACCCATTCTGGCAGTAGTTAATGTGAAAGATGAGGCTTTCTGGATGGGTTCTGCTGCTAGACTACTGCCCTTCCAGATATCTCAGGACAAGTACGCATGTAATTGCTATTTACTCTTATTCTGTCAGCCTGATTTGAAAAGGCGTTTCTGCTAAACTAGGTCACTAAAACAGGGCTAGGGAGTGGTTTCATATGAAGAAATGCCAAGAGGCTGGAGGGGGTGATAATCTGGTGGAGAAAACAGCTCCAGGTGAGCAGCAGTAACACATTTCTTATCCCAAGGCAGCTGCACCCAAGATGGCTTACTGGGCTCAAGTGATCTAGATGATAAAATACACAAATAAATGTAGAAAATATCTATATTTTATTATATTTCCTTCTCTTGTGGTTAACCCTTGGCGTCAATATTAAACTGTGCCTTTGTTTAAAGGGGCGATTGAACCTACAATGTTTATGAAAGGAGAGCTTCATGTAGCAGCATGGGCTGTATGCAATGAATGATGCAGTGCTTTCCTTGTGAGGATCACAAGAAGACAGGCTACAATCATGCCAAACTAATGGGGAGACATCACGGAGACATGAGAGCAATGAGAAGTGCAGCTGGTTGTGATAATAATCAATTTATTGAAACAAAAAGCTCTGTAATAATATAGGCTGCATTAATTACTGAACACTTCCATGATTAAATGAAACTGTGTTACACTAGAAGGATATTTCAAGCTGGTTCTACCCTGCTTCTACCCTGTTTGGTTCTTGCCCAAAATGTCATTAGTTACTAATGAGGGAGAAAAGAGTACATGTTAAAAATCTATGACCAATGAACTGGAGAGGTGGTCTGAAATCAAAGAAACAATGTGCTATGGCCCAGTGCTTTTCTATTCAGGGAAGTGTACAGAAAAGCAGGACAGAGTACAGAATGCAGCTGCTCATCCTAGCAAGCCACCAACTGAAGGTGAGTGAGCAATGCTGTGCTTTTGTATCAGCTGAAGTGCTCTATGTCAGGTCTCAGCAACAGTCCTCTCTTCTCAACAGGAATACTGTGCTTGTTTGAAGCATCGTTTTGAGAAAATCACAGACTGGAGAGATGAAAAGGGAAGAACCAGAGTCTGGAAGAACGTTTCCTGAGACAGATTAAAATATTAAGTTTGCTTAGTCTAGGAAAGAAAAGACTGAAAAGACATTTTGTGGTCCTTCCATATGGAGCAGATGTTTCAAAGATAATGATGGGATGGTTTTTCTGTTCCGTGGTATTGCCAGGACATCCCATCCCATTCTTCTAGGTGAACTGTGAATAAATGAAACATTGTATGTCCCCTTGGAGTATCTTTTTCCTCTGACCAGCACCTAACAATGGAGTCCCTCAGGAATCCATCTTGTGGCAGCTAACTAAGGGGTTTTCTGTCCTCTAGCCCCACAGTTACAAAACCTTGAAATAAGTGACCAGTTTAGTATTATTTTTAGTAATATTCCAAATACTTCCAAGTGAAAACGACACAAAGAAAAAAGCTTTTATATAACTTGTCACAAGGGGTCTGACAAAATTCGCTGTCAGGATGTACCTCTTTTCATCAGCTTTCATGTGTTCCTTTATTTAAAGCAATGTTACTGGATTGTGTCCCTGAAACATCACTAAAAAGGGATGTTAATGAGAACATCACCAGAACATTTGAGTCATAGCTAAAAAGAGAAACCAAGAACAGACTTTTCAAATAAAATAAGTTTCACTGGAAACATGTGAAATTAGGTCATTACTGCAATGAAAAATATGGTCAAAGAGAACAAAATCCTAGAATGCAATATCTGACTTCCCTGTGTCGTCTGCAATTTCCTCCCAAAATTGTCAGATGGAGCATTAGCAGAAGATAATGCAAACATTTTTTATCCCTTGGTATCTGGAGATAATTTTCAGTGCTATGGAGTAAGACATGCCTGGAATAAGGAATTAAGTCTGGAAAACCAAAGGTTATGGACAATACTCAGGAAATTACTGGAAAAAGCATTTCCTGCTTCTAATTGCATTATGTAGAAAATTGCTCCATGTGCCACATCATGCCATGGCATGGATGACATGGCCCAGAAAGAAGATGGAGGAACACTTTGATTTCAGTAGTGTGAAAATCAGTGCATTTTCTGATAAGAGTATCAGGAAGATGCACTGACAAGGGTTTTGTTTGTTTGTTTGTTTGTTTGGGGTTCTTTTGTGCTAATTATTTCTTAAATGTTAGAAATTATAAAGTTTATCTTTTATTTGTATAGGTATTACATAAGTATATCCATGATCTGCCATTGCAGAAAGAAAATATTCTGAGGGAAAGAATATCAGTGATAAGTAGAAGAAAGGGAATTCCATTGTTATAAATATATCTGTAAAAATCCACATTCTAAAACTTTGAATTTTGAAATGCGCACTAAAGTGAACCATAATAGATTTTTTCTTAGGACAAAAAGTTAACTATGTTATGTCCTGAGCTGCTTATCGGCTAGCTGTAGATCTTTCACCAACATAAAAGGAAGGCTAGGTGGGTTTGAATCTCAGTCTGGATCGTGGTATGAGGCATGGAACAAAGAGCAGAGTCCTTGCATGACATTCAACAGTTTTTATTCCAGTGAACTCCACGTGTCAGAGTGACTTTGGACCCTCGGTTCTCCCCTTAAATACTCAGGGCCTCCCCCAAGCAGGGGAGAGCTTAGGACCAATGAGGGAGACCGAAGGATGTGACTTGGGACAGGGGTGCTTAACACAACAACGAGAAAAGTGGGTGCTTGAGAACCTGGTCGAATAGAAGGACTTCTTCCCCAGGTCTTTCAGGGTGATTGACAATGTTTCTCCCCCAGGGAGATACCAAGGGATTTTGGAGTAGGGGCATCGGAAGGAACCATTATTTATAAATAGCAAAAACCCATAGAACTTTAACAAACCCTAAATTCACACTGCTACAGTTAACAATAAGGTAGTTTGTATTCTGGAAAATTCCACATATAAGCAAAAAAGTTTTATGCAGTGCAATAACTTGGTGATGCTTAGTTAAAGTAAAAGCTAGTTTTAATTTAGTTACAAAAACTAAGGATGCATCCACATTTCAGAAGTTTGGCAAAAAATGTATCAATGTGATTTTTAACATGGTGTTTAAGGACAGTCAAGGACATGTGATTTTAATTTTTTTCTTAGTTTATCACCCCTCCTCCTCAGGGTACAAAATAGCTAACATTTTCTTTTCCTTGTAAGCTGACTGGTGCTTCACTATTTCATCTTAACCGACAAAAAGGAAATGGAAGGCAGAAGCTTGAGATCCACATCTCACAGCCCAGTCACAAGACTGAGTGGAGACCAGAGTGGGAGTCACAACTGCAGACAGCACATCTTTTTCTGAGACCAGTATCCAAAATAAAAGCTTTCAATTAAAAATGATAGTTTTAAGTGCAAAATCTTACTGGAAAATAGAATCATAAAATAGGAGGCATCTGCTGTTATACTGTGAAGCAGGGGCAGTTTATCCTAAAGGTAGGAGTTTGGAAAAGTATCTTAATCCTAGATACACCAATTAATAATGGATTAACAATGCACCCCCCAAAATGACGTCTGAACTCTACAAAAAGAACACAAGAAAGAGCTCAGTTTGTTTGAATAAATGCATGCACACCTATTACTTTTTATGATGTGAGACAAAATATTGTTGGCTCAGCTACACATGCTAAATGCTAAAACATTTAAACCAAATGAACTAGGGGTAAAACTGAGATGTAGGGGAAATGAGACATGAGTTATAATTGGTATGGTTCTTACCAAGAAGCAGAAAGCCAAATATTGTTTTATTGAAGGGAGAAAACGCTGGGGAGGGAGGGAAGGGAAAATCACTCAGCATCTCCCTCCTTTAAAAGGCCTATGGATTCCTATTAGAAGTCTGACGCTCATCTGATGTCAAGGAGTAAACCTTGGTGGGAAGTTTCACACGGAATTTGTAACCTCTGATCTCGGCACCTGTAACTGTGAACAATGGAACAGGTTGTCTCCTACACTTTTCCAAATACACTCTTACTATGTTTTACTCAAAATACCTGCCTGGTCGTAGAGAACAAACTGACCCTGAGTAATATGAATGTATCATCTGAACTGCTGCAGGTATGAAGTAGGTAAGAGGGAAAAGTGGAGAGGACCTGCATCCTGGGGGACAGAGGTGTGACGAGGCTGTCTCCGTGAAATGTGTTTCCAGTTTACAAAAGGTCTGTGATTTCCACTGTTAGTGAGGATCTTCTCCCTAGCACGCATGAGCATGTATGTTTCCTGGAAAAAGCAGAAACAAGCATAGTTGCAGTGGTGTCATTTTAGCTTTATCAGTTTAATGTATGTGTTCATGATTTGTTCTTATATTGTTATATGTATGTTAATTGTTTGTTCCATGTAGCCCCCTGAGTTTGTTCCCTGTGGTTTCCCCTAAGTTACTGTATCCGTCAATCATATGTTATATAACCCCCGGGTCCTGTCTGTCACTTCGAGGCCTCACCTTGGGTCTAGAAAGTTCCAGCGAGGTCGTCAAGTGATTGGGAAGGATCCCAGCTGTTCCCTCCTT
>VXBB01000321.1:47613-65471 GCA_013399915.1 Illadopsis cleaveri | reverse complement strand
GTGGGAGGCAAAAAAAAAAAAAAAAAAAAAAAAAAGTTGGATTTGTTATTTCCTGACCTGTGCCAAGGGGGGAAAAGCAGCTGTGAAATATTCACAGAGATAAGGGATCCCTTCAGCTGCACGGGGAAAGCTGAGATTTCTGTGGATTTGGCTGAACTTCGGGCCCTGGAAACTTTTTGGAACACTTTGTGAGGGGAAAAAGCAGGTCTCACCTGCCTGGAATCTCTGGGATTTCAGAGGGGTTTTGGCAGAGCATTGTGTGAGCTGGGGGATCCTGCCCCCGCCAAGCATTCTCCTCAAATCCAGAGGTGAAAAAAAAAAAGAAGAAGAAACCGAGATTAGGGACTGAGTGCACAAGTGCTGGGGGTGTGATTAAAGCGATGCTGAACAGTTTTTAGCCGAAAATTAAGGAATGCCATGACACAAAATCCAGACTGCAACAACTCAGCCCCACGTGCAGAGCCTGTTCCTCCTCATCACTTCACCTGGGAAATACGGGGCTGAATTAGGATTATTCACATTGCTGCCCTGATTTATTCTAGGTACAAAGTGAGTTCCAAACACGGCCTGTTGGAGCTGTGCAAGACTTTCAGATGCGTTATAGATCATCACACTGAGAGTGCCGTGTGGATTTCTAGATGTAAATTTCTCACCCATTTTCCTTTTGGCTTCCTGTGTTTGTTTTGCTGCTATAAAAGCCAAAAAAAACGAGAGCAGACTGTTTTCCCTTTTTCTCCACGCAGATTTTTCTCTTTTTTTTTGAAAGAAATCTGAAAGCATTTTGGTGGGATTTTTTTTTCCCCCATTCTTTTTCTTTTTGTGTGTGTGTTATTTGCAGTTGTTCTTTTATCACTATCTTCAGGAAGCAGCATTACCATGCTGCAGATAAGAGGCGCATCCAGATGTGCATATCAAAGGATGAACAGCTACTTATTAAGAAAAACTTCTTTTGCGCCGAGCCGGGGGTTCAAAGGAGGAGCAAAGTCTGAGGCATAAGCGACAAAACTGTCTGGCAATCCTGTGCATTGTCAACCTAATGCACAGAATGGGGGAGAACACGACGGTTCCATCCCAAAGAAATGGTTGCAAAATGCATGCGGAGAGAAAAAAAGACTCAAAGGGCAGACACCCTCCTGCCCAGTGACAGAATCACCTTTTTTGTGCATAAAAGGAAAAAAAAAAGTTGTTGAAATATGCTTTTTTTTTTTTTTTAATGTAAAACAAAAAGTTCCCAGGGAAAGGCAGATGAAGCCAGACTTGTTATCCCATTTTCCCGTTTGGACAATGCTGAGAAATGCTTGAGCTGGCAATGACTGCGTGGCAAAATATTCATGTATTAACCACCGTCTTCATAAAATATTCTGCTTCCTCTCAAAAACTAAAGGAAAAAGGATTTTTTTTTTTTTTTTTTTAATAAAAAAATCCCAACTCCCTCTCTATTGCACGTTCAANTTTTTTTTTTAAGCAAAAAATCCCAACTTCCTCTCTATTGCACGTTCAATGGGACAGCCCTGGGTCAGACCTGCTGAAGTGCATGAAAATCAACTTTTTGCCCCTCTGCTTCCCTGTCCTCCCCCACCAAAGATTGGGAAGACACCTCCAAGGAGGGTTTTTATTCTTTTGGGTGGAATCACTGCTTTCTGAGGGCCCTCCAGTGCCTCTGAATATCTGGAATTACAGCTCATTTCAGCAGCTGAAATGTAAAAATGCTGCTGAGGCTCAGGGCTGTCAGGCTGGGAATCTGATGGAAATGGTGCAGGATGAACTCAGGACTCACCCTGCGAGTGACCAGGGAAATTCAGCTGCAAGCAGCAAGATTTTGTGAAAGGCCTTTTGACAGATCATTTGATTATTTCTAATCAATCTTTCCCTGTGATTAATTGAAATAAAATCATATTCAGGTTCCCATCCCGGCAACAACGACACAACACGGGACAGTTCAGCAGCTGGTTTAGTCACTGCAAGTTTCTGAGCTCTTTTCATCTTCAGCTCTGTTGAAAATATGAGATTGCATAATGCACTCCCATGTTTTATATAACAGCCTCACATGGCTCCACATTATAATTTCACATCAGTTTTACCTCGGAGTTTCTAACAGGTCAAGTAACCTTCTGATTTCATTTAAAGTTTCCATTATTCTCCCCTGAAAAGGAAAATCTAGCTCTTGTTTGGACAGCTTTGGTAACTCCAAAGGAAAAATTGGGCATTATAGTGAATACAAAAGATTCACTTTCCATGCATTAGGCTTTTGAATTGCTTTCTTAATGCAAAGTTGGACAGGAGAGTATAGGCAGGGGGAAAAAAAAAAAGATCATTTTGTGTCCATGGTCAGATGTCAATATTGACAAAAATAAATGGAATGTAACAATAGATCCTTGCAAAGATGAAGGTCATATGACTGAAATGTCTAAGCAGACCTTGCACTGTGGCTGTATCTTATTGCTGTTTGTGATAAATCACTGGGTTTCCCCCCCTCACCTTGTTTAAAACATGCAGAAAAGAGTAAATCTGGAATTTTAGCCTATTTGAGGCAGCAATAGTGAAGGCGAATCTGAACTGCAGCACTTAAACAATGAAAATAAAAATAAAATTAAGAAAGCAAGAAATGAGTCTAGGGAGGTCAGGAGTGTGGGTGTCTCTGAGGTCTGTGCACATCCCTCCCCACTGCCTGGTTTGAAATTTATTTGTCCCAGACTCAGATGATGCAAACTGCTCTCCCTGCCCTGGGCACTGGCTGAGCTCCAGTCTGTAAATTGGGTTAATTAGTGAGAGTCTGTAAGCTCATTGTGCCTTCAACTGAGAGTTTTCCTCATGTCAGACTTCCTTGCCCAAGTCAATCCTCTTTATGAAATCAGTCGCTGAGATTCTTGCAGGTGTTTTATTTTTATTATTTCATTTATTAATAAATGCCATTTGTGGCAGTGAATAATGGCAGTTTAATACCATTGTTTGAAATGGGAGAGGCTGTTCAGCACTCCAGCCTTTTCCCCAAAGTGAGGAGTGTCTGTGTTCCCTGGGGGTCAGTGGCACCAAAACCCTGAGCAAATCCTGCTCTGCGTCCTGGGGATCACAGCAACTCCACTGGTGCTGGAGACCTTTGGCTCAGCAGCTCTTGAGAATTTGGAAATGTTCATCATTGATGGTCTCCACAGGCAGTTTCTCATGGTTTTGGTGTTCCTTGCTCTTCCTTTTTTATGCTGGGAAGGTGCCCAGCCCAGGCATTGCTGATTGTCTGAATGTACCTTTTGTGACACTGAAAGACAAACCCTTGGATGCCCAGTGCTCCCTGCTCAGAAATATGGACAGACACTGCAAAACAATTTAAAAAAAAATCAAAACCCTGCTCCAAGTACTTCAATTTCCAGCTGATTCACAGACCTGATGAAGGCGATTTTCTTGACATGAAATAATTTTCTTTTTTTTTAATGACTCTTTTTTTTTTTTTTTTTTTTTTTTTAATTACCACTGCAGTCCGAGAAGTTCCTCAAGTCTCATCTTGCACGACAAAAATCCACTGAGTTGGGCTCAGTGCAGAAGACAAAGCGGTGGACAAAGGTTTCTCAGCCATGGCATTGTCCTCCCGGGGTGCTGAACAGCCCTGCCAGGGCTGCCTCAATCACACTGCCACTTCCTAACCCCATCCAGAATGTTCCTCCAAAGGCTCCTCTGGTGTAGGGTCACGATCATGGCTGGGAGGTCAGTCAGTCATCTGCAGAGACATTGGCTTCTCACCCAAATCATCTTCCAGAAATCTTCAAGGAATGCAGTAATTCATGGCAGGAGGGGCAGGGGAGGGGGAGAGATATTTATGCAAAATTTCTTCAAATTCAATGTGAGTAGAAGTTTCTTCCTTTTTGAGAAATGAGGTGGTTTCCCCACCTCTGAAGGACGAGGAGCTGCATTGCTCCTGAGTGTTTCTGTCCAGCACAGGATCTGCCAGGGAATTCATGTCAAGGTGCCTGTAATCACTTTTTAGTTCTATGATATCCACATAATAACGCTGGGCTTGGCCACCGTCACCTCCGTGTGCCAGCACAGCTCTTGTGGGGGCAGGGAGGAAAAGCACTGCAGGGAAAAACCTCTTAAATTTAAAAAAACCCCACAACATGGTGGCTTTATTTGCTGATTTGTTCAGTTCAGGACACCAAGCCCAGTGAAGGGGGATAAACCCTGAGGTCTCCCTGAAGTGCCACCTCCTCTCCACCAGCTCCTGGATGCCCAAAATGCCTAAATCCCCCCGGGCACTGCTGCCAGTGACAGCCCTGGGCTCATCCCTGCTGACAATTTTACTGCAGCCAGGAGGGTTTTGAAGAGATTTGGGCAGCTCCATCTCTCTGATTGTGAATCTGAATTGTAATTTCACTGCGGGGAATTCTTACCCTGAGCATGGCCAGTCTGGAGTGCCCTGGGTGAGCCTGGGGCTTCTCTGATTTGCCCTAAGTACAGTGAGCCCAGCCCAGAAAACCAACAGTGAATGGCAAAAGAAAAGTTCCTTAAACAGCTGGTGAAATAAACTATTTATCAGGCGAAAAGAGGAGAGGGAGGATTCCCAGTGTACCCTTAGTTGTGCTGGAAAAGACAGAAATTGTCTGAGTGCTTCAATTTTCTTGTGGAAAAAAAAAATACAAGGAAGGTTCAGTTCTATTCATTGCACAAGAGCGTTTCCCCTCATTTGGAATAGTTTGTGAAGTTTGGTAGGTGAAAAGTGTTAAAAAGATGTCAAGTGCTAGCAGCAATAAATCCGTATGGGTTTCGCTCCTTAAAAAGATTACAGATTTCAGAAATCCATACCAGAGATTGATCCAGTGCCAGCAGAACTTTTAGTGCCTCTCATAAAAAAATATATGGGCCGATTCTCCCCTCCCGGTTATTGGGAGAGCACAACAAAAGAGTTCTGAACGTGGGTTTGATGATGAGGTGTGAAATGTTTCAGTGATTTGTTTCTGTGTTTGTTCCTTTCATTTCTAGATCACTCATGACAAACAGCAATGTATCAGCAGGACGAGACAATTTACCACCGCATGAGCTAAAAGGGGGAAAAAAGTTCCATACATTTTATATCCCTTTTGTGGTCACTACGCTGCACTAAAGATGACCGTGGCTCACAGAGATTGTGCTCAGCACAGTTTTTGTGGTTTGTAACTCCTTTGGATGATCTCACCCTTATTTATTTTAGGGTCTTTAGATAAGGATGGTGTTGTCTGGGCTTTCTTTCATAAAACCCCCTTTCCTGACATGATTCAAAAAAAATCGCTTTCTGGTTAAAACAAAAAAAACCCCAAACCCCTCAGCTGAAGCTTTTCCCCCTTCTCCACTGAATGGATTTTTCCTTTGTTTGTACATGACAATTTGGAGGGGGGGAGAGTTTTGTGCTTAAACTGCTCATGTGACCGTGTCACATGTGCCTCAGCCACAAAAGGAGCTTTGGCATGTTAGGTATAAATCTCCATTAAGAGAGAAAACAGGCAAGTTTTACGTGACCGGTATCTCATTCACAATAATTAACTCATTAACCATCTCCCTCCGCCGGACCAGCCAGGGCAAAACAACCAGCAGCAAGAAGCGTTTTGGTCACGTTGTGGCACCGACAGGAACAGTCAGGATTCTTAGCACAGCCTCTGCTTCTCATGGGATAAAGTCTTTATAAATCACAAGTTGTTAATTTAAAGCCTCTGGTCCTGATTTATGCAGGAGAGGAGACCCGTGTGACAACGTGGTGTCTGTCTCTCTTCGCAGACATTCCACCCCAAGCAACTCTCCCAGATTTGTTGCCTGCCCTGACCTGAGTTTGAAGGGGAGGCAGGAGCCTCAAAGATTGTGATTCATTTCATGAGGAGTGCTGGGTATCAGAGAGGGGCATTTTTATTTCCAGAAATAAAAAAAATTCTGCCTTTCTGCAGAAAGGGCTCTGATGTGTTCAGTCTTTACTGGACTGTGAAGGATCCAGCTGCAAAATACACAGGAAACCTTCATTAATTCCACTGCTTGTCCAACAGCTGCACTTTCTGCATGATTTGCACAGCAAGGAAATCCCTTACAGTGGGCAAAACCAAAAGGACATGAGTGCACAACCAAGAAAAATTACTGTAAGGCACTATAATTAATATAAATTTTAACTATATTAATTTGTTTTTAATTTGAAACAAACCTTGGGGTTTGTTCCCAGCCCTCCCTGTGCCAAAAGCACACAATCCCTTCCTGTCCACCACGTAAAACTAAACCCAAGCAAGTTGCTGGAGCAGCCTGGCAATCTTTATCTCGTCCATCAGCATTTTATGATTATTTTGAGTTAAAACTCTGCTGAAGGCAAGTTCTGGGAGTGCCACCTCATCCTTGGCAGCCCAGGGTAACTCTGCTGTAGGGTGGTGATTGCTCAGACCAGGTTCCTGCACGGATATTCTGGGAAGCTGCAGAATGTCCTGTGCTCATTCAGGGAAGGGCTCTGGTGGTTTGGAGAGATCAGGTTTGTCCCCTCGGTGGCAGCCAAGTGTGTGTTCCCAGGGCAGGGAGGGCGGGAGAGGTCTGAGGGGAGTTACTCTGGGATGAGGAGAGGGAAGGACAGTCCCTGCCAGGTGCTCTGGTGTGCTCTGGCCCCTTTGCAGGGCTGGAGCTCAGGGCTTGCTGCCATTCAGCTGTACAAGCAGGAGGCTGCATCAGAAGGAAACGGGCACATAAAGCCTTCCCCTACAAAAGGTGACATCCCTGAGATTATTCTGGTTTTAAGGGGCTTTTTAATTTGTCCATGGGTGGAAGGAAATGTTGTTTTTGTGCAGGGGTTCTGATAAATCTCTTTGCGACAAGAGGCAGAGACAAGTCCCAGGGACAGATTCCCTGCAGGTGTGACAGGCCTCTGTGCCCACCCAGAGCTGGCAGCTGAGGGCAGGATCTCTGCCCAGTGCAGCTTAGCCTCCAAAAGGCTTTGATCAAACTTTTTTGGTTTTTTTTTTTTCTTCAATATCACAGCCTATCTGAGAGATGCACTTCTCTTTCCACGACACATTTTCGTTAATGATGTCGGAGCAAGGTGGAATTGGGAGGTGAAGGTGACAAATAATGAGAAGCTGTTACCCCAGGCAGTCTGCTCAGTGTCTGCACAATTTCCACTTGTGACAGGTTTGCTCCTTTTTTTTTTTCTGTAATTCACTGCCAGGGGTGCAACAGGGGCTGCTGGTGCATCATTACACATCCTTTGGGAACTGTAACGTTACCTAAAAACCTGGGGGACCCTACTGGAGTTAGAAAGTGAAGCTAAAGATGTTCCTTTGGAGGGGGAGATCCACCAGGCCAGCCCAGGATGGGCACAACCATCCCAGCACTGCCAGGCATTGCCAGCCTTGAATTTACAAGGTCAGTGTGAGCTGCAAATTGTTCTGTTTGTGCATCCTCTGAATTTCCTGCCTTCACTGTTTGGTCTTTTGGCTTCCTTGGATGGAATCCTTTCCTTTTAGGGGATTTCTTTTGGGATTTTGGGTGTGAAAGTCCTGCTTGTTTTTGGCCCATCAGCAGTGGCAGCTTGCCCTGGTGGTGGGGGCAGTTTGTAAAGGAAATCTCTCTGGAATTGCTGGTTGCCATCAGAACTGAGAGGCTCTTCCTTTCATGCCTCCCTTTAAATGCAGCTCTGATGTTCACTGGCCATAAATGCAGCCTGGTCCCTGCACTTGAAAAAGCTGGGAAAGCACAGGAGTGATTCTGGTGTTTTCCTGTTCCCATTAAAATGCCCAACATCCTGCATTTGCACCGTGGCCAGTGTGATTTCTCTCTGGCCTGCAAAGCCCTTTTCACTCTACTGCAGGTCTAATTGTACAATTTTCCCAAAGGGAAGCCCCAGGTTTCCCCCTTTGCACGGCCCAGAGGTTCTCCTGCTGCGACCCTGCAGCAGGGTCTGTCCCAGCAGGGAACAGGGAGCACTTCCAGCCCCATTTCCTTCAGCAGGGCTGCCCCCCTGCCCTGCCTCCCTGGCTGCTGTTTGCCAGCTTGCAACCACACCTGCTGCAGGCCACTCACCCCTTTTTTTTATGAGGAAAACCTTAATACCTTCCAGTAAAAAAAATCACTGCCGCCCCCTGAGCCTCCCTCCCCGCTCCAGCTCCTCTCAGCTGGGAGCAAACTCGTCCCTGGGTTTGGTATAAACATTTCCTGGAGCTCATAAACACCTTTGTCATTTCTCAGAGCAGTGAGAGAGGTTTGTTGGCCAGATAGGAAACTCTGATGGGATCAGGAGACTCCCTGATCCTCGTGTGCTGACGCTCCCCAAAGAGGGGCTGGATGTGGGGCCAGGTTTTAATTCCAAATACGAGGGGTGGGGGGGGCAGTTTTTAATTGCTCCTAGTGATGATTGCAACCTCCAGCAGGAGCTGGTGAGCACTGTCTGAGAGCAGGGCTCATTTTACAGCAGCCCCGACCAAATTGAGGGAGGTAAAAGGAAAAGGGCTGGGGGAGGAAGAGGAGATCTCTAACTGGCATGTTAATAAAACTCCAGTTTGTCACTTCAGCAGCACACCCCGAGTGTAATAACCAAGCTTCCTTTCTGTACCCCCTATGAGCTCCTTTGTATTGACAGATGCCATTTGTTCATTTACGACGTGATAATAAAAACCTTCAGCCCTGCTGAATGTTGTTCTTTTCCTCCCCTGACACTGGGGCACCAAATGGTTTGTACTGCACTCAGCAGGCACTTTTCATTAAAGATCATGCCATGGAAATGAACTGTATTTGAAAAGCATTTAGGAGCAGAAGTTCTGCTGTTGAATGGGCTGCACAGAAACCAGGCAGCAGCTTCCCAGGAGCCTCACACCCTCCCGTGGATGCTGGGATGATGAGGAGGGGGGTTTTATGTCCAGCAGCATTTGGGAGTCCAGCTGCTCAGATCCCTGGAGCAGTGATTCTCCCTTGCTATCAGCTTCCTGCGATTATTGCTTCTTTTCTTTCCTTTTTTTTTTTTTTAAATTTCTTTCTGTTTTTAAACGCCCCCCAAAAAAAAAAAAAAAAATTTTTTTTTTTGCTATTCTCTTTTCCNCCAAAAAAAAAAAAAAAATCTTTCTTTGTGCTTATCTGTGCTCCTTGAAACCGGTGGTTTCAAAGTTTTCACACGCATGCAAATGAAGCCTGAACTGTAAATTTGGATGGCTGAAAACGAACATTTGAATTGATAATTAAGCATTTATTCAGGAATGCTTTAAACATGGCTCAAACCATATTTTTAAGTACTGGTCAAACTTCAGGCTGTGACAGCACCTGCAACTATGATTTGATTTGCAAAGTTACAGAATGCTTTGAATTCCCACTGAGCTGAGCAAAACACGAATGCACAGCTTTGGGCTGGACTGACCTTGGAAAATCAGGTTTGGCCCACAGGTTTGCAGTGCTCTATCCAAAACGTAGCACTGTAAAAAAAAATATGAATTTACAACGGATAATCAAAGCAATGAACAACATTTGTTCAACATATTAATTAATTTTTACCCTGGGCAATCAGTAATATTTCTCTCCCTCTGCAGAGTCGGTTTTAAGTTTAGTAGCTGGCTGTAGGTTTTGCTGGGAGTGCAAAGAAATAATCTGCATCAATTATTTCTAATTAAGAAAAAAATATATATATTATTGAAGCAAAAATAATTAACCAAACTGGAACACAGCCACACACTGTACTTTTGGCTGAGTGCTCCCAGGGTTCTCTCCAGGCAGAACTCCAGAAACTCATCACCAGCTCCTCCAAAGCTGCAGTAGGATAATGTGAGCATCTTTATTATTATTATTATTAGGATTTAAATTAATCACGTTTCATTGTACTTTACAAAATACCTGTAAAAGAAGTGACTGTTAACCACAACAAAAGGTTCTAATAACTCTTCCCATCCTTCCCCCGCTCATCCAGGAGGGACTTTCATCACCAACATTATCACTTGTTGCCAAACAAGTACAGAGATGTTAGCCCGGAGGATGAAATAGTTTAATCACGGGGAAACAATTTGCAGTGCACAGATCTCAGCTGGTTCCCTTTCATCTGCTCCCAGTTACTCAGCGACTCCCGAAAATCTGTTTTGTAGCTGTAATAAAATTCCTTCGCCACCCTGGCACGCACAGAACAAATGGCTCGGCTGGTTCTGAAGTGTTACAGTCACCTGGGACAAGGACAGGATTCATAAGTTTTCAGGGGGAGCGTCCCGTGGTTTTTAAATCGCATAAACATGATGTTTGTCTTCCAAAAAATAAATGAATTGGAGATTATAGATTATAGATGTTTATCTCTAGATTTACAGCATCCATGTGATGATACAATCCATGTGTGTTCTCACTCCCTGTATGGATGCACTCTGACTATTCAAAAGCAACAGTTACATTTATTCAATAAATAAATTTTGCTTAGCATGACCAAACCCAAGCAATTACTTCTTGGTCATTTCTCATTACAATCTAACTAATTTTAACTCCATCAGAGCTGCCTATCAACTTCTAATGTGCTGCCTGAACAAGCCCGTTCCTTAAACTTTGATCAGACCGGCAATATCTTTGGTGATATCTCTCAAGAAAGTGCCCAGTAACACTGTCAAACCCCGTACATCCGAATGTGAGCGGTGGAAATACACGTCTGATGTTTTTCATATTCTCTTATCTCTTCCTCTCTCGCACAAAAATGGCTTTTGCCGAGGGCAGATAAGATCTCCCTGCGAGCACAAAGCTCCGGGGTTAACTGGGAGTGTTCCTCGTGCTCCTCGCTCTTCTCAGGCTCAGCTGCTGCCGGGGCCGTTATTGTGGTCACACGGGGACAGCAAGGGACAGGAACCTCCCGGCCCTGGTGACAGCNGGACAGTTCTGAGCAGTTCTGGAGAGTTCTGAGCAGTTCTGGACAGTTCTGAGCAGTTCTGGAGAGTTCTGAGCAGTTCTGGAGAGTTCTGAGCAGTTCTGGTCAGTTCTGAGCAGTTCTGGACAGTTCTGAGCTTCCCAGGGTGAGGAGCTGAACAGTTCTGAGCTTCCAGGGGAGAGGAACTGGACAGTTCTGAGCTTTACTGACTCCTGAGATCCCAAACTTCCCCGGGTGAGGAGCTGGACAGTTCTGAGAGGTTCTGGACAGTTCTGAGCTCCAGAGCAGCCTCACTCTGCACTGCAGCAAACAGAGCAGGAACAATCCAGCCCAGGGGCCACTGAAATCCACCATCTGTTCCCTGTGGCAGTCACTGCTGGGAACCCCTCAGTGCTCATGGAGGAAGGGAAATGCCCTCTTGGCTGAGGACACTCACAGCCCATGGTCATGTCCTCCCTCAGCTGGAAACTTCCTGGACAACCTAGAGCAACCTCTCTGCTCCCTTTGCCTCAGTTTCCCCTCTCTGTGCAGGAAAATTTGCACATTTCAGTGTTTCCCAACATCACTGTGCTGTTGTGACACATCACATCCAGCTCCTCCCTGGTGGGGACCATATAAATTCCACGGCTGCTTTATCTGATCCAGCAGTCATGAGTCTGCCTGTCTGAGAGCTGCTGCTGCTCTCGATAAGAAAACATTCCTGCTCCCAGAAATTCCTTTTTTGGGGGAGTTGGGGAAGGTCTCAGTCATGTTCTGCTGAGCAGGTGCCTGGGCAGCAGCNAGGAACTGGACAGTTCTGAGCTTTATTGACTCTTGAGATCCCAAACTTCCCCGGGTGAGGAGCTGGACAGTTCTGAGAGGTTCTGGACAGTTCTGAGCTCCAGAGCAGCCTCACTCTGCACTGCAGCAAACAGAGCAGGAACAACCCAGCCCAGGGGCCACTGAAATCCACCATCTGTTCCTTGTGGCACGGGAAGCAGCACAGGTTCTCTGCAGGGCATCAGAGGGGCACGTGTGGCCCCTTGCAGACCTCTGGCCCCCCTTGTCCACCAGCTGTGCCACCCCCTGTGCTCTGCACAGCCCCCGGGCCCCAGCACTGCTGGGAACCCCTCAGGCACTGCTGGGAACCCCTCAGTCACTGCTGGGAACCCCTCAGGCACTGCTGGGAACCCCTCAGCCTCTGCTGGGAACCCCTCAGTCACCGCTGGGAACCCCTCAGTCACCGCTGGGAACCCCTCAGTCACTGCTGGGAACCCCTCAGTGCTCATGGAGGAAGGGAAATGCCCTCTTGGCTGAGGACACTCACAGCCCATGGTCATGTCCTCCCTCAGCTGGAAACTTCGTGGACAACCTAGAGCAACCTCTCTGCTCCCTTTGCCTCAGTTTCCCCTCTCTGTGCAGGAAAATTTGCACATTTCAGTGTTTCCCAACATCACTGTGCTGTTGTGACACATCACATCCAGCTCCTCCCTGGTGGGGACCATATAAATTCCACGGCTGCTTTATCTGATCCAGCAGTCATGAGTCTGCCTGTCTGAGAGCTGCTGCTGCTCTCGATAAGAAAACATTCCTGCTCCCAGAAATTCCTTTTTGGGGGAAGTGAGGAAGGTCTCAGTCATGTTCTGCTGAGCAGGTGCCTGGGCAGCAGCAGAGTCATGGTCACATCCCTGTCCTGGCACTGTGTAGGGGACAGTCTCTGGAAATGTGCATCAAGGTCCCTTGGCAGGCACCTCCTGCCATTTCTGCCGTGCCAGGGTAGCCCTGGAGCCCAAATTTTTGGTGATCCTTTTTAAACAGACTGGGCAGAAATTACTGCTCTCATGGGATTGGCTTGTGGAGTTTCTGTAGAGCAAAAGAATGGAAATTACTTAGTCTAATCTCGTTTGAAAATTAGATTTTTGTGTGTTTAAATATGCATAAAAGCTGTTGACTTCAGCCACTGCAGTGCCTGAATTTCTCTGTTCATTTCGGGTGGCAGCTGGGGGCATTTTGATACAGAGATTCTTTATTTACCTTCTGTGGCAAACTGACCAAAAGAGCTCCAGGTCACACATCTCTCCCTCCACAGGCAAACAGGAAATAAGTTTCTGGGTTACAAATGCCAATGGCAACACTGGCAGCGCCCCAGCTGGGCACACATGATGCCAGTGCCCATGGAAATCCTTGGAAAAATGCCATTATTGCCACCTCTGTGAGCTCTGGCACTGCACGTGAGGTTCTGAGCTGCACAGCCAAGGCACAGGGACGTGGTGGAATTTTGGTGTGTTTGTTACCCAATTCTCCCCTTCCCTCCCCACCTTTCCATTTCACCCCACCTCCCTGCAGTCAGTCCTGCAGGGTTAATTCAAATAACCTGTTTATTACTGCAGCAGTTCACGAGAAAACATGACTTGTCTCGTTCTGTTTATAGAGCATGTAATCATTAGAATAAAATAACAACAAAGATCAAATCACCATCTGTATTTAAGAAGTGACCCCGAGCCTTTCCTGGGACAGAAACACTGCTGTGAACACCTCGGCAGCTTTGGGGAGCTCAGCTAAAATCTTTTCCATTTTTAACAATGCACATCATTAGCTTTTGTCATGGTGGGCTTTGCTGTGTACAGTTATTTATGTTTTGTTGCCATGGCAGTTGCTTCTGGTTTTGAAAGGTGGGGACGTTTTGTCAGTCAATTGGAATCAGATTAACTGAGCTCCTTCTGATGTAAAAGTCTCAAATCAATACGGTGCTCACCTTGTAAAATGCACTTTTTTGTTGTTTGTTTAATGCCTCCTGAGATCAGATGCATTAAAATCCACGTGGAACTAACTTTTCTTTCTCTTCTCACCCCCACACTTCCCCATATGTGGTTTTGATTTTCCCCTCAGGGTACCTATGGGAGGTCTGGAAAACTCTTGGGAGCTTTCAAAGAATGTTAATATGTATAACACTGCATTTTCAGTTTTAAATACGACATGTAAAGAGCCTTCTTTTTGAGGATAAACAAGTAAAGCTGCTAGTTAAAAACTATTTGTAAGAAAAAGTTCCCACTTACCATAAAAAAGCTTAATAACATTTAATTGTATTTCATAGCATTTTGCACCCGTAGCATTAAGCTTTTACAGTTCCTTGTAAAACGTCTAGGCAACGCTGACTTTTAATTCTTCTGAGCTGGTTTTTAACCCTCCTTGATAAGAAATTTCCACCTAATGGTCCAGTAGAGCATTTTTCTATTCAACCCTTGAGCGTTTTGTTTGCCTGGGAGCAGAATGCGGTGCTGACATCTGCAGTGATCTAACAAACCCCGTCCCTGCCCGATGCTTTCTGTGAGCAGCCAGATCGCAATCACCAGTGGGAGCAGAGCTTTTTGCCACAAGGAACTCTGCAGACGCCAAGAATAAACATTTATATGATCAGACTCTGCGGCTCGAGCACAGAGACACCTTCGGGTGGATGGAGATTTTGTGGTGGCGATCAACAGGCATTAAGTTATTGGTTATAGCTGCACTCCCTCATTTTATCCTCACTCGAAGAGTTAGCTGGGCAGTGCTTCAGATAAAGACTGTGAAATTTGATCACTGGAACTAAAATGGATGGCTTAGCTGCCTAATCTCCTCCATCCCGTTATCATCAGCTCCCAATCCCCTCCCCACACCGTCTTCAAAATTGGGAAACAGCCCCAGACTTATGGGAATATGCTGCTGGCTTAAAGTAAACAGCTCTCACAGACTGTGTGGCCCCAGCCACAGCCACAGGTGGGCCTGGTGGGCGCCCCAAAGAGGGAACATTAACTTTTGCTCCCTGTATGGCACGTTTGTCTGCGGGATCAGCTTCTTTAAGTCGCTGATAACCGATTGTCTCGATAGCAAGAGTATCCGAAAGCATCTGCTAATATATTGCCAACCTGTATAATCTGCCTTTATCCCTGCAAATTGCCTCTGAGGAGAAATCCCGGCAGGAAAAGGAGGAGTTTGGTGTGAGCCAGGACAGGGAGAGCCCTGTGCTCACCCACCAGAGCAGCACGAACAGGGGGAGCAGAGCTCTGAACGCTCCCCTGCCACCGGGATCAGCCTGGCTTTGGGCTTGGCTTTGCTGCCCCCCACCAGAGACTCTTTCTCCACTAATGCGAGCGAAGTTAATTCATTTTGCAGGATTGGTTATCGATCCCTTCCCTGTGGGTGCACTGGAGGGGAGGGAACGAGCCCAGATGTGTTTCCTTTGTGCTTCACCCAGAGCCTGGTACCCTCCTGCTGCTCCCAGAGCCAACTGCCCCGCTTGGAAAAGCACCAGGATTGTACTCACTGCCTGAGCGTCATCCATGGAACTTCCTTTACCACAATCCCTTCATCTGAAGAAAAAAATAAGTTTACTCCTAACATCACATGTTTCTTTTTCATCCACAGATCTTACGGAGCCTCACAAAGGGGAAAATGATCCACATTCTGATGATAACAATAGTAAAGTGTAACTAAAATCCTAGTTTAGTATGAAGTGTTTATTCCATGCTGCAGGAGTATATAAAGACATGATATCCCAGATTTTGAATGTATTAGGCGCTGAAAATACTTTTAGGAAAACAAAACAACTGCTTTCTTTTCCAAATTGCTTCAATCACTTTGTTAGAAAAGACAACAAAGTGGGCCAGAAAGCAAACGGATTGGGTTAAGAATCTGAACCTCTGGAATGCCAGCAATTAAGGTTTATGATTAGATTTTAACCGGACAACTTATTGGGCATGTTGATAAAGCATCCCCGTGTACATTGTGTATTAATCCACTCCCATCAGAAAAGAGCTGGTGCTAATTAAGCCAGCTGGGATTATCTATGAGGTTATCAGTGGGGGTTTGCCAGTTTGGCACTGCTCTGGCAGCTCTGGGCTCCTGCTCCTGGCTGGGGACAGCGTGCTCTGGGCAAGGGGGGAAATCTCCCAGGTACAGCTGGAATATTGTACCTGGGAAATCTCCCAGGCACAGCTGGAATATTGTACCTGGGAAATCTCCCAGGCACAGCTGGAATATTGTACCTGGGAAATCTCCCAGGTACAGCTGGAATATTGTACCTGGGAAATCTCCCAGGTACAGCTGGAATATTGTACCTGGTAAATCTCCCAGTGACAGCTGGANGAATATTGTACCTGGGAAATCTCCCAGGCACAGCTGGAATATTGTAGGTGGGACTGGAGGCTTGGCTTTGGTCTTCACGTTGTGGCATCAGGATTGCTGTGAGTGAGGAAATGATGGCCTAATTGAATATATTATTGTTATGGCTCATGCATTTCTTCTATCTCACTTCAAATCGAATGTGCTCTCTCCAAAAAGAGAAAGCTCCCGGTGCCTGCACTGCCCATCCCCCTCACCCAGCCAAGGACATATTTAAAACTTAAGGGCAAAAGTTCCATAAAACGCTGCCCAACCCTTTGCAAATTCCCTGCATAACTCTGACATGCGTCCTCCAACTTTAGTCCATCCCTACTCCAAAGTTGTAATTTGCCCTCTAGTCCTTTTCTGTCTCTCTCTCTCTCTCTTTTTACAATCTCTGAGATGGCAATTAGCTCAAGAGATGCACTTAGAGCTTCGCTTCAATTACCGATCCCTCCTCTCTGCTGCTCTATGGTAATTTAAACGTCCTTCCTTTTGCATGAACATCACTCCGAATTCTTTAATTGCTCCCTCTTTATCGGAGATTTGGCCCATCCTTTCCACCCACGGGTGTGGTAATCATGGTCCCAAAGGCGAACTGTGACGAGGTTTTGTTAAAGAAAATCGCCTAGGGCAGAATCAGTAAAGCTAAAGGAAAAAAAAATAGCAGTATTAGACTATTAATGCAGATTTTTTTTTTTTCCTCTCCACAGAGCTTCCAAAGAGTAGTAAACGTTGTCATCTGCATGTTAGAGGTGCAGGAGCTGAGGCTGGGAGCAGAAAGTTCCATCTGACAGATCTGGACAGAGTCAGCGCTGATGTGGAGCCGCAGGGGTTTGGAGCATTTGCTGCTTGAGCCATCATTCCCTGGGTTTTTTTCCTGGATAACGATATAAAAGGGTGATACAGCCGATCCAGAGGGGTCAGCACCTCCTGCACGAGTGGATTTGGAGCCATCATTCCCTGGGTGGTCTGAAATACATGCAGGGGATATCCTGAGTGAAATGTTTCTCCTGCTGTGAATCCCAACTCTTCCGCCTTTAGCTGGACTCTGTCAGTGCATCCCAGCCTCCCAAGGTGTCCCCTTGGCCTTCCACACAGAACAGATTGAAATAACACGGGAGAGAAATAACACGGGAGATTTGAATAACAGATTTAAATAACACAGGAGAGGTTGAGGTGTCAGATATGGAGGTACCAAAGGCTCTGGAACAGCACAAGATGCCCTGAAGAATTAGAAGGAAGCTGTGCCTGTGTCCATGCCAGCAGTTCTTCCTGAAAAATTATGCTGGGCATGGTGGCTGCAAAGCCAAAAATTGAATATGGCACTCTCCTACCCCTCAGACTCCAAACTCCTGCTGCTGTATATTAAAGCATGCCCCTCGTGAGGTTAAAGCAGCCCATAAAAGTGTGAAGCAAAAAGTCCAAACTTACACGGGGACTGCTCCATTTTCTCTGTGTGGCCATAATGGGGTTATTTATGGTACATGTAGGAAAGATTAAAGGTTTTCATAATAAAGGAAAGCAAGAGCTCGAGGACTGGGTGCCTCCTAACAGCACCGACTCTGGAGACAGGATAAATCACCCAAGCAACCATTAAAACTTCAAGAAGATTGCTTGTAAACCTCCAAGCCATGCCAATAAAGCATATTCCTTGCCAGGGAGCAGCCCAGATGGTGGAGCTCAGCAGTTTTCAGAGCTCAGGGCTCCTCACAGTTCAACTCTCCTGTCTTCCTCCTCGGAGGGCACAGTGCCAAGGCAGCACTGTGGGATGGATGGGACCTTTCAATGTGGGATCACAGGGACAGCAGGATGGGGAGGAGGGAACCCCCCCAGCAGAGCCCACCCCAGAGCTGGGCTCCATTTCTGCTCTCAGTATTTCTGCCCTCAGCATTTGTGCCCTCAACATTTCTGCCCCCCACCATTTCTACTCTCACCTTTC
>VXBB01000321.1:24627-34679 GCA_013399915.1 Illadopsis cleaveri | reverse complement strand
AACTCCCAGCGGAGGATGAAGAGGAGCAGGTGGAAGGGACATGAACTCCCAGCTGAGCATGAGGAGGAGCAGAGGGAAGGGACATGAATTCCCAGCTGAAGATGAGGAGGAGCAGATAGAAGGGACATGAATTCCCAGCTGAGGATGAAGAGGGATAGAGGGAAGGGACATGAATTCCCAGCTGAGGATGAGGAGGAGCAGAGGGAAGGGACATGAATTCCAGGCTGAGGATGAGCAGAGGGAAGGGACATCAATTCCTAGCTGAGGATGAGGAGGGACAGAGGGAAGGGACATGAATTCCCACCTGAGGATGAGCAGAGGGAAGGGATGTTAATTCCCAGCTGAAGATGAAGAGGAGCAGAGGGAAGGGACATGAATTCCCAGCTGAGGATGAGGAGGAGCAGAGGGATGTTAATTCCCAGCTGAAGATGAAGAGGAGCAGAGGGATGTTTATCTGAGCTCTGACTTCTCTGCATTTCACCCCCCTGAGCAGCTCCTGGGGTGCAGAGAGGATTCACCAGCACCCACACCCTGCCCAGGCACAGAGATCCCACCTTGCTCCAAAAACGTCAGCACAGAGGTGCGAGCAGGAACAAGAAAATGAGATAAACGAAGTGGGAACTGTGATTTATTTAGTGGCCTCTCAATGGATAGTGCTGACAGCTGGGAAATGCAGATATCCTGGCAGCTCTGCTAATGCAGCACAGCCAGCCTCTGAGCTGCTCAGTCCTGCTCAACCTCCCCAGCCTGACTTTTTGTCAATTTAGCTTAAATGCCTTCCAACATCCCCCAGTAAAAAAAAAAAATCCTTTTCTGGGCAATATTTCAGAGTTTATATTGAGCTGGGTGCTCTGCTGGTCACACTTGTCAGGAAGGTATTGTGCTTCTAAAAGTGATGTTAGCAAAACTGGAATCCAGGCCTCACACGTTATTCTGCTCCATATGTTATTTATTTTAATCTTTTAAGATCCCAAAATACTCTATATTTACAGCTGCCCTTTAAAGTTATTGTTAGTTACAAAATATTAAAAACACAGTTTTGTCCATAAAATGTATAATTGAATTAATCTTTACCATACTTTTTTTTAACCTCACACAGGAAGCATTTGAGTCTGACGAATACCACGGACATATAATTAGTACTTTTTACCATAAACTAGATTATAACTTGCACTGTCCACCCTGGCTCCAAAAATCCTTGCAGATTTTAATTCAATTGCTGCCCTTTATCTGGATGAAAGCATTTGAATTCAATTACTGGTTTGATTATTCAGGGTGGATTTGTGCCTTTGTGTGGGTCAGATGTGGTGGCAGTTTTAAACACAGGTTTAGTGGAAGCCTCAAATTAGGCACTTGCATCTATATTTAGGCAACTAGCAGAGTTTAAATGCTGAACATCTGATTTTTCCAGCTGAGGTTGGGCTTTAATGGGAATCAAGGTTGATGATTGAATGAGGAAAGTGAAGGGACTCTAATCCTGAGGTGTGCCTGAATTCCAGTGGGAATTGGGCACCTGGAATGCTCAGACTCTTTTGAAATCCCCCTTCCCTGCCTGACTGTACCTTCAGTGCCCAAATCCCTTCCAGAACCTGGCAGGACACTTTGAGGGAGTGTTTACCAGCAAACCCAATAAAATCTCCTGATTCTCTGTCATTTGTCCCTCCTATGCCTGAGAAATTTCAGATATTCCCAGCACCGAGACACCCCTTGAGGCAGAGCTGCCCTTTTGTACTTCAGCTGAAGATGAGTTAGATGTGGTTGGAGATTAAAGACATTTCAGACAGGGGTTGGAACGAGCCAGGATCTCCTGGTTTGGGGTGTTTAAAGACATTTCAGACAGGGGTTGGAACGAGCCAGGATCTCCTGGTTTGGGGTGTCTCTCACAGATGGAGCTGCTTGGGGTTGCTCCTGCACAGCCAGGCCATTTATCCTCCTCCTGCAGAGCCAGGCCTGTGTTTATAGCAGCTTGTTTAGCTTACTCCTAATGCACATCCTAGGACCCACCTCTCATACACATCCCAAGACATGTTTATGAAAATTCTTTATAAGCAAAATATTTTACTTGCATGGAGCAAGTTCAGATCCAGAACAGCCTCAGCACCACAGGCTGGTTCCACCCTCTCCCTGAGCATCTTTGATTTAAGAATTCAGCCTCCAGCCCACCCACATCACCAGAGCAAGACCCAGGAACAGGAACACGTGGCCAGTCCTGTGCTGGCTTTGCTGTAATTATTAGTCAGGAGATGAAACACCACCTGGAGATGCAAAGGTGAGTGCTCAGCTGGAGAGGAGCAGCTCGATTTGGACCCAGGTTTGGATTTAATTCTTTAAATGTGGACCCAGGCTTGGATTTAATTCTTTAAATGTGTCTTTAGAGCAAGTTGTATATCCCTTTCCAAAGTGTTTTCCTGAGCTGTGACCCTCCTCTGTCACTGTTCCACTCACTGGGCTCCAATCAGTGGCAGCACTGACCTGCCTGAGCATCAACACCTCGATCTCAGAGAGATCCTGGGCTCTTACAGAGCCACTGACTCTGTCTGTGGGTGCTCAGCACTTCTGGACATCAGGCAAGAGCCTTTTAAACATTGAACAACAGCCCGACTCCAGCAGGAAGTGAAATCATTTCAAGTTTGCAGAGAGACACGTAAAAAGGGGACACGACATCCAGGAGATGTTTTATTATACTGGACAGCAGCTTCAGAGGAAATGCTTTCTCAGGGAAGTGATTTATTGGGCTGTGGGACTCACGGCCACCCAGAGAAGGATTTTAAGAGTTCCATGCACACACTGGATGCCAGCACCATCTTTGCTGCTGCCAGAGGCATTTCTGCAAGGCTGGTTGAACATCGGGCTGCAGAATCTGATCTACACTCGGATTTTCAGCTCCAAACAGAAGCAAATGTGGTGGCTGATTATCCTGCTGGTCTTTGACACCGCCTTTCCTGAGCATCAAATGATGTCCAGCATCAAAACTCGTTACTGGATGACACAGGCACCTTTCCCTCCTCCTAGTTCAGGTATTTCTGTCCAACACGCTCATTTCTGTTGTCCTGAAATTAACATTTTGGTGCTCACACCCTGCAGGAAAAGTGAAATATCCCTCAGAGAGGTTCTGCCTCTAAAAGATAGAGGGGATGAGCTGCAAAGCCCAGCAATAAGCAGCAGCTCACATAAGTTTGTGTTGCATTTTATCTTTTTTTTCCTAGGGTTGGGATTAAATGTGTGAGATGGTGTTTCTTGTTTGGCTTCAGATGTTTATTAATTCTTATTTATATTTTAGTCTCACAAACCATGAGTTTTACAGCACTTTAAGCTAACAAAATGAAGCCATATTTTTTTTTTTTCTCTACAAGGCCTTTTAAGGATAAATTGTCCAATTAAGAAATGACACCTAAATTATTTTTACTTTTAACTCAATAACCAACCACCTGTGGCTGTCAATGTGGATTTTTCTACCCAATTACAAAATACTCCTTAGACTCATGAAGAAGAAGGTGAAAAGGAATGACTTAGCCTTTGCCCTAAAACTTTCTTTTTGTTTTATATATATATTACTATATTCTAAACCCTTCAACTCTACGTTTTCTACTATGTGATATCACACACTCCTATCCAAACTCCACAATCCCAGTGCTGTCACTCAATTTTGGGAGCCTTTTCCACGGCCTCAGGTCCAATGCAGTGTTTGCTTGGGGGTCAGTGCCTGTGAGCACAGAAAGTCTGGAATTCTCCGTGCCCAGGGTTCCAACAAGTTTCCTTCCCTGGATGCTGGTTTGTACCCACACCAAATGCACACACCCCTGAGCCCACCTGCCCCGTTTCCAGATCCATCAGGATTCAGGTGGGCACCACTGAACTGCTGCACTCAGCCTTCTGCTAATGGGCATCTCCAACCACCCCAGCCCTGACCATCCTCACCCATCCCAGCCCTGAGCATCCTCACCCAGCCCTG
The DNA here is from genome assembly GCA_013399915.1 of Illadopsis cleaveri. NCBI lineage: Eukaryota > Metazoa > Chordata > Aves > Passeriformes > Timaliidae > Illadopsis > Illadopsis cleaveri. The sequence goes on along the minus strand of VXBB01000321.1, from coordinate 30,727 downwards.
ACCATCCTCACCCATCCCAGCCCTGACCATCCTCACCCATCCTAGCCCTGAGCATCCTCACCCATCCCAGCCCTGAGCATCTTCACCCATCCCAGAAGGGCTCTGAACATCCTCACCCATCCCAGCCCTGACACATGGTCAGCTCTGGGAGCTGCAGAGGCAAACCCTGCCTGCCCTGAGCAAACCCTGCCTGCCCTGAGCAAACCCTGCCTGCCCTGAGCAAAGCCTGCCTGCCCTGAGCTCAGTTTGCTGTCAGCACCACTCTGTCAGTGCTGCCAAAAGCAGAGGCACACAGAGCTGGAGGGGGAAATCCCCGCGGTTCATATTTACACCACGCACCCTGCAGCCTCCCCCCCTCCTCCGGAAGAGTTCCAGAACGCATTAATTGAGCTTCGGGGTGGCTGATAATGACATAATTGCCGACTAATTTCCCCTTTCCTAGAGGTGAAGTTGCCCTGGTGGCAAAAAAAAAAAAAGACCCGCGGAGCCTTTTGAAAAGCAGAAATGCCCCTGCACAAACCAGAGCTGCTGCTGCTGGCTCAGAGGCTGATCCTGGGTGGGCAGGGATGGGGCTGGTGGGCTCCAGGTTCCCCTCCTCCCTGGAGGGACCCAAATGCATCTTTTGTGGGCTGAGGAAANGTATGGGCAGCAGTGATTGCACTTCTGCCAGAGGCGTTAGCACCCAAATTCGAGCTCCTCAGCATTGATTTCACCCAAAATTCGAGCTCCTCAGCCTCGATTTCACCTAAATTCAGGCTCCTTAGCCTCGATTTTACCCAAATTTGGGCTCCTTAGCCTCCATTTCACCCAAACTCAGGCTCCTCAGTCTCAGGTTCAGCCAAAATTCAGGCTCCNACTGTGTTATTTTTCAGCCAGTGCAGCACAAAAAGAACAAAAGCGAGGTGGAAACACGGGCTGCTTTAGCCATGATGCTGTTCATGCTGACATTCAGATGTCACCCAGCCAAAGCGGTAGGGTTTGGCTCTGTGGGCTCAAAGNCCTCAGCCTTAATTTCACCCAAAACTTGGGCTACTCAACCTCGATTTCACCAAAATTCAGGCTCCTCAGTCTCGTGTTCAGCCAAAATTCGGGCCCCTCAGCCTCAATTTCACCAAAATTTGGGCTCCTTAGCCTTGATTTCACACAAAATTCAGGCTCCTTAGTCTCGGGTTCAGCCAAAATTGAGGCTCCTCAGCCNTTTGTTTGTTTGGGGTTTTTTTTGGTTTGGGTATGTTTGTTTGTTTGTTTTGGTTTTGTTTTGTTTTTTTTTTACTGTGTTATTTTTCAGCCAGTGCAGCACAAAAAGAACAAAAGCGAGGTGGAAACACGGGCTGCTTTAGCCATGATGCTGTTCATGCTGACATTCAGATGTCACCCAGCCAAAGCGGTAGGGTTTGGCTCTGTGGGCTCAAAGCCCTGCCCAAAGCCTTGGTGCCACCCTCCTCCCTCAGCCCACCGCTCCCTGGGAGCAGGAATTTGGCTCATCCCAACCTGGAAGTTCCCACCAGGGCTCCTGGCTGGGCCTCTGGGGCTCTGCCACGTTCTGCTTGAACAGCCCTGAGCACACCCAGGGCCCGGAATAAAAACCCTCAGGGGGGACTGAGGGGCTGGGGCTGCTCCCTGGGTATGGGCAGCAGTGATTGCACTTCTGCCAGAGGCGTTAGCACCCAAATTCGAGCTCCTCANTCAGCCTCAATTTCACCCAAATTCAGGTTCCTCAGCCTCTATTTCCCCATTTCTCACTCCGAGTTCAGCCATAGACTCTCCAAAGCCAGCGGCAGCCGCGGGTGAGGAGGATGTTCCACCTGAGTGTCCCATCCCCTCCCCGCAGGTAACACCCGCACCTGAGCGGCCCCTCCGGCCCCAGGCAATGACTTCATCCCACAGCAGGGAGGAGAAATATTCCTGCATTTCTGGACATTGCCTCATCTGCTCTCTGAAAGCCTGGGCGTTTCTCAATCTTTTGGTTCCCCGCCACCCTCCCCGACCCCGCCACAAAAATAAAAATTTTTTCTCAGCCGTTTTAAAACTTGTGGCTTCAGACTCCCAAAACAACCCGGAAAGGTTTGTGGGGACCGAGTCTGCAGATGTATTTAGTGCATGGAAAATGAGTTTCTGGAGAACACACGAGATGTTCTATTTCACCTCATCCTCCGTATTGATTTCTGTGGCATCATCTTCCTCCTTCCCTTTTCTCATCTTTTAATGCGTTTCTATTTCTTCCCAACACACAAAACTCCCCGGGTCCTTTTACAAAACAGAACAAAGAAGTTTTCCTTCCCCATCAGTAATTTCGTTTTCTTTTGTAATTGTAAAAAAAGAAACTCCCGAAAAATCGATGCATTGCTGCCAAGCCGTACACAGCCGGGAACGGAGCAAGCTCAGTAAATAAAGGAAATTGCGATTTTTTTCCCTCTCTTTGGTCACCCTTTAGCACACGCAAGGTGACTGCCAATCTCTTTGGTGCTCCCCACCCCAGCTACTCTCCCTGAAAATTTCCCAGTTAATCTCGGAGATGAAAAGAAAAGTTTGAAAAGAATCGTTCTCGGAGCCCAAATTCCCGATGTCCCGGATGACATCCACAACCCCCACCCCGCCGTGGCTGCTCGGGGTAACCTGAGCCCTCCCAATTAACCAGCCGAGATAAAGATTGCTCATGCTAAAGATGTCACATTACACCGGCCCCAGAAACTGGAAAATCGCAGCTACAGGGGAGACGCCCCCTCGCCCGGATCAATAGTTTCAGCATACATCAATATTTGGGCACGATTTCCCCTCGTGATGTGCAAAATTGAGTGAATTTGTGCGCCCGAACCTAACCAGAGCGGCTTCTGGTGGAAAATCCACTTTAATTAAAATGTAAAAGGGGCCATTTACAGGTGAGAGCTCAAAGCTTTTTTTATTTTTTGTGAGGGTTTTTTGCCATCTGTAAAATCCCCACTGGGATTTTGGGAGCCGCTTCCAAACCTGAACGGGCAGAAAAGAGATGTGTTCCCGGCGTGATTTGCACCTGCAATTAAACAGACACCCAGGCCAGGCTAATTTACACCGAAACTTAATTGCAAACATAAATCTCGTGTATACAAACGACATATAAATAAAACTTCTCTCAGATACTCATGATCTGTCACACAAAGGAGCCAAGAGTCCCAAATCTCCTTTTTTTTTCCCTCCCCATGGTTACAGGTCTCACTTTGGGCCACGGAATTACTTTAATGCAGTTGTCTTTTTGCCTAAAAAAAGGTAAAAAGTAAAAATTCCCAACTGTGGGATGTCAAAAATAATAAACCAGGACCCAGTTTGTCCTGATTTTTAAACAGGGATGTTGTTAACAATTAATCAGCAAAAGAGAGTGGGGAAACAATTTATTAACTGTTATTTCAGTGAAGGTGCTTTGCTGCTGTTGAGTTTTGGTGGAGAGAGCCAGGACTGAGCTTTGTGAGGAACAAGTCAGGGGATTGCGGGTTGCTGAGGCCGTTTTTTATTTTCTAAAGCATATTTCATGTGTGGAAAGCACTTTGAGGCTTCAGGGCTGAGCAGAGCTCTTTTTGTGACTGGCAAATTTCTGTGCAGTCCGAAGGAGGAGGTGAAGAAAGGGAACATCCGAAAAAAGAACAAACAGCAGCCCAGGCTGGGTGTTTCCCTTGGAAATAATAACAATAATAATAATAATAATAATAATAATAATAATAATAATATATTTCCATATAAAATCGGGTGTTTGGGGGCTTTGGGGAAGCCTGGATGAGGAGATTGAAGGAGGGTAAGATGTGAGCTGAACTTTGGTGCCTGGACCAGGCTGGAGCATCCCCAGCGGTGTTGGATCTTCAGCGAGGCTCACGCTGAACCAGGACCGGGCACTTGGATGGTGGAATTGTAATTTCCTTTGGTCTCACGGCCGGTCAGTTCAGAGCCAGTCGGATTTTTGTTTTTCCCACTCGGGTTATGAGCCCGCTGTTATTGTGATAAGCCCGTTCACGGTGTGACCTACTTAACCACCGGCTGGAGGCTCACAGGAGTGAAAGACTGAAGGCCACAAACGGGAAAAGATATCATATGAAAAAGGAAAAAAAATGAGTTTTCAGGCTTTTGTTCTTTACGTGCTGCAAGGTGTCAAGCACTGCGGCAGCGCGGGGAGCATTGTTCACCCGAGGGCCCCTTTCAAATGGAAATGTCTGCAAAAGCCATGGCAGCAAAAGGAGCTCTTGGCTCAAACTCTGGCTCGTCTCTCGTATCCCACAATAAAACCCGAGCCCCAGTAGTCCATACTTAGATTTGTTACTCGGTTTTAAAGCTTCTTTTAAAGTTTTAAAGCTTCTTTTAGCCTCATCTGGCTGTCCCAGTACTGCGGGTGACATTAAGGAGTGGCAAGGCTGCCTTCGGCCTGAACGTCAGGAATCTGATTTAGGGTTTTTACCAGTGAACTGTCTGTTAAAAAATATCCTTAACTGGAGCTCCACGGGCCGGGCAGCATCCACACAGGAAACAGGCTCAAGGATTTCCAAAGGTCTGTTGATTTTTCAGCTTTCATGCTCCGAAGATATATTTCCTTTGAAGTGTCTCAAATAGGGTAGTATCCAATTATATTTGTAATCCCAATCTAATTCAATCAGGGACTCCAATTATAGCTGATCTGCCTCTTAATCTAGTTAAAGTCTGTGGAGTAGACTGGACCTCAGCTAACATAACTACATTAAAATTTAAGCTGTTGATCCAGGGATAACCAAGTTACAAGACACAACTAGCTGAAAAGTGGGAGGTTTGCAATGGAAATGGGTTTATCCAAACCCTGCCCCAGCTCCCCCTGCAGCCAAATCCCTGCCAAAATTATCATCATGAAGGGCCTGAAAATGCACTTTTGTTCTGAGCCAAACACAACTGAGTCAGCAGTGACTGGTTGTTTTCTTCCTGCTGAATTCCTCACCCTGGAACAGCCAGGCTGGCACAGCTGGAATGACCGGGGGGCACAGCTGGAACAGCCAGGCTGGCACAGCTGGAGGGACCAGGGGGGCACAGCTGGAGCTGGCAGGCTGGCACAGCTGGAGTGACCAGGCTGGCACAGCTGGAGCGACCAGGCTGGCACAGCTGGAGTGACCAGGCTGGCACAGCTGGAGCGACCAGGCTGGCACAGCTGGAACAGCTAGGCTGGCACAGCTGGAGTGGTCAGGCTGGCACAGATGGAGGGACCAAGTTGGGTACAGCTGGAACAGCCAGGCTGGCACAGCTGGAGTGGTCAGGTGAGCACAGCTGGAACAGCCAGGCTGGCACAGCTGGAGTGACCAGGGGGGCACAGCTGCAGCTGGCAGGCTGGCACAGCTGGAGGGACCAGGGGGGCACAGCTGGAGCTGGCAGGCTGGCACAGCTGGAGTGACCAGGCTGGCACAGCTGGAGCGACCAGGCTGGCACAGCTGGAGTGACCAGGCTGGCACAGCTGGAGCGACCAGTCTGGCACAGCTGGAACAGCTAGGCTGGCACAGCTGGAGTGGTCAGGCTGGCACAGATGGGGGGACCAAGTTGGGCACAGCTGAAACAGCCAGGCTGGCACAGCTGGAGTGGCCAGGCTGGCACAGCTGGAACAGCCAGGCTGGCACCCAGGGGTGGCACAAATCCCCCTCTCCTGTCACCCCAAGAGCTCCCCAAGGTGCTCAGATGAGCTGCTGCACTCACTGTGCTCAGTGTCAGTGGAGATATCAAATATTAAAAGTGCAATCTCAGCTTCAGCGGGCTCCTTCTGCTGGGGCACTGCAGCACCTCTGAAAATTCAGATGAAAATCCCCCAGCTCATTTAAAAGAATGGGACTGGAAATGTCATCAAGCCTGGAGATAAGGCACTGAAATCGCAGTTTCTTGGGAGAATCGTGGCAGGCAGAACACGGCACCAGCTTTGGGCCTGGGACAGGAAATGACCTGTAGGGAAGTTGGGATGGGGAGGAGGAAGGGATGAGCTTATTCCACACTTTGCTCTTGGAACCAGAGCTGTAAAGTGTGAGAAGAGGACCACACTCAGAGGAAATTATGTAAATTATCAATTTACAACAATTACATTATTGTAATTATTAAATAAAAAATATTAATTTACTATAATTAAATTATTACATAG